>CM054130.1:19078329-19421332 GCA_028751855.1 Ambrosia trifida
AACCGGGTTTGTACCCAGGTTCGAACCCCACAACAAGCAACCTTTTTTTTTTTTCATTTTTAACCTTTATAATTATAATCCTTATTCTTTTAAAAATCATTTTAAAATACCAAAACCCTCTTATAAATTCTACAAAAATTATATCATGTTGATCTGAGATAAAAGTTTAACTTACAATTTTTAGTTTTCAAAAAATTTATTTATTTAATATATATAATAAATAAATCAAGTTTATTCTATTTTATTTATAAAATTCCTTTAAAATATCAAAACGATCTTATTAATTTCCACAAAAATTATCCTAAGTTTTTATAACTTTAAACTTTTCAGAAATGATTTTTAATTCTGAAAAATCATTTATTTTATATTTTTAATCAATTTTTGTTAGTTTTAATCATAATTAAATCATAATAAATTTATTTTACAATATTTTTACACCAAAATTTTACATAAATTATTTCTATTCATATAGAATTGAAATACAATTTTTGATTCAGAAAATCTTTGATTTTAATATTTTTAGATATTAAAGTCGTATTTTGACAATTTGAAATAATTAGATTAAATATTCTATTTTCAAGAAAATAATTTTATAAAAATTATTTTCATACTCAAAACCTTATGTTATGATTATATTCAACTTAAGATTTTACAAAGAGACTTTTATTTATTTATTTATTAAATTTCATATATTTAATAAACAATTCATTAATTAATCAAATAAACGTTATCCCCAATTCGAAGCCCTAGAAATACATATATCTTAGAGTTATTTCCCTTACACATTATCGAATACTTTAGGTTGATCATTTGGAGTAATCTCAATTCATATTTCGTTGTCCAAGTCCAATTTCAAGTTATTACGTGAACAGTGAGTATTCCTATCCCCTTTTTGCTTTTATACATTTTTGGGGTGTTACATGTACACTATTACAATTTCAAATACAAGTTTACATTTTTACAATACAATTCTAGTACTATGTGCATTGCTTACAACGTGCTTTATGCTTAGACAATACATGTGGATTACATTTGTACTTAGTGAAATCATTAACATGGTACAAGCCGACCTTAACATTGGATAGCGCTATTTGGATTGACAACCCGCCTAGGTTGATTCTCCCCCTTTTTCATCGGAGAATCCGTGGCCATTGTTAAGTTATTATCCACTTGTTGGATAAGTACACTACAGTTCATATAGTACATTATACAGTCACAGGGTTGATTTCGCTCATTTGTTTGATACATGGTTTACATATTTGCACTGTAGCTTGCACTTGAATTGTATAACTTTTTAACCTACTATATATATCAAATCTAGGAATGCTCACCAACATTTCATATGTTGACCAAACCTATTTTTTGTACATGTTTCAGGTGCAGTTTGATCTAGTGCTTTAGCAAGAGACATTTAGTGTTTTATTTCAATTCAGTTATTTCAATATTTACATTTCATTTAGACAATGTAATTTCCATTTCCATGTAAGACAATTTTGATTATTCAATAATATTTACATTTTAGTACCATGAGCTTTTGAACAATCGTCACTACGTGGCACCTCGATGATTCCGCCATCGGTTGGGGTGTTACAGATTGGTATCAGAGCCATGGTTATAGGGAACTAGGTTATTAGATAAGATGGCCTAGACTATAACCAAACTTCAACTTTCATGCATAATATTTCCTTACCCCTCATTTCCCTCTACTTTCTTTCCTCTATCTTTCCCTTCCTCTCTATTTCTCCTCATCTTTCATCATGGTGCATGGAGATGGTGTCCTACAGGGAGTGGAAAGTCTACATCATCATGGAACAGGGACAGTACCTTTCATGAAGACACTCTTAGGCATAATGCCTACTCTTACTTTTATTCCTTCGAAGTTGTTGAACTTTAATGAGTGTGATAAGGACACGTGCAATCTGGAAGGGTGGACGCCTGTACACTGGGTTTTCTGGCATAGGCAAGCATAGCGCATAAATCCATTTACGGACCTGTTATGCTTACCTGGGGATTCCTGGAGTGAGTGTCCACTTATAGGCTAAAGCATGTCTTCTTTGATCACCATTGAGTTCAATTCCTTTGAAAAGTCAACGTTCTTGTTGGGCTTTACAGCTAGACAAGGGCACTCCAAGCATCTTATGCAAGTTTTACAATAATACTCTCTCATTTCATATACAATATCCTATATATCATGATTTTCATATATTGCTTACAAGTTCATACTTTCATAACCATCTATGGATTTCACAATCACACTTCACCTTACCCTCATAGCCACTTTTTAAATATTCAACACCCTACCCAAATCATATTATTTCTTTTCTCCACATGCTATTTATTTTAAAAAACTATAACCTCATACCTTAGCACAAACTAAAAATTTCTAAAACTAGTTGTATTACCTAGTAACTTTACAAAGTACATATTTTTCTCGAACTTAAATTCAATTGATTATTTATTGACGTAACAAACGATTTACTATATAACGTTTTAAACTATTACAAAGCCTACTTAGCTTGTACTATTTAACAACTTTTGCCTTATGTACAAAACCAAATTTTGAAAATATTCATTTTTCTGGAATAATATCTAGCCTCTAGATTCTACATCAACACTCACTCATTTTCAACTTGTTCAAATTTTTTACAATATTTGGCATATACCACAATCATGTTTTCTTATACACTTGATTATAACCTTTGATCCAAACCCCAAAATTTACACTGCTATATAATCTCTTTACTATAAAATAAACTCTTTATCAACTATCTTCACACTCACAACCTTGATTCTACTTCAAGATTTTTCATCATCCTATCAAGAACTAAATTCATATCCTTCACCTTCTCACACATGAACTAGTTACCCTTGATAATCAAACTACTAAAAAACCTGATACTTGATTCTACAGAATTTTTCCAAAACATCATTGTTTATGAAACTTGATTTTCCCTTAATTTGACTATTCACTGGACATTTAATTATTCATGATACTCGTGTTTTCATTTTCTTGATCTTATTGTACCCAATTATGACATACTCATAGGCATATAACATCTAGAGATTTCCTTGCATACTATTATGTACGAACACAAATTGGTGATCTATCATATTAGTTACGTTTATTTTAATCATACACTTACATTTATTTGAAACGTTTAGACTTGATACTTGATCTTACAGAGCTTTTCTAAGAAAACATCATTGCTTATTATATGAAACTTGATTTTTCCTTTAACTTGACTATTCATTGAACATCTAATTATTCATGATACTCGTAAACATTTAATTATTCATGATAACACTTACACTTAATGGTTGTAGTACTTACAAACTTGCTATCAATTTGCAATCTATGTGAATAATAATTGCTGCACTTAATAGAGGTCATCATGCCTTTTTCAACAGTCGGGAGAGGCCCTACAACCTACTCCACGACTGGTGGGGGCTATCGAACATACTCAACAATTGGTAGAGGTCACTATGCCTTTTCAAACAGTCGGGAGAGGCCCTACAACCTACTCCACGGCTGGTGGAGGCTATCGAACCTGCTCAACAATCGGTGGGATCATAGAAGGACATAAAACCCTAATGTAAGGTAAATTGATGATTCCGGTCCGGAACGTAACCATGAATTTACAGGTACATTAGGGTAGTGTGAAATTCTATTGGAGTTCTTGGGTAGGCGTTCAGTACGTTTTCAAGGTATCAAAGGTGTGGTGGGTTAGCTGCGGTACACCCTGTATACAAACACTAATGATGCGTTGAAAGTGAGACTGGAAGTCGGACCAGGAACAAACTCCGTTTACTTGGTAGTTCATTTATAGTCAATCAACTCGTACATTTATTTTAGGATCCCTGAACTTGCAATTTAAGTGTCTTACTACATTCTTATTTTTCTTATTATTCGAGACAAACCTGATCCAAATCCTTAACCCACACCTATCAAACCTACCATCCAAAACAGTTTACTTTGTTACCTATAAATTCACGTCGTACCTTAACTCTGATTCTCCAAACCACAGTTATCTTAAATTTTACCCAAGCATCCATAACCCTATGTTTCTAATAACTTCGGGACGAAGTTTCTAAAAGTAGGGGATGCTGTGACATCCGTCATTTTTTTTTTCCATTATATATATATATATATATATACATATATTTTTTTTAATAATAAAAATAATAATAATAATGATAATAATAATAATAATAATAATCATACTTTTTTTTTAACACTTGAAACCCATTATCAACTATAATTAAACCCATTACCAAACCTAAGCCCAACACACACCAACACCCACCTTCTCTTGTCTTCCCTAGCCTGCTACCCGGCCCAGCCCATCAGCGAAACCCAGGCCCAAGCCCTCTCCTCTCCTCATTCCTTATCTGTGTAAAAAAAGGGGGGGTTTTTGTCTACCCCAGGAATCGAACCAGGGCCAACCACCAAACACCACACCACACTTAACCACTTGAGCCAAGCCTCATTCTTGTTTTAAAACCAACCTTTATTATATATAACACCTTCTAACTGCTGTTCTTCCTTCTCCTTTTCTGTTCAATCGCAGCAGCCAAGCAACACAAAGGAGACTTCTTTTTTTTTTTTCCAATAATCACCACTTAATGCTTCCTTTGACCAAAAATTTAAATTCGCGTCAACCATTGTGCACCTTATCGCGTTTAATTAGCCAATCTCTCCAATTTAAACCATAATCACGCGTGATGTTTAATGAATGGGTCAAACTTTCCAATTCGTTCATACGAGCTTAACACTATAAATTGAACATTCCTTTCCATGCTAATTGTGCCGAAGAACACATACACACATCCAATTAACATCTCAGTTCGTCCCTATTGTGAATTCATGCTCTGTTGACTTTTTCGTTGACCGAGCTTTCATCTTTGTTTCTGACCCGAAGGTATCATTTTATCCCTTGATTTTGTTCATCGGTTATACCCAAGCAATAACCCCATGATTCCTGGGATTATTGCTTGGTAATTCGTTTAATTGAATAACTAGGGTTCATCTTAATCAAAATGGGGAAGATGACTACTCGCAGAAACGTTTAAAGTTTAAATAGTTTGAATCATAAACAAATAACTGATCCAGACCAGTTGGTGGGAAGTGTGTGTGCAAATCAGTGAACCGGGTTTGTACCCAGGTTCGAACCCCACAACAAGCAACCTTTTTTTTTTTCATTTTTAACCTTTATAATTATAATCCTTATTCTTTTAAAAATCATTTTAAAATACCAAAACCCTCTTATAAATTCTACAAAAATTATATCATGTTGATCTGAGATAAAAGTTTAACTTACAATTTTTAGTTTTCAAAAAATTTATTTATTTAATATATATAATAAATAAATCAAGTTTATTCTATTTTATTTATAAAATTCCTTTAAAATATCAAAACGATCTTATTAATTTCCACAAAAATTATCCTAAGTTTTTATAACTTTAAACTTTTCAGAAATGATTTTTAATTCTGAAAAATCATTTATTTTATATTTTTAATCAATTTTTGTTAGTTTTAATCATAATTAAATCATAATAAATTTATTTTACAATATTTTTACACCAAAATTTTACATAAATTATTTCTATTCATATAGAATTGAAATACAATTTTTGATTCAGAAAATCTTTGATTTTAATATTTTTAGATATTAAAGTCGTATTTTGACAATTTGAAATAATTAGATTAAATATTCTATTTTCAAGAAAATAATTTTATAAAAATTATTTTCATACTCAAAACCTTATGTTATGATTATATTCAACTTAAGATTTTACAAAGAGACTTTTATTTATTTATTTATTAAATTTCATATATTTAATAAACAATTCATTAATTAATCAAATAAACGTTATCCCCAATTCGAAGCCCTAGAAATACATATATCTTAGAGTTATTTCCCTTACACATTATCGAATACTTTAGGTTGATCATTTGGAGTAATCTCAATTCATATTTCGTTGTCCAAGTCCAATTTCAAGTTATTACGTGAACAGTGAGTATTCCTATCCCCTTTTTGCTTTTATACATTTTTGGGGTGTTACATGTACACTATTACAATTTCAAATACAAGTTTACATTTTTACAATACAATTCTAGTACTATGTGCATTGCTTACAACGTGCTTTATGCTTAGACAATACATGTGGATTACATTTGTACTTAGTGAAATCATTAACATGGTACAAGCCGACCTTAACATTGGATAGCGCTATTTGGATTGACAACCCGCCTAGGTTGATTCTCCCCCTTTTTCATCGGAGAATCCGTGGCCATTGTTAAGTTATTATCCACTTGTTGGATAAGTACACTACAGTTCATACAGTACATTATACAGTCACAGGGTTGATTTCGCTCATTTGTTTGATACATGGTTTACATATTTGCACTGTAGCTTGCACTTGAATTGTATAACTTTTTAACCTACTATATATATCAAATCTAGGAATGCTCACCAACATTTCATATGTTGACCAAACCTATTTTTTGTACATGTTTCAGGTGCAGTTTGATCTAGTGCTTTAGCAAGAGACATTTAGTGTTTTATTTCAATTCAGTTATTTCAATATTTACATTTCATTTAGACAATGTAATTTCCATTTCCATGTAAGACAATTTTGATTATTCAATAATATTTACATTTTAGTACCATGAGCTTTTGAACAATCGTCACTACGTGGCACCTCGATGATTCCGCCATCGGTTGGGGTGTTACAGATTGGTATCAGAGCCATGGTTATAGGGAACTAGGTTATTAGATAAGATGGCCTAGACTATAACCAAACTTCAACTTTCATGCATAATATTTCCTTACCCCTCATTTCCCTCTACTTTCTTTCCTCTATCTTTCCCTTCCTCTCTATTTCTCCTCATCTTTCATCATGGTGCATGGAGATGGTGTCCTACAGGGAGTGGAAAGTCTACATCATCATGGAACAGGGACAGTACCTTTCATGAAGACACTCTTAGGCATAATGCCTACTCTTACTTTTATTCCTTCGAAGTTGTTGAACTTTAATGAGTGTGATAAGGACACGTGCAATCTGGAAGGGTGGACGCCTGTACACTGGGTTTTCTGGCATAGGCAAGCATAGCGCATAAATCCATTTACGGACCTGTTATGCTTACCTGGGGATTCCTGGAGTGAGTGTCCACTTATAGGCTAAAGCATGTCTTCTTTGATCACCATTGAGTTCAATTCCTTTGAAAAGTCAACGTTCTTGTTGGGCTTTACAGCTAGACAAGGGCACTCCAAGCATCTTATGCAAGTTTTACAATAATACTCTCTCATTTCATATACAATATCCTATATATCATGATTTTCATATATTGCTTACAAGTTCATACTTTCATAACCATCTATGGATTTCACAATCACACTTCACCTTACCCTCATAGCCACTTTTTAAATATTCAACACCCTACCCAAATCATATTATTTCTTTTCTCCACATGCTATTTATTTTAAAAAACTATAACCTCATACCTTAGCACAAACTAAAAATTTCTAAAACTAGTTGTATTACCTAGTAACTTTACAAAGTACATATTTTTCTCGAACTTAAATTCAATTGATTATTTATTGACGTAACAAACGATTTACTATATAACGTTTTAAACTATTACAAAGCCTACTTAGCTTGTACTATTTAACAACTTTTGCCTTATGTACAAAACCAAATTTTGAAAATATTCATTTTTCTGGAATAATATCTAGCCTCTAGATTCTACATCAACACTCACTCATTTTCAACTTGTTCAAATTTTTTACAATATTTGGCATATACCACAATCATGTTTTCTTATACACTTGATTATAACCTTTGATCCAAACCCCAAAATTTACACTGCTATATAATCTCTTTACTATAAAATAAACTCTTTATCAACTATCTTCACACTCACAACCTTGATTCTACTTCAAGATTTTTCATCATCCTATCAAGAACTAAATTCATATCCTTCACCTTCTCACACATGAACTAGTTACCCTTGATAATCAAACTACTAAAAAACCTGATACTTGATTCTACAGAATTTTTCCAAAACATCATTGTTTATGAAACTTGATTTTCCCTTAATTTGACTATTCACTGGACATTTAATTATTCATGATACTCGTGTTTTCATTTTCTTGATCTTATTGTACCCAATTATGACATACTCATAGGCATATAACATCTAGAGATTTCCTTGCATACTATTATGTACGAACACAAATTGGTGATCTATCATATTAGTTACGTTTATTTTAATCATACACTTACATTTATTTGAAACGTTTAGACTTGATACTTGATCTTACAGAGCTTTTCTAAGAAAACATCATTGCTTATTATATGAAACTTGATTTTTCCTTTAACTTGACTATTCATTGAACATCTAATTATTCATGATACTCGTAAACATTTAATTATTCATGATAACACTTACACTTAATGGTTGTAGTACTTACAAACTTGCTATCAATTTGCAATCTATGTGAATAATAATTGCTGCACTTAATAGAGGTCATCATGCCTTTTTCAACAGTCGGGAGAGGCCCTACAACCTACTCCACGACTGGTGGGGGCTATCGAACATACTCAACAATTGGTAGAGGTCACTATGCCTTTTCAAACAGTCGGGAGAGGCCCTACAACCTACTCCACGGCTGGTGGAGGCTATCGAACCTGCTCAACAATCGGTGGGATCATAGAAGGACATAAAACCCTAATGTAAGGTAAATTGATGATTCCGGTCCGGAACGTAACCATGAATTTACAGGTACATTAGGGTAGTGTGAAATTCTATTGGAGTTCTTGGGTAGGCGTTCAGTACGTTTTCAAGGTATCAAAGGTGTGGTGGGTTAGCTGCGGTACACCCTGTATACAAACACTAATGATGCGTTGAAAGTGAGACTGGAAGTCGGACCAGGAACAAACTCCGTTTACTTGGTAGTTCATTTATAGTCAATCAACTCGTACATTTATTTTAGGATCCCTGAACTTGCAATTTAAGTGTCTTACTACATTCTTATTTTTCTTATTATTCGAGACAAACCTGATCCAAATCCTTAACCCACACCTATCAAACCTACCATCCAAAACAGTTTACTTTGTTACCTATAAATTCACGTCGTACCTTAACTCTGATTCTCCAAACCACAGTTATCTTAAATTTTACCCAAGCATCCATAACCCTATGTTTCTAATAACTTCGGGACGAAGTTTCTAAAAGTAGGGGATGCTGTGACATCCGTCATTTTTTTTTTCCATTATATATATATATATATATACATATATTTTTTTTAATAATAAAAATAATAATAATAATGATAATAATAATAATAATAATAATAATCATACTTTTTTTTTTAACACTTGAAACCCATTATCAACTATAATTAAACCCATTACCAAACCTAAGCCCAACACACACCAACACCCACCTTCTCTTGTCTTCCCTAGCCTGCTACCCGGCCCAGCCCATCAGCGAAACCCAGGCCCAAGCCCTCTCCTCTCCTCATTCCTTATCTGTGTAAAAAAAGGGGGGGTTTTTGTCTACCCCAGGAATCGAACCGGGGCCAACCACCAAACACCACACCACACTTAACCACTTGAGCCAAGCCTCATTCTTGTTTTAAAACCAACCTTTATTATATATAACACCTTCTAACTGCTGTTCTTCCTTCTCCTTTTCTGTTCAATCGCAGCAGCCAAGCAACACAAAGGAGACTTCTTTTTTTTTTCCAATAATCACCACTTAATGCTTCCTTTGACCAAAAATTTAAATTCGCGTCAACCATTGTGCACCTTATCGCGTTTAATTAGCCAATCTCTCCAATTTAAACCATAATCACGCGTGATGTTTAATGAATGGGTCAAACTTTCCAATTCGTTCATACGAGCTTAACACTATAAATTGAACATTCCTTTCCATGCTAATTGTGCCGAAGAACACATACACACATCCAATTAACATCTCAGTTCGTCCCTATTGTGAATTCATGCTCTGTTGACTTTTTCGTTGACCGAGCTTTCATCTTTGTTTCTGACCCGAAGGTATCATTTTATCCCTTGATTTTGTTCATCGGTTATACCCAAGCAATAACCCCATGATTCCTGGGATTATTGCTTGGTAATTCGTTTAATTGAATAACTAGGGTTCATCTTAATCAAAATGGGGAAGATGACTACTCGCAGAAACGTTTAAAGTTTAAATAGTTTGAATCATAAACAAATAACTGATCCAGACCAGTTGGTGGGAAGTGTGTGTGCAAATCAGTGAACCGGGTTTGTACCCAGGTTCGAACCCCACAACAAGCAACCTTTTTTTTTTCATTTTTAACCTTTATAATTATAATCCTTATTCTTTTAAAAATCATTTTAAAATACCAAAACCCTCTTATAAATTCTACAAAAATTATATCATGTTGATCTGAGATAAAAGTTTAACTTACAATTTTTAGTTTTCAAAAAATTTATTTATTTAATATATATAATAAATAAATCAAGTTTATTCTATTTTATTTATAAAATTCCTTTAAAATATCAAAACGATCTTATTAATTTCCACAAAAATTATCCTAAGTTTTTATAACTTTAAACTTTTCAGAAATGATTTTTAATTCTGAAAAATCATTTATTTTATATTTTTAATCAATTTTTGTTAGTTTTAATCATAATTAAATCATAATAAATTTATTTTACAATATTTTTACACCAAAATTTTACATAAATTATTTCTATTCATATAGAATTGAAATACAATTTTTGATTCAGAAAATCTTTGATTTTAATATTTTTAGATATTAAAGTCGTATTTTGACAATTTGAAATAATTAGATTAAATATTCTATTTTCAAGAAAATAATTTTATAAAAATTATTTTCATACTCAAAACCTTATGTTATGATTATATTCAACTTAAGATTTTACAAAGAGACTTTTATTTATTTATTTATTAAATTTCATATATTTAATAAACAATTCATTAATTAATCAAATAAACGTTATCCCCAATTCGAAGCCCTAGAAATACATATATCTTAGAGTTATTTCCCTTACACATTATCGAATACTTTAGGTTGATCATTTGGAGTAATCTCAATTCATATTTCGTTGTCCAAGTCCAATTTCAAGTTATTACGTGAACAGTGAGTATTCCTATCCCCTTTTTGCTTTTATACATTTTTGGGGTGTTACATGTACACTATTACAATTTCAAATACAAGTTTACATTTTTACAATACAATTCTAGTACTATGTGCATTGCTTACAACGTGCTTTATGCTTAGACAATACATGTGGATTACATTTGTACTTAGTGAAATCATTAACATGGTACAAGCCGACCTTAACATTGGATAGCGCTATTTGGATTGACAACCCGCCTAGGTTGATTCTCCCCCTTTTTCATCGGAGAATCCGTGGCCATTGTTAAGTTATTATCCACTTGTTGGATAAGTACACTACAGTTCATACAGTACATTATACAGTCACAGGGTTGATTTCGCTCATTTGTTTGATACATGGTTTACATATTTGCACTGTAGCTTGCACTTGAATTGTATAACTTTTTAACCTACTATATATATCAAATCTAGGAATGCTCACCAACATTTCATATGTTGACCAAACCTATTTTTTGTACATGTTTCAGGTGCAGTTTGATCTAGTGCTTTAGCAAGAGACATTTAGTGTTTTATTTCAATTCAGTTATTTCAATATTTACATTTCATTTAGACAATGTAATTTCCATTTCCATGTAAGACAATTTTGATTATTCAATAATATTTACATTTTAGTACCATGAGCTTTTGAACAATCGTCACTACGTGGCACCTCGATGATTCCGCCATCGGTTGGGGTGTTACATAAAAGCTTCTATAAAAAAAAATTCAAGTTTAAAAAGTTTTATAAAAGTTTTAAGTTAAATCTAGTTAACTTGGTTAAGTTTTATAAAAGAAAAACTAACCTAGTTATAATTGAGGGACTATTTCTGCAATAATGTGAAACTTTCAAAAGTGTCCCTCTCTTTCCTGTTGAACTCGTTATTCCGGCAACTCCTTTTGGCCGGATCCGGCGACCGGATATTACTCCGGCGAAAGCTTTTCATCTTTTTTTAACTCGTTTTAATTAATCACGGACGTTTCTCCATTATTTGTTTCAGTTTACTATCATTACTCGACCATAAAAACGCGTTTAAAAGCAACTTTAATTCAAGTTTTAATCTTGTAACCGTCGAACCTTTGGAAGCTAATCAATGTTCACGTTTTAACTCGTATTTATATAAATTGAACTTGGCATTCGTTGTCTGCATCATTAGGAATCACAAACCCACAAAAATAATTGGCTTATCATGTCTGGAACTCTTGTAATTGATCCATGAAATCTCGTTTTTTTGTTGCTTCTTTTTTCGATCGCATACGTTTATGTAAGTCCGTTTCTTTATGCCGTTTTATTTCCGCATAGTGTCCGAACAAAAGCCCTCTATTACAGAGCATTATCATGTTCTTAATCGGGTTATTGGATTTCAACCTAGGGTTAGGGTTCTTGGTAGGATTGGGGAAGAAGATGATTGATAAAATTAAAGAGTTAAATATATTATGTTTTGAGATAAATCAACAAACTGATGTGCAGTCTAGTGGTTTGTGTGAATGTGTGAGAACAAGGCAAGCCAGGTTCGAACCTAGGCATTGCCATTCTTTTTAGATATTTTTTTTTCCCTTTTACTTTCTTTTCTTTTATTATTACTATAAATATTTATAATTCATTTAAACTTAGAATATTCATAATAAATTTATTTTTGCTCCAAAAATTATAAAAATTTAGGAGTAGCTTCTTGACACCTCATAGAAAATTATCCCACTTTCATTTTCTGAAAAATGTTTTATTTTTATATTTTTAATGAATTAAATTGTTTTAATCATATTTAATTGATTAAAAATTTATTTTTAATGATTTTAATCTCAAAATTCTTGATAAATTATTTCTAATCATTATGAATTGAAATAAAAATATTTGGTTTAGAAAACATTTATTTTTATTAATTTTCCTATTTTTAATCATTTAAACATGATTTAATATCATTAAATCAGTTTTAAATATAAATAAGTTTATAAAAATTATGAGAAAATTATATTTATTAATTTACATCAGAAATCATCCATTTTCTATAAAAAATAGTATTTTTGGGTCATGTCTTGAATTATTAGTCTTATTATGTTTAATTAGACATAATTAAACAATTATTTATTTACACTATTTAAACATCTAGGGTTAGGATCGTGTGAGAACCACATTGAGTTGTGAGAACTAGAGAACTCTTGTGAACCATTGATTTTCATGATCCTATGGTTGAGATTTAATCTTGATGTTTTTTGTCTTTACATGCTAATTAAAATGTGTATTAGTATATTTTAATATAAAAAAGTACATTAAGGGGCATTTAAGTAAAAACCCATGAGAGAGAAGATTTAAATATAATATTATGTTATTTTTTATTCCATTATTAAAAACAATCTTATTTATTAAAACTTTATTTGATTTTTTTAATTAATTTAATTTTTTAAAACAAAAAAATCAAAATTGAACATTCTGTCATATCAGTCTCGTTTTTACACTGGTGTAATTATTTTACACCAGTGTAAATCTTCCAAAATACAAACTTTTACAACAATTACATTGGTGTAAAAAAAACCAAATAAAACATATAATGGTGTAAATCTGCCATGCACAACTTCTACAAAAAATACATAAGTGTAAAAAAAACAAACGACTATACATTCATATTTACACTGGTGTTACTGATGTTTTATACCAGTGTTTTCTTACATAAAAACGAATATACATTCATATTTACACTGTGTGTAAGCCAATCGGTGTTTTCTTACATAAAAAACGTCTATACATTAATGTTTACGCCGGTGTAAACTGATGTTTACACCAGTGTTTTCTTACAAAAATATACTACACCATTCGTCATCGTCTCCACAACATCGAGTCCTTAAACGCAAAACATCATCTTCTTCGCATCATCATCTCCTAACAAGAAAACCCCAAAACTTTCAACATAAAAAAACCTATCTTTTCACCCTAACATCATCATCATTATTAATAATAATAATAAATAATAATAATAATAATAACAACAGAAAAACAAAAAAAAATTACAAAAAATAATAATAACAGCTTTAATAATAATAATAATAATAATAATAACAATAATAATAATAATAATAATAACAGTTTTAATAATAATAATAATAATAATAACAGTCTTAATAATAATAATAGAAAAAAAAACAAACCTCCGTCGGCCACCGTCGTCTTCCGTCGTATCCCCGTCGTCTTCCTCCTTCTGTGCCGTCGTCTTCCTCCGTCTCCCACCCCAACACCCCACCGGCGATCAAAACCCCAAAAACAAACCCATCGTCCTCAGCCTTCGTCGACCCCCTGCAAAAACACCGGCGAACCACCCTCAAAACAAACCTCAGCCACCACCGTCGTCTCCCCCCCTCGTCTTCAACCCGTCCTCAGCCACCAAACCACCCCTCCAAACCACCACAGATCCATCCCCCCATCGTCTCCCACCACCACCGGCTCCCACCGTCGTCTCCCACCACCCCTCGAACAGTAAAGCCATAAAACCCTTCAATATCATGATCGGACTTGGTAATCCAGATGCATTTCTTGTGTGTTTTTTAGAGAGAGAGAAGAGAGAGAAGAGAGAGGAGAGAGAGGAGAGAGAGAAGAGAGAGAAAGAGAGTGTTCATTTAAAAAAAATCTGTGCAAAAATAATAATTATAAAGGTAGTTGGGTGGGGTGGGGTGGGGGTAGGGATGATAAATTACTATGATACCCTTAAATATTATATTGATCAACCGCCTATGTGTCGTTTTTTTATTGGCCTAGAGTAGTTCTCTAGTTCTCACAACTGAGAGGAGTTCTCACATGATCCGGATCCTAAACATCTATTTCATAAATAATTTTCTTATAAAATAGAAATGTTTTATGTTTAAAAATCTTAATTACCATTTGTTGGATTATTGTGAAACTCATAAATATTTAGTTATACATTTATGATTATCGTATTTATTTTATAATTTAGTTAAAGTAATTAAATAAATTATTTTGTTTTAATTATTCAAACATATTTTTATCTAAATATTCAATTGGCAATAATTATATATTACCTAAACCATAATTACAAACTTTGGTATATTATTTTTAAATATATAATTTCTACATTAATTTGATTTATCATAAAAACTCTAATTCCCCAAATCGACTTAGCAAACCCTAATGCCTTAGACCCTAGTTACCTTAGACTTTTTAGACACTTCCTTATTAGTATTCTTACATATTATAGGTTGAATTCCTCGGAATTCCCATTACTTATCTCACGACCGCTTAAGTGGATTTTGATCGCTTTCGCAAACTGTGAGTATATCTTTCCCTTTTTTACTGTTTTACTATTCTGGGGTGACTCATGTACTTACTATCAAGTTTCTATTTCTTTTACTAAATGCAATTCTCATGTGTGTTTGCTTTATGTTAATTGGTGTGTCTATGACTTGTCAAAATCATTAACCGCTGGGCGGCCTAGCATTTCAATGAATAGTACTATGGTATACCCCCTTGAGACTCTGTTGAGAGAATCTTGGTCATTGTCTTGTTAATTCATTATTCAGTTGGTTAGTCATGTGTTAGTCATTATTCTCAGGTTTGGTTTTGAACGGATATTACTTATTACATAATTGCAAATGGTACCGCACATGAATTGCTAAACATTTTTCCTACTATATTTATTCAAACAGGGTATGCTCACCAATACAATTTTTGTATTGACCAAATGATTTTGTACATGTTTCAGGTTGTTTTGAGATGCATCCTTTAAGCTTTCGGATTTATATTTAGATTTTGATTCATTGTATGTCAATTTAGTTGACAGTTAGTATCGTTGTATTTCATTTCAATGTAATAAATTATTTAATCAATGTATTCAAATTTACACTTTAGTCCATGAGCTATTGAACAATCGTCACTACGTGACACCTCGATGTTTCCGCCATCGGTTGGGGTGTTACAACTCTCAACTTATTGGCCTGTATCACCCTTAGACTAACCATGGTTAAGTTTTGCTGACGTGGTATGGGGAATAAGCTGACGTAGCATGGACACATCACCTGCCACGTCAGCAAAAATGGACACGTCACCATGCCACGTCAGCAAAAATTAACCATGGTTAATCTGAGGGTGATACAAGCCAATAAGTTAAAAGTAAAGTGCGGTGTTGTTCAATTTTGTAGTTCAGTGCGTCAGCGGCCAATTATCAATAGTTCAGGGTGTTAAAATCCAATTTCCAAAAAAAAAAAAAAAAACAATATACTTTCTATCTTTGACATAAAAGAGCAGTAATGGCTCATTGACTCATAGAGTGACATTAGTTTCTATCATGCGAACTTATTAAGAAACCTATATATACTTCTATCTTTGACAATGATGATGATAGTTAGGAAGCTAGTAAGAAAAACAATATATTTCGACAAACAAATAAATAGGTCTTTAAATATTTATTTTAAATCAAACCGGTTCTAACGGTTCTTAACCGGACCCGTTGGTTTTAACCGGAACCAAACCGGCAACTGATTTTGCCAAATTATGAGAACCGGAACCTATAACATTAATTCGGTTCGGTTCTAACGGTTCGACGTCGGTTCCTCGGTTTTCACGGTACGAAACCGTTTATTACAGGTTTAATGGACGAGAATCAAACCTATGACTAACCTTGGACGAAAACCCTCTGAAGAGCTAAAATTCCCATCTCAAACCGGATGGATCGGAGATGATTGACTTTATTATTAATCACATCTATCATTACAACATTCCGTAAACAACTATCTTTATCATAACTAACATTAGGCAAAGCAGAATTAGTTGATAATAATAAACTAACCTCAAACCACAATCCAATCACTGCTTTCATCCTTCCACATTCACACGATTCCTTCACCAATCAAACCCTAGATCTACAACCGATGATCTTAACAGGTAGATAAAACGTCGTCGTTTCAGGCGGTGCGTGGTTGCATATAACATGAACGTCAGCCATCCGTCGGTGCATCCAGTTGACGCGCCGCCGTTACCTCAACCCGACGGCGCCGTCGTTGTGCCGCCGAGAGTCAGGATGAAGGTTATTCAAGGTATGCCTGGAACGATCGGCGGTCTTTGCTTACGGTTCTGTCAGTTCGCATACGCCGTCGTTTCGTTAGCTGTTATGGCTTCAACTAGCGATTTTCCTTCCGTTACTGCCTTCTGGTAATTGTTTCGATCCGTGTTTAGATTTTAGCGATCTTTTTGTTAGTGAATTTTGATAAATTTAGTTGACTATGTAAGAGTTATTGTTAGAGGAGTGGAATTTGGAAATTATGATATGTTAATTATATTTTGTTTGATTGAATGAGAGAGAAGCTGAAGCATATAGAATGAGCAAAATGAACTGCTAACAGATCTGTGTTAGGAAGTTTAGTTGATCATGTAAGAGTTAGGGTTACAGAGGAGTGAGATTTGGAAATTATGATGTGTTATGTTTGATTGAATGAGATAGAATATTAGAGTATATGTGGTTTGTGACTTTGTGGTGTGTATGTTAGTGATAAGTGCATGTTAGCATGTGGTAGGCGGTTGGTGATAGCTTACTGCCTCTAGCTTTAGTATATTAGAGGCTATCACTTGTGTTTTTCAAACCACTGAGTATACAATTGATGAGATTGTGTTCTTACCTGATTATCATGAACCGGTTTACAGAGAAGCATCTAGAATGGAGTAAACGAACTACTAAGAGCTTTGTTGTCAGTTAAACAAAGTATTCAAATCTCAAATCACCGGTGGTTATTTCATTATGAAAAAGTTAATCACGAGTGGTGATTTCAAATCCGTAATTCCGTATAAGGATATTTAGTTGATCTTGTAGTAGACTAGTAGTTACTGTTATATGAGAGAATTTGGAAAATTATGACGTGTTCTGTTGGATTGAATGAGAGAGAAGTATGTAGAATGGACAAAAAGTGTTCAAATCACTTGTGGTGATATCTTTGTGAAAAAAAAATTAATTACCTAGTGGTGATTTTAAATCTGTATAAGGATATTTAGTTGATCTTGTAACAGTTACTGTTACATGAGTAAAATTTGAAAATTGTGATATGTTCTGTTTGATTGAATACAGTGGCGAATCTTGACCCGAAACTTTGGGGGGTCGAAAGTCACTAGTTTCGGGGGGTCGAAACCTTATGTACCAAAAAATTTCTATACGAATACTACATGATCGGAACTTCTGAGCGAAAATTCGGGGGGGGGGGGGGGGGGGGGGGCGGCCGCCCCTATTAAGGATCGCCAAGCATTTAGAATAAACTACTAACAGCTGTGTCATCAGTAGGACAAACAAACATACCATTGATTCAAATCACCAGTGGTGGTTTTAGATCCGTAGAAGGATATTTAGTTGATCTTGTAATACTTGCTGTTACAAGAGTAATTTTTGGAAATTGAAATTATGATATATTCTGTTGGATTGCTGTTACAAGACAAAATGAACTACTAAGTACTAACAGAGTAACAAATCTGTAATCAGTAGAAGAAAGCATTCAAATCAGCAGTGGTGAATTGGTGATTAAGGATAGTTAGTTGATCTTGTGGTAGATACTGACTTAAGGTTACATGAGTGGAATTTGGATATGACAATATACTCGGTTTGATTGAACGATAGAGAAGCATCTAGAATGAACAAAATGAACTACTAACAGCTGATTTTCATCACCGGTGGTTATTTCATTATAAAAGTTCTAATCACCAGTGGTGATTTCATTATAAAAGTTCTAATCACCAGTGGTAATTTTGAACCCGTATAAAAGTATTTAGTTGATCTTGCAATAGTTACCATTATAAGTGTGAAAATTATAAAGTATGATATATTTTGCTGATTAAATGAAACTATGAGAGAGAATAATCTTGAATTGACAAAATGATTACTAACAGCTGTGTCATCAGTTAAATAAAGCATTTAAATTGTCGGTGGTGATTTCATTATGAAAGTTCTAATCAAGAGGCTGCTACAAATGTAGGCATGGATGCTATTTGTGCAATAATCAGATAAAGAACCAATTAATTAAAGATTATGATGATTAATCATAATTCCTATAGGGGAAGACATAGCCTTTTGAAAATCATTAGTTATCAGTGTGATTAAGATGGAGAAAAGTGTCACCTAATACTCCTATGAATCCCTAAATCTGATGCTAGAGGTAGGGGAAGAATATTATATGGACTATTAGTGTGTAAGTTTCACTAAATGTGCCACTATATGCATGTGCTGCAGTGCTGCACGTTATTCTTGATAACTATGTATGCTTAGATTGTTGTAAAATTAAAATCAGTTAATGAAATCTTATAATTGTTTGCTATCTCAGCTACCTTGTTGCTGCTGTTGCCCTTCAGAGTATGTGGAGCTTATCACTTGCTATTCTTGACATTCATGCCCTTTTGGTTGGACGGACCTTGCAGAATTATAGAGTTGTTAGTCTGTTTTCTATTGGAGATGGGGTAAGATTAACGGCTTCCAATAATTCTACTATTAAGCAAGATTCATCATCATACGTGATACGTCATTTACCACTAATCCATATATGCTTTAAGTAGGTCACGCGAACTTCGTAAAATTACTTATAAATTCAGATGGTATCATGTCTAGTTCACGATTTAGCCATAGGATAAGTCAAATGTACGATTAAGCGTTCTTGCTTATTTCGTTTTAACAAAACAATTTAGGAGGTTTTATATACGTAGACACAATTGAGATGACGTCAGACTCTTCTCCCTTAAATCTTGCATTAGGATATGAGTGTCTATAGTGTAAGGAGAAAGAGAAGTGTATGACTTTCATATTATAAAATGTGTTTAGTGAAATTGGTGAATATAAAATTTGAACACATTTTATTGTATATATGTTTGATATTAATTTTTCTTTTGGTTGGGTAAATATAATATTATGCTCGCCAGCAGCCGGCTCGTTTAAATTTAAGATGACATCAACATTTAACTCTTACATGTGTCATCTAATTGCAGGTGACATCAACTCTTACATTTGCAGCAGCATGTGCATCTGCTGGTATTACGGTTCTTATCGGTAATGATCTCGGCCTGTGTTCTCAAAATCACTGCAAGCAGTTTGAAACTGCTACTGCTATGGCTTTCCTTAGCTGGTTTACTGCATTACCGTCGTTTCTTCTCAACTTCTGGTCACTGTCATCCCGTTGATCATTAAATAAAATCACCATTTAAAACCTCGTTTTTTGTCATCATCACGCCATTCGTGTGTCTCTGTGTAGTTTGTGTGGCTTTTTGTTGGTTTTTTTAAAAGAATCAATCACGTGGATGTCGTGGGTTCATTGATGTATATACGCGTGTTTAGTTCGTGGATTTGAATGAGTCGGAGGAAGTTAAGTCCGTGTTGCCGTTCGTGTTCTTTTTATGTTTGTTACCGGATGAGATTTCATGGATGGAATCTCCAAGATAATTGTTACTATACACTTCTAAATCATATATATTTTGTTTACCAGCAATTTTTACAAGGAAAAGTAATTATTTGTAATTTTTACTTAGCATGTATACCTCTATGATTACCATAACATTTCCAGATACATGACGAAGTATTCGTTCATCTACTTACGTTGCGTTTTTTGGTCTATATGGATTCAACGTTTGCATCTGTGGTGAAGGTTTGGTTACAATGGAGCACTTATATTTGATTTTTTATGTTAGATCTTTTTAATTTGATTAGCAAAAAAGTTATATTGTACTTTGCCTAGAGTGTTACATATGGGTAGTTTGATAATTTGATATTCAAAAACCCAAAAACATTTTTAAAAGCCAGGTTTTTTTGTTGCTTCTAAAGAAAAAGCTTTTTTAACTTATACCAAAAGGCCAAAACAAAAAGGGACAGACTTAAAAAAAAAATTCTTGTTTTTAAACTCAATCCCATTCCCAAACATGCTCTAAGAGTCTTTAAGACTATCCCCATTAGCAACCATTACAACCCAACCTTTTTATTAAAAAAATATTTATCTTTTTCTTTCACCTACACAACCCAACCCTACTTATAATTTAACACCCATTCACAACCCAACCCAACCTAAAAATATTTTTTTTGAACGTACTCAGTTTTTAATAAAATTTATATCAGGATGTTCACAAAAAAAAGTTAAGAAATACAGTGTTTTTAGTTTTATTTTTTAACTTAAATATTTTAAGTTATTTACGAAAATAGGTTGGTGGGGGGTTTAATTTGGTTGCAACCATGGTTGCTTCACCAACCTTGGTTGTCAAAATTAATATCTTTTTAATTTTTAAAATGAATTTTTCTTTGTCTTCTTTTGCTTTATTGGTGAACAACCAAACTTTTAGTCACCAATGAGGATAGTCTAATGATCTGAGAAAAATTAACATTTAAAAGATATTTAAAAAATAATAATATAATATTGATGTTTGGTGAATTGGGGTACTAGGCTGTTGGGTATGGGAGAGTGAAAGGGTCACAGAGGTGCTGGTAAGGAACGTGGAGGGTTGTGGCTTGCGTGGTACACCAATCCCTACGGGTGAGGGACATGAAAACCAAACACCGGTCGCATTCTTCACAGAGTAATTTTTTTTTTTGAAGGTTAACTTTCATTAAAAACACAAGGCGCCTTATTTCAAGAAGGAATAAAGACCCGAAAACGAGTACATTTACATTACATCATAATTACACCATTTCTCCCAATCTAGAATTCCGTGACACGCCCTATGCTTGTACCAAAGAAAACTCAAAGCTTTGATATCGGATATAATCTCCATCACTTTTACATCCTTATTTGAAAATATTTTCTCATTTCTTACTTTCCATAACCTCCAACTCGTAATGATGATAATGCCTTGCAAAACATTCTTCCTTTCTCCACTAATACCATAGTGTTCGTATGCCTGAACAATGTCTTTAACCGAAAACGCGAACATAGCAGGGACACGACACCATAAAGAAACACCATACCACACCCCATCCGCGATAGCACAACCCGTAAGAATATGGTCAATAGACTCTATTCCACCCTCACATAAAACACACATATCATCATGAACCATAATATTCCTCCTTTTCATCGCATTCTTGGTAGGAAGGCGATCTAGAAAAGCTCGCCACATAAAAATATTACATTTGGCCGGAACCCATTTGCACCACTTGAAACCGAATGGCTCTTCATTGCGATAACTACGAATCCACTTTTTAACCGAAGCGACCAAAAATTGCTCCGACTTAGTATCATGCCATATCCACTCGTCTTCTCGCTCTGACAAGGATATCTCAGCTAAGCGATTCTCCAAATCTTGACGAAGATCCACTTCCTCCAAAGAAACAATTGCCCTTTTCTAACACCACTTAACCAAAAAACCTTGATCTGTACGTTCACACCTAGTAGAAACCAAACATTTCTTATCCGTCTCCAATGCAAATAAACTCGGATAACAATCCTTTAACGGAGTATTGCATAGCCAAGGATCAATCCAAAACCGAAGGGTACTACCATCTCCTAACCGGCCCTTAAACATGCTTAACGCCCCCACCCCGTTAACTTTGATCTTACTACAAAACGAAACTATATTCTTCCAAACCCCGGAAATACTATTATTAACCGGAAGAAATCCCCACTTTCTATCCGATCCATGAATCGAATCCACCACCTTGCGCCATAAAGCATTAGTCTCGGTAACATACCTCCAACACCATTTTAACAAAAACGCCTTATTGCATTCGTCTAATCTGACTAAACCCAAGCCGCCTTCTTCTTTACGAAGCGTCACTTTATCCCAAGCAACCCAAGCCATTTTCCTCACCTCGTCGGACCCACCCCACAGAAAATTCCTCATGAATTGTTCAAGTTTATTAATTATACTCACCGGGGCCTTGAATAAAGATAAGTAATACGTAGGAAGACTATCCAAAACCGACTTTATCAACGTGACCCTCCCGCCGATAGAAATGCTATTCGCCTTCCACTTAGACAAACGCTTTCTAAACGAATTCACCACTGGGTCCCAATGTCCAATTCTGTTCATATTAGCGCCCACCATAATACCCAGATACGAAAACGGTAAATCACCAAAATTACATCCCAGTCTTGAAGCCATATACTCCACTTCTTCCTGTCGTCTCCCCACACCGTATAAGACTGACTTATGGATATTTATTTTAAGGCCAGAACATAAGTAAAATATCCGCAGGATCCTTTTCATATTATTAAAATTGAACACCGACCACTCGCCCATTAACATAGCGTCATCTGCAAAAAGAAGGTGAGAAATAACCGCCCCCTGCCTAGGCAAACGAATACCATCAAAAAAACCGTTCGCACAAGCCTTGGTAACCATCACCGAAAAAGCTTCCATAACAAGAATAAATAAAAACGGGGATAAAGGATCACCTTGGCGAATACCCTTCTGACAAGAAAATTGAAACGTTGGCGAGCCATTAATCAAAATAGACGCCTTAGAAGCAGAAATAATACCTTTTATCCATTTGCACCAAACAGAAGAGAACCCCATCTGCTCAATAATAGACAACAAAAAGCCCCAGTTCACATTATCGTAAGCCTTTTCAAAGTCGACTTTGAACATAAATAATTCCCGGTTTGTTTTCTTTGCCCAAGAGATAATTTCATTCGTGATCAAAGGGCCGTCCAAAATATATCTACCGGAAAGAAACTCTGACTGGGTCTCTGAAACAACCAGATCCATAACCCCTTTGATTCGGTTAGCTAACACTTTAGAGACCACCTTATTAATACAACCAATTAAACTAATCGGCCGAAAATCTCCAAGCTCAGTTGGTTCCACTTTCTTCGGAATCAAAGTAATAAACGAAGAACCAATTCCCGGGCTAAACTGACCAAACTCAAAAAAGTACCTGAAAATATCAATAAAATCGGCTTCAAGAAGACTCCAAAATTTTTTAATAAAGCGGAAATTAAACCCATCTGGCCCTGGAGCTTTATCACCTCCACAATCCCACACCGCCTTTTTAATCTCGTCAACCGTAAATGGACCAGAAATCCTCTCAGCAACATCACTAGGAAGCCGTTTAAAGCTGTCGCAAGAAAACCGAGGCCGCGTGTTCAAATTTTCAATAAACTTATTCCGAAAAAATTGCAAAGCCTCTCTTTTAACGATGTTCGGAGTAGTCACCCATTCGCCATCAACCATCAAGCCCGGGATACAATTCGCAACCTTCCTCTTATTAATAACCCCGTGAAAAAACCTGGTATTATCGTCTCCGTCAGCCGCCCACTTGCATCTCGCTTTTTGACGCAAATCCTTATTACGCATTCTATCAAACTCGAACAGGCGCCTCTTTATCTCTTGAAGCGTCCATAACTCTTCTTCACTTAACTCTCTAACCTCCAAAAAATTCTCGATCTGTTGTAACTCATTCTCCAATATGCGTTTCTCCTCTAACTCACGACTCATACAAACATCCTTCCAAGTATTAATACCTTGGCGTAAAAGTCTAAATTTTTCCATCAATCGCTCATCCGGAGCACCCTCTACCCGCGCCTCATTTAAAATCCCAGCAACCACCTCTTGGAAATCGTCTCTATCAAGCCAAGAATTAAAAAAACGAAACAGTTTCAGCCCGAAGTTTCTCGAAACAATCTTCAAAATAAGCGGGGAATGATCTGATTTATCTCTGCATAATGCTCTATATTCTGCGGAAGGCCACTCCATAAAAAAATCCCAATTAACTAGAATACGATCTATCCGACTTAACTTATTCCCTGCAGCAAAAGTAAACTTCCTACCACGTAACCCATATTCATGGAGGTTCACCCTATCAATGAAATCATTAAACTCTTGGGTAGACGACACATGAAACTTAGAATTCTTTCTCTCCGAACTATCCCTCACGGAGTTAAAATCTCCCGCGACTAACCAAAACCCGCCTGTCGTGCTCATGCTTTGCTCAATATCATTCCAAACAACCCGCTTAGCTACCAGTTGTTGAGGGGCATACACATTCATCAAGCAAGTCAAAACACCACTCCCCTTAATCGTACCGACCACAAGTAAAGTATTCTGCGACTTCTTAATATCCATGACAGAGAAAAAACCCGTATCCCACATGGTAATCAAACCACCCGAACGACCATTAGACTCTACACATTCAAATTGATAATTACCTCTGCCCCAAAAAACCCCAAGATCAAAAACAGAGACATCGCTGCATTGCGTTTCTTGTAAAAAAATACAATTGGCCTCATTTTGAATTCTTAAATTCCTAACCCATGAAGCTTTACCTTGAACTCCCATACCCTGTATGTTGAGGGACAACACATTCATTGATCACCAATTTGAAATCCATCATTCACTATTTGTTCCTTAACCTGCGGACCAAAATCACACAAGTTATCCACCCCCAAAGCTCTACCTAGCTCAACCGTAGCTGCCTCTTTGTTATCGACTTGAATCTGCTTTTGAATCTGGGCCAGGACTTGTTCCAAAACACTTTCTTCAGCCTCCTCCTCACAATCAACATTATGGTAATTAGACGATACCGAAACTGCGCAACTCTTATTCAAATCAGGCGTACAAAAAGCACCCGACTCCGTTTCCGACACATTTTGCACTTCAACATTAGTGTTACTATTTAAAATACCGATCAATCGATCAACTCCAAAATAATCCGAGTCTTCCCTCGCACGCTTCTTCGGACGATCATTTTCACCCGGCGAAACCACTCGACTTCTAAGCGAATTTTTCTTCCTAAACTTTTTTCGTAGTGAATTAGATTTATCTTGAGTAACCACAGTATGAGACGCGTTTTCCGAATTGTCCATCAAATTAATCGGCTCCGAATGATGTGCATTGTCTTGAACGTCACCATTCTCTCCCATGTGAACATCCAACCCCACGCTATTCACTTTATCACCATAATCATCTTTGCCATTCCCACAACATTCGAATACTGAAGGATCCTCCAAGTCACAATCTGCATTCTCCTAAATACAACTCGGTAACCATTCCCCGACATCCTCGTCAACCCAAATCTTGAACATTTTGCCCCTCCAAGACAACGAAAACCTATCATCGACTCTCGAAACATTGCCACATAGAACCCCGATGTAAGCATACGAAAAATCCTTATCTTCACTCGAATAACATGCCGGTTGAACCACCGTGCCATAGCGTTTACTAACAACATCGAAAACCTCATCCACAGCAAGACTAATGGGAACCCCATGGACTCTCAACCAAGCTATTCTTTCATACTTTTGAACATGCCCAGACCATCTCGCAGCGGACTCGAACCATTCAGCCCACACTCCATTATCTTCACAGAGTAATTCAATCTCAAGTTTTAATATTAAAAAGGGGGGGTACCCTAGGCTAGTTTAAATGGTGGAGGATGGTGATGGAACAGGATTATGAGATTGAGCCTATATGACCATCACCACCACCATTAGCCTTAAACTACACAGTGTGGTCATAAGGGTGAGGGGGGGGGGGGGCGATCGATATGTGGTACCATGAGGTGATGGGAGAGAGAGCACGCAACCAACCAAAAAATGACAAATCACCATCACCAATGCCCTCACGCTAGTGGAGATCTTCACCCCTTACCCCTTCCCACGCCACATACAAGACGGTGTTGGTAGTGTGGAGAGGCTTCACCCCACCTGTTTCACGCCCACACCATGCAGCCTTATAATAGACCTTTTTTAAAAGCCCATCTTCATCCACGTAAATACAAATCTATATATCTATATCTATATCTATATCTATATATATATATATTGCAAAGGGATTAATCCTACATGTCATACTCTTATGCAATCTCTCTTTTGAGAGATGTCACATAGGATGTGATGTGGCAACTCTAAGCCAATTAAAAAAAAGAAATAAATATGATTTAACATAATCTATTAAAATAAATATGCAATCTATTAAACTAATTAAAATAAATATAATTTAACATAATCTATTATAATCTTTAACCTAATCTATTAAATACCTAATCTACTAAATCTAAATATTAAACCTTTATTATTTTATCTCTCGTGTTTCCTCCCATAACTTTTAAACGTTAATATCTTTTATACACGAGATTTTTTAAAGAAAAAAATTCCACCAAATTAACGAGCGTTTTATTATCTTTCCAACGGGTATCATAGTGCTATATAAAAATCGGAAAAAAAATGACTATTTTTTGTAACCCGACAGGTATTGTGTCAGGTTTGGGATTAGTTTAAAAAAAATTGTGGGTTTGGGTCGGGTCTGGGATTAGGTGATACCCAACCCGATTACCCGAAACAACATACCCAAATACCCGAACTACATACCCGATCATATACCCATGAATTTTTTAACGCATCACATAACCCTTAGACTAATGCGTTCGATATTTCAATAATTAACTTTTTTTTTTATTTCATGTTAGTTCTTTTTAGAATGATCGATTGCAAACTTCCAAATTCATTTGTAATGGCACTAGATTTATACCCCGGCGCAAAGATTCGTTTTTTTTTTATATTTGAATATAATAACTTATGGCAGAGATTTGTTTAAAATAATAATAATAATAATAATAATAATAATGATATATTTTATTATGTTATATTAGATATTTCAACCCGGTACGCTCCCGGGATAAAAACTAGTATATATATATTGCAAAGGGATTAATCTTACATGTCATACTCTTATGCAATCTCTCCTTTGAGAGATGCCACATAGGATGTGATGTGGCAAGTGTAAACCAATTAAAAAAAAAAGAAATAAATATGATTTAACCTAATCTATTAAATACATAATCTACTAAATCTAAATATTAAAACTTTACTATTTTTTCTCTCATGTTTCCTCTCATAACTTTTAAAAGTTAATATCTTTTATATACGAGATTTTTTAAAGAAAAAAATTACACCAAATTAACGAGCGTTTTATTATCTTTCCAACGAGTACCATAGTGCTATATAAAAAACGGAGAAAAAAATGACTATTTTTTGTAACCCGACAGGTATTGTGTCGGGTTTGGGATTAGTTTAAAAAAATGTGGGTTTGAGTCGGGTCTGGGATTAGGTGATACCCGACCCGATTACCCGAAACAACATACCCAAATACCCGAACTATATAGCCGATCATATACCCATAAATTTTTTAACGCATCACATAACCCTTAGACTAATGCGTTCGATATTTCAATAATTAACTTTTTTTTCTTATTTCATGTTAGTTCTTTTTAGAATGATCGATTACAAACTTCCGAATTCATTTGTAATGGCACTAGATTTATACCCCGACGCAGAGATTCGTTTTTTTTATATTTGAATATGATAATTTATGGCAGAGATTTGTTTAAAATAATAATAATAACAATAATAATAATAATAATAATAATATATTTTATTATGTTATATTAGATATTTCAACCCGGGACGCTCCCGGGATAAGAACTAGTATCTAATATTCTTTTTTTTTCTTGTTCTCCTTCTCTACTCATAATCTACCAATTACCGATTGCCGCCTAAGTATTCTGATCATGTTCTTTTCACCTAATGCCTTTATGGATGGTAATGGAGGGTCGGTCAATCTAACAAAAAAAAAACCACCGAAAAGGTACGACTTAAGAAACTAACAAGATAAATGATCGTCGGAGGGTCGACGGAGTGCCCCGAGGAAAATGGGCATCGTCGGCAGGGAGTTCGGCTTGCCCTGGTTTCAATATATGGTCCCATAGGCCATAGTTCTAACTTCCTTTGGCGGTTGTATCATGGTGAATGTAATTGGTTGTTTAGGATGGAGAAAGTATACGGTACAAAGTACCTTAAAATACAAAGTGTAAGAAGTAACCACACTACGCCACGTGTAGTTGACGGTTACAAACCAAAAATCTCGTTAGTAAACATCCAAGGGTATTATAGGCATTTACATCTCCTTCAATCACGTTATAGTTTTTCACAGATATGTAAATCCCTGTTTTTCGTAAATCAAATTTCAAAATATTCGTAACTGATTACAATTTTTTCTCCACGATTATATTGATACAATCGTTGTGCGATCCTTTTTATTGAAAATTTAAAATTCCATTGAAGAGTTAATCGATATGATTTGCAACTTACTCTGTTTTTTTTCTTTTCACCAATTTTTCTAACTGAATCCCGTTTATTGTAATAATTATATGTTTTTATTAACGCAGGCTTAAACATATAGCCAGATATTTCAATTGATCTTGATCCAGTTGCACAGGATGATAATAGTGTAGTTCAAGATACTGATAACTTTAATGCTCTGTTTTTTAACAGTTAAAATAAACGTGCATTTAGTTTATATATGAATACGTTTATGTATTTTAATGCATGCGTTTTATGTTTTAATGCACTGGTGATCAATTTCAATAACATGCTTTTTATGTATTTTAATGCATGTGTTTTATGTTTAGTGCATGCGTTTTATGTTTTAATGCATGCGTTTTATGTTTTAATGCACTGGTGATCATTTTCAATAACATGCTTTTTATGTATTTTAATGCATGCGTTTTATGTTTAATGCATGCGTTTTATGTTTTAATGCATGCGTTTATGTTTTAATGCACTGGTGATCATTTTCAATAACATGCTTTTTATGTATTTTAATGCATGCGTTTTATGTTTAATGCATGCGTTTTATGTTTTTAATGCATGCATTTATGTATCAAGGTAAAACGTTTTTTTCTCTGCAACGCCTGATTCACTGGTGATTATTTTCAATAACATGAGTTTATGTATTTTAATGCATGCGTTTTATGTTTTAATGCATGCGTTTTATGTTTTTAATGCATGCGTTTATGTTTTTACAATGGCAGTTGAATACTATCAATTTTATAACATGCGTTTTAGTGTATTATAAGTGCGTTTTATCAACATTGCATTTGATTATAATACTCACAGATATAAAGGTGCGTTTTGGTATATTATACATGCGTTTAACAACATCACAATCTGAAATCATTACAATCAAAGACATACACACTTCTTCTTTCATAAACACGCATCTAAATTTTGTTTTTATCACATTCATAACTGTATTCTGTATAATCGAAGACTTGTCATTATTCTTTCTGCTTCTTCGTTCTTTTGAATAGATGCTCTGTTTTTTTTTTTTTTTACAGAGTATCTTATTTATGGAGAAGAGGTTTATGATTTTCCACGATTATAGCAAATCATAAAAACAATCAATTAACGACATAATTTGGGCGCTTTAATTATAAAAAAAATCAAATTCGTTTATGTGTAATTTGTCATAATTGCCCTTAATCGTTAACCGCCTTCTTAAAACACGTTGGATAATTACGATCGTGCCATCTTGTTTCTAAACTTAATCAATGGCTGTAATTGCTTCTTACACTTTGTATTTTAAGAACGCTTTGTACGTTAGCTTCTCTCGTTTAGGATGATCTAGTGCCTTGCTTGATCATGATTTTGATTAATAAAAAAAAAAGGAATGGCAGTTTAAGCCATTAATGTGGTGGGTTAAAAGGTCATTTATGTGCCTGTTATATTCAATCTTGATCCAAAATATACACGAGTTAAAGCCACTGATATAGTTAATGATCACAAACCAAAAATTTACTTGGTTTTTAGCCTTGTAAAATGATTTATAGCAATGATGCTGTTAATTTTTAACAGTTATTGCGACTTAAAATCCTTTAAAATGGAATGTAACGCATCAACATTCGATAAACTCGATAACAAATTTAGCAATGTCTTGCAAAAAAACATTAAAGAAACAGGGACCTGTCACTTCCTGGTTTTTACATGTTGAGACGACCAGACCGGACTTGAAACGGGGATATTTAAGAAATACAGACCGGAAAAAACAAAGTACAAATTTGCAGCGACTACTACATAACATACATACGAGGTACAAGCGTCATGTTTCTAGCTAAAGCTATACGAAAACCTTTTAGCTGTTTATTTTCGTCGATTTTGTACCAAATAACCATTGAACTAAAGGGAAAAAAAACTGAAAACAGGGGCACGGTACATTATGTTATGAGGGAGGGAGGGAGATTATCACCATGAAAAAGGGCTTGCTCCCACCAAAAATATTTCATTTTCCACATCTTTCACCCACTGACATACTCGGTTGCATATCCGTATCGCCACACCCTACAATGTTCAACTTAACCGCTTTCAGTTTTAAATTGACGGGGGAAATAAAAGAAATTCATATATACCAGTGAAAGCTTGCATAATACCCTGAAAGCTTTAATAAAAATTATAATACTACTGTTATACCATTCTTTTTCGGCTCATTTCATAATGGAAATAAATAATCCTAACTATTGCTCTTTGGCCGATAATGGTCTCAACTATGAAAATAACCACTAGCGGTCCCAACTTTCGACATATTGGCCACCAACGGACCCAAACTAACTGAGGCTAACTCCATTAGTGTGATGCGGACGTGGCAAAATGATCTTACGTGGCATCCTAGGTGGCAAAATGATCCGACATGGCATCCTAGGTGGCAAAATGATCCTATGTGGCATCCTACGTGGCATGCCACGTCAGCATCACACTAACGGAGTTAGCCTCAGTTAGTTTAGGTCCGTTGATGGCCAATATGTCGAAAGTTGGGACCGCTAGTGGTTATTTTCGTAGTTGAGACCATTATCGACCAAAGAGCAATAGTTGGGATTATTTATTTCCATCACTCCTTTCATAATTGAGAATTTTAATAACGACTAAAAATGGAAATGGGTATATTTGATATTATGATTGTTTATTGGGTATATATATGATATTATATCAAGTTTAAGGGGAAATGAAGAATTGAAGTTAACCTTATCTGCAAGAGGATCAAAAGCTGCATAAAGCTCAAAATCCTGTGTAACCCAGCATAGTAAAACTGCAGGATAAATAAAAACAAATGTACTTTTAATTACAACAGTAATCAAGAGCATATTAGAAAAGGATAGATATAAAGAAAATAATAGAATCTGAAATATTTGAATATTTTACCATAATTTTCATCCCTTCTGAACTGAGTTTTATGTGGGCCTACCCCTTTATCATGCATGGAAGCAAACAGCCTCTGGTATGCTCTATACAATCTGACAAAAATAAAATAAATAAATAAATCAATTGCTACTCAAAACCCTAAAAAATATAATTGGGAGACGCAGATTTTAGATTTTAATAATAAAAAAAAAAAAAGAATAACCTTTTCTGTTGTGAGGACGTGCTGATTGGAGATGCAAACTCGGAAGATACATATTGATCGAGATAAATACTGCGATAAATGAAGTGCAAAAGTCCAGCTGGACCACCTATACCTGCGACCGATTCAGGTGGTCTTCTTTGATTTAAATGGAATAAAGATCCAGAGCGAGCAGATGGGTCAACAGGCAAATCGTCAATACGCAAACCACCTTCTGACAAGGATCTTTGAACTTCGTTTAGAACGTTTGACTTTGAAAGGACCGTTTCAATTCGTATCCTATAAATAATAATTGAAATGCCTCAAAAAAGAAAATAATGTAACTTGATGTGAATATGTAATTATATCGTTATTTGCAAGCTAGGAAAATATGGACTACATGAAGATCACACTATTGGGCTTGGGGCGTTGTTCGGTTGTTCCACTACATAAAACCCGAAGGTCAAAGTCACCTAAAGTGTATTTTTAATCCACAAAACCTTAATGAAATATTATTTAAATATATAAGTTTAGTAACCATAATGGACACACGCTAATTATTTATGAAATAAATCAAAATATTAGGCAAAAGATATTCGTAGCGACTCAGATGGTTGAACTAAAACAAACTGAAATAGAAAAAAAAGGTTGAGCTACATTCAAGAGAACGCTTAGCTATCCCGTTGACCTACTTTCGAGAGGTAAGTTACTCTCCAATTCGTAAATACCAACTCAATTTATCTTTCAACATAATGAAATCACAATCCCTATTCCGTAACAGCCTAATTGTACTTGAAAACACAAGAATCCAACCTTAATATAACTCTGATTCCTAACCTTCATCTGAAATAAAACTATATCTAATAAACTACAAAACACATCAACCAAATAATAAAATATATTTATCACATGTTAATCATATTAAACCTCATGGGAAAGTTGCCAACTCGACCCTTTTTAACCTGTACCAAATATCTACAAATTTAAACCCTTAGTCCCTTACTCGGTCAGCCCATTCGGCCACATAATTGTTTTAACATTCAAAAACAAAGAAAAACTTGCCTGCATTCTTTAAGATGGAAAAAGGCTTGTGAACTTGCCGTGAGCAATATCAAGTACGTATCAACCTGCAACATATATAATGTTGAACTCACTTAATCTCCTATATAAGTTTTAGATAAATACAATGTGATAACACAAAGCATTCTAAACAAATAGTCTATATTTTCACCTTAAAATGAACAATACAAATTAACAATATGATTTTATATAAGGATTTAACTTGTGGAAGGATAATTCTCCAAATAGTTGTGATTCACTCACATCAAGATAATGAACATAAGCATATAGAAATGCCATAGGGTTGTATCTTGGCAAACATATTGGCGAAAAGGATTCAGATGTCCTGCATCACAGTTAAAATTTTTGCAATGTTAGTACCATATATATCCTACATGCCTAATTTCCAATGTTCATTCTATAGGTGACAATTTTCACCTGTTTACTTATAAATGGATCAATTCGGATCATATGTATCTCAACAGGACGAAAGTCACTAAAAGAGAGTCAGTTTAACAAAAAAACCTCTTGAATCAGTTAGTACATTATTATTTACAATTTTTTTTGAAATCATACGAGTATCTGACATGATTATTATTTTAATTTTTAAATACGTACAACACTTTTGGACAAAAAGTATTTTGTGTCAACCTGACCCAGCCTTTTACGACCCATAGTCCCATACAAAATTTACCTGTTTTGACATGTTACCTTGGTTTTAAAAAGCGCTAGGCGCATAAAAGCGACGAGGTCTAAGCGCATCGTGCGAAGCGCAGGAATTTTGACAAAAAAGCGCCTGAGGCGCGCGCCTTTGGGAAAAAGAATAGGCGTAAAGCCCTAGGCGCCCTAGGCTGAGCCTTGATGCGCCTTGCGCCTAGGCACGCCTTAGGCGCGCTTTTTAAAACCCAGCATGTTACATACTTACATAGAGAGCATGCCCCTCCCATTTTGCTACCTCTTAGTTTATTCTATAACATAAAGTAGATAGAAAGACAGATTGCATAGAACTATTGTTGCCCAATTATGTATTTATAACAAACTTGCCTAAAAGATTCAGATGACACGACGAAATTAGCCAGAAGCAACATATCATCAGGATGAAGTGATGCTTTCTGCAAGCCTACCAGACTAATAACCTGCGTTTGAGCTAATTAGCTCTAATATAAGGACAATATCCCACAAACAAAAACAAAATACAAATGCATTTGCTTTTTTGTAGAAGGTTAAAGGTATTGAGGAAAAGGTAATGGTTGCAAAAACCTTATCCTTGCACATCAATATTGCAAAAACGACACCAGTATCGGCGACATCTTGCAAAATAGCACCAGCAGCTTGCCGTGTAGCGTAAGGAAGAGGAAGACAGGTGTATGCATGAAGAAATGTAGCAGGGTTCCTGATACATATAGTTAATCAATTAAGTCATTGGAGGTGCGTTAAAACTAACTTCATAATGACATATTTTATAGAAAGTGGATCAAAGTAAGGATAACAAACTGGCTGAACGAGTGAATGAGAGAAGAAAAAACGGCATCTGTTCCTCCGAGCAAAGGAGTCATGTCAAATTTTGGATTTTTCTCAAAACATCTATCAACAGATCTTGTAAGTATAAGTATCATCTGCAGCCATGCGGATGATATAATGATGTACAATCATAATAATATGGTACAGAATCCATGTTAAAAGTACCCATGTGATCAATATTTTAGACAAACCAACCACCACCACCTTAGAGTAAAGTAATTTTACCTGACCATAAAGAAGCTCAAGTTGCCCTTTTAGTGATTCATGAGGTTCTTCTGTACAGCTTATGCAAACTAGATAAATTGGTCCCTTAACTAGAAAAACCACCTGGTGTTTTCCTGCCCTAACCAGTTTGACACGGTCTCCCCTGAGAGATTAAAAAACTAATAAGTTATAGCTCCTTTTATCAAAGTAACAGTAATAATGATAACGTAATGATAGGTGCAAATTACATGCATCATTCATGTGCTTAAAATACATCATTATGCATCTTACTATCCTAAGTGTATTTAGATGAATCCATGACTATGATAGTTTCTTTGACTTGATTCTAGTTTGTATAACAATGTGTTTCTTTGACTTAATTCTAGTAGTATAACATTGGATATTGATTTGTTATTAATGCATGTTATATTTTTCCCTTCTACTTCCTATTAAACTATATGCATTCTTTTTCACTAGTTCAGAAGTGCTAAAAATCAATTACTTTCCTTGCAAACGTCGTCTAGTTAAGTTGATGGTCAAGCAACTTTCAAATAGAATCTGATTGTAGTCAATTTTCTTAAACTATAGCTATAATGATAGAATCAAAAAATCAAATAAAGATAATCGGACGATTCAATTTCGGGAACTAAAGATTAGAATATAAAGACCCTGTATGAGATGGGTTAATCTCCAAGAACAAAGGTATAGAACCCTAATTTTATATATAACATTCAGTTTTCCCCCACTTTTCCACCTAAATTTTAGAATCTTCCCCCAAATTCTGAATTGTTTTTTTTCCCCGCTAAACAACACCAACAGGGTCTGACCCGACCCAGTTTGACCCTGACCCAGTATTGGGTTCGTATCATATAACCAATTATCCTTTAGGGAGACAATCCAAACTAAACTCATGACATTCAATTTATCTTTAATGGGACTTGGAGTCTTTTACTTCGCTTGGGTAATAAAAACGAAATAGTAAAGTTGCATAGCTAATAAATGCTAACAGATTTACCCATTTTCCACAAAGGAAATGATAGCTTGCAAAGTTGCTGAAAATCCTGCTAGCTTGTGCTCATCTCCATATCTAGAAACCAATTTAAAAGAGACATAACGTACGTCAGGTGCAGTAAATATAAAAATTATATGATTCACGCTGTGATACATGCGAAATGATTTGAAGCAAATCTTACTAACTGATAAACAAAATCGACTTGTGTAGTAAATCTTTTTCATGCAAAGATGTAAATGAATCTTCTCTTTCGAAATGTAATAATATTTTAACCAAATTTCAAGTGCTTTTGGTGTGTGAATCATATGCAATTTCACCAAGGGTTCACTTTATCCCTTCTTGTACTAGCAGTTGATGAAATTAAACCAGTTAGCTATACATCCTACTCTCCACTTCTTTGTTCTTTCTTTTCTCTTCTTTAATTTTGCAAGATAGGTTAATTTTTTCCTTCAATAGTTTTAAGACAATAATGTTCTCGAAACTCAAAACAGATTAAATTAAATGTGCTGTGACTATTTTAATAAGAAATCATAAGACTTGTCGCATACAAGCAATTAAGCTAAGATCCCCAAAATAGTATGGTGAGATTTTAACTATAACTTGGGGCAAAGCACCTACAACTGAGATAACTTAAACAAACATAAAATTGTGCATTTATTATGTGTATAAATAGATTTACAAAAGGTCCAGACAATTATGAACAGATTTACCAATATATAATGAGACTATAAGGGAACCTGATACAGAATCACAATCTGACATTTATATCCTTTACAAAATACTTGTATATCCTAAAAGTGAAAAGTAAAAAATATACATCATACCTTGAATATATTGGTTTTCCGGAGTGACTCAAAATAAAGAAGTGTTTCTTCCTTTTCCTCCAAGAGGTAGAAGCATCATCCTGCACTTTATCCATTATCAGTTGAAAGACATTACATATTTACAGACAATAGTTTGGTGCAGACATTATCAACATCGCTTATCAAAACAGAGGAAGATGTGCAAACTTAAACCTCAATAGAATATTTAAATTAGTCACCTAAATTAACAAAAAAAAAAACACAATCAGACACTTCCCTAAGTTCTTGAAAAAAAAAAAGAAGTCAGTTAAACTGTTACAGAAAATTTCTTAAAACCAAATTCTCGGGCAAGAAATTCATGGCGGGCAAGCTTACATAAAGAAGAATAGAGCATCTGACTAGTAACCTCATCATCTCACTAGAAACATTCAAAAGAAGAAAGGACGCATTATGCATTTCATCATTGTTAATTACAAGGAATTTAGCCCCCCTTTCAAGAACTCTAATGCGTGTATAATTCCATGAAAAGAGACAGGGTTCACTTTCATTATCGAGTCAACGACTTTATATTCTTCCAATTCTATCAATTGCATATTATAGTTTCTATCAAATGTAAACTTTACAGTACAAACAATATTACTCAGTCCATATTCAACTTAATTCCCACATATATCACAATATTACGCCAAATTCACAAGAGAAACATGCCTATAACTAATCCCACGGTATCTTAATTCTTAAACCTCATGCCCACACTTATTTAAACTTAGCTAGAACAAGTAATCAAATTCTACAATTAACATAAAAAAACATTATGCATGCTAAAACAATACCTCATCGGCATGCCGTTTACCCCGAATCCACTCCCCTTGAGCACCATCCACCAAATTCACCATATCATCATCACCATTATCCCTAACTTCCCGTATACCATCAGTCCCAGAAGCACTAGTAACACTTCCACTACTCCCTCTCTCACCCGCATACCCGCTGCTACTCGGACTCGGACTCGACAGTCCTCCCTCCACTTCCCCCTCCACCTCTATATTATTATTATTATTATTATTATTATTATTATTATTATTATTATTATTATTATTATTACTATTATTATTATTATTGTTGTTGTTGTTGTTGTTGTTATTCATCCACAGTCCCGATCCCCTCATATTAGTACTAGTTTCGGTCAACGATCCATCATTGACCTCTATATTGTCCGTCCACAGTCCCGATTCCTTAAAATGACTACTCTCAGCAACAGAATCTCTATTTATGATCGTTTCGTCGATTGGAGTGTTGAATGAGATCGAAGAGAGTTGATTCTCGATGGCGTCTAATGAGGTATCGATCGAATTAGTGGTGTTGACGACGGGATTAGGTTTTTCGTCGTCTTCTTCTTCTTCGGATGATAATGGTGGTACGGAGCTTGAATCGGACGCCATTGGTGATGAACAGTGTGAAATTAGGGTTGAATTAGATTGTTAGGGTTTTATAAATTGGGGGAAAGAAATGAGTAGTTGTTATGTTGTGGTGAGACTGTGTCTTCCTTCTGTAAAGTGTGAATAACGCCTTTGTTATGAACGAATAATAATAACAGACGGAAATCGGAATAACTGATATGGACCGGTTTTGTAAGGCTTGATTTGAGTGGGCTCGTGTATCTTTTCTTTTGGCCCATGTACTTATGTAAATTGTAATGTATGTATGTATCTATGGGACTTGAGGGAAGGGGAAGTGAAATTGTACTGATTTTAACGTGAAAATAACATTAAAAGCAGCGGATGGTTAATCATGCATCATGTAATAGCGTTGATAGTTGAAAGGCATGGGGTACATGCACCAATTGGCCTTTGTCTCAATTGTTGAGTGTAATGTGTCTTGTGTTCAAGGTTTGACGCAAAACTGCTATCGAGGCGGGGGTCTAACTGAAAGCATCCTCTCTATTCCTATGGGATAGAGGTAGGGTTGTCTACGTCTTACTCTCCTCAAATCCTAGCTTAGTTTTGCTATTAGTGGGATTTGCCAAGTATGATGATGATGATGTACTTATGTCATTAGGTTGCATGGTGTGGGGGCATGGGGAGTGGTGTGAAACCCCTCTACACCACCCAGAGTCTAGCGTGGAGACCGACGTGAGCCAAATGAGGTGGGATTTCTCACCGATGTGGGGAAAGTTGAGTTGCATACATGGATGCCTTGATTGGTGGTAAAACCTAGCCATTTTTAAACGGCTAGTTCATTTAAAATCTAATATATATAAACTTATTTAACCATACAAACACGTAGGCTTGAAAAATGATGTACTCGTATGTTATTTTACACAACATGATTTTGAAGGATGAAGAAAAAACAATTTGCGAATATTATTAAAAGGATACTGTTGGATCAGTATTGCTCTTTGTATGAACTTGCTAGTGAACACTTAAGTGTCTAGAAAGTTCTTTATCAGTAATAGCACAGCGGAATGATATAAGTTAAAGCTACACTTATCAACAGGAGTTATTACTCCCCCTAGATGTTTGATAAAACTAAAGACAAGTATTTAATGAGAATCTAAGCATTGAATGAGAATGGACACTTAAACAGATTCTCAGTAAATGAAATGGAAATAATAATGATAAGCTTTGAAGGATTTCTGTATTAAAAATCAATATCTAAAATAGAGGGATGAATCCATCTATTTATAGACTTTACAAATACATGAACCTTGCCAAAAAGCAAGTTCAGAGACAAGTTGCAACAAGTTGCAATCTTGGAACTTGAACAAAAAGTTAAAGTAATACTAAACTAATAAACTACTGAAACATAAGGCGGTGGAAAGATTCTTGAACAAGTGCTGATGAATGACAAACTACTGATGAGTAGTTTGTCTTCAGTAGTTCTTCAGAGGACTGTCTGGTTTGGACTTCAGAACTTCTGATGCATTTCTTATTCAGTACTTGTAGAATCCTTCTTCAGCTGTTTAGTCTTCTTTCTTCAGTAGTTCTATACTTAGAATAATTTGACAGAAGTGAATTAGACTAAGGTTTGCAAAAGTGGTTTCACCAATCCTTTTTGTCCTAACAATCTCCCCCTAGATTGATGAAGCCAAAACCTTTCTAATTCCTTATTATTTTCTTCTATCATTCACAATCTTCCATATCCCTTTGAACATGGAATTCTTCAACTGGTTCAGTTGTTCATCAGTGAGAGATCCTCTTTGTGGTTCTAGATGCTGGATTGTAAGCAGGTCTTGAGTTGATAGCTTCTTCAGATCATTCATCGACTTATAGGCTCTGCTTGTGAGGTCTCTTCTTGTCACTTGTACTAAGTTGCCATCAGTAAAGGACCATCTGATGATAGGCACTTTAGACTTGTCAAAGTCTAAAGTATAGGGAACCATGCTGGTACCCTGGGATGCTCCTAAGTGTTGGATGTCTTCGACTTCAGTGACTCTCAGGTGGGATTCTCTTCCTTGTTCTTGTTACATCACATTAGGTAGTTGAAATTGGCAAGTGATGCTCAGTAACTACCTTAGTGTGCAGTTTATCTTTAATGGTCTTTTGAATTTGATAGGCAAAGGTGGAAGGATCCCTGAATTGGGTTAGCAGAGGTTTCTCTTCAATGTCGAAGTCAGAATGGACTATTGTACTTCCTTCTAGTAGTACCATCCTAAAATCAGTCTTCACATTCTCCTCTGTCTTTTTCTTTGTAGCAGGTTTTCTCGAAACACCAGAAGTTCTAACTACTGAAGTTGACACTTCAGCAGTTTCAAACTTCTCTGGATTTGCAGCCCTTACAGCCTTGTATTTTCTATAAGTGTCCACCATTCTTTCTTCTTTCCATTTGGACACAGAGGCTTTTGAACCATAACCATTTGCTACTAATTCTTCAATCATCTGGGCTCTCTTGGCTTTTCCATCTTTACTTGTTGCAAGTTTGTCTGCAACAAGTTGAGCTCTTCTTGTTAGCTCTTCCATGGAGAGTCCCTTCAATGTATAGGCTTTGGTCTTGCTGTTCTTGGTGATGTAAGACATCAGTTGTTGTCTTTTGTCTTCCTCGGTAATTCTTTCCAGGTTAGCCTGCCTTTGAAGTTTTGCTTCATAAGCCTGTAGCTTTTCATTGAGGCTTAAGTCATCCCTTGTTTCCAAAGCACTCCAGATTTCATCTTCCTTAGCCTTTCTTTCAGCTGCAATTAAACTCTTCTCAAGTAGTTCTTTGGACATTGATAGAGGAGAAGGGTTCAACACAGTCATTGTTGTAGTTGTAGTAGGCTTTGGAATAGGAGTTGGTTGAGTAGGTTCAGTTGATCTGGAAGGCTGTTCAGCAGTTTCAGTGTTGGAAGTGTTGACTTCTGATGGGTTTACTATTTCATGTATGTTATACTGTATATTTACTTACTTTTCTAAAAACTTGCTGCATCAACTCCATATACAAACCTATTTATACGTACCCCTCATTCCACTATTTACAAAAAATGCTTTAGCCGGTTAAACTTTCAAATTTCTACGTATAGCCTTGGTTAAAATTTTTAATGGTACTTCTCTTACGAGCAAAATTACCGCACAAGTGACTAGATACCTTATTCGCTTTAAACATAAACTAACAAGCCTTGTTCTCATATCAAACCACTTACCTATTTTTCAAAAGGTTGACTCTTAATTAAATTTCGAGACGAAATTTCCTAAAGTAGGGGAGACTGTAACATCGCGTAATTTTTAATTTTCATGTATTTTAAATTATTTACTTAACAAATGCCAAGTTCGCCTTTACTCGCTTCTTTTATACTCTTACCAATTCGTGACGGGTCGTCATTATAATTTATCCTAAATAATTTAGACGTCATAACAAGAAACTCATTTAGTTAAGATCTTAATATATATTTATTTATTTATATATATACTTATAATACTTTAAGATTAAAAAAAAAAAAAAAAACAAATAGAAAACAAAAAAACGTTATATAAGTTCATATTCACTTTGACCTTTGACTTTTTTTGACAACAACAATAATCTTATATTGTTATACATTCGTTGCTTTTGTTTTTTTTTTTTTTAAAAGTTCGATCAGTAACAATAGCAACTAGGAATATTATTACTTAACAACCAAGTTTAACCCTCATTAATATCTTCCTAACCACCCCATTAACTCTATTTAATACCCAACCAACTTACCCCAACTATAAATACACCACTCCCTACCCATTCTAACACTTACTCAATCCTAAATCCTCTTTAAATCTCCAAATCTCTCAAGAATTCTCTCAAGAATAAGTGAGTTTCTCACTTCACCTTCAACCTCTCTTCTACTTTCTTCACTCTCCTCTTCTTCAAACCCTTTGAGGAAACCTCTAGGACCTCTCTCCTATTTGCCATGGCAAATAAACATGAGTAGGGCACCAATTTGAGGCCTCAAATGTGGTCATCTTCTATTATCTTTTATGCACTAGGTTGTTGATAATACCAACCAAGTTCACCAACAACTCAATGATGGAGGGACTTGTGTTATGGTTCATGGTTGACAAAAGGAAGGCCAAGGCTCATCCAAACTAAGTCACCATACCCTACTTCTTAAGTTATATTATATAAATACACGCTAAATCAAATAATCTACTTCTTTATAATTCCTAAACCTTTTCTCTTGAAATCGTATCACGAGTCAAAATATTCATCAACGCCAAACTAAAATTGTCAATAAACTATTTTTTTTCTCGCTTAATAAAATGGATTTTTTTATAAATCAAACGACTATCTTCGATAAAACTTTTACACTAAAATTTCCCCACTTCAATTAAATATGTTTTTTCTTTAACATCAAATGGACTAAACTCTTCTACCATCAAACTTGACCTTAATCTTGAAAAGCTAAAATTGCTCGCGTACCCATAAACTCAATTTGTAATGAACTCGAATTTTATGTTACCCTCAGTCAAAACATTTTACACGTTTCCATTAGGAATCCAATTGTCCATTCTTTTGTTTGATTTTATACATTTGAACGTAACCACATATGCACAAGTCTACACCGTTATGTCATGAAACAATACATCTACGCCAAAAACACGCACGGTTAACAACATCAAAAACTTGCTTAATGCCTTTTCACATTATGTGTTTGCATGTCATGTTGCTTGCTATGTTTACAACATCAAAACTGTTTAATGCCTTAGCCTATTGTCTTTTCCTTTGTGTATAATTATTTTGTGTCCACTAGTGACCCACACATAACTAAGACAAATTATGTGGACCATACGACAATTGGACTAATTACGGGTGCACACGTAATTACAAAAATTGGGCGCATGGGAAACATAACAAGTCCCAGTGTGTGTAACATATCATGACTTGAATAACAACACGGATGAGGTATGATAGCGGCATGGTGGATACGCCGCCGGTACATCCTATACATAAATGTCCTATCATACTACCAAAAGTAGAGTTATTCGTGCCATGAGAAGTTTGGGTGTCGAGTTAAAATTTTGACCAACACTTACATTATTTATCTTTTACGATACTATTTATGTTATAGTTTACTAGTCTAATTAAGCTTGCATTATTTATCTTTTATGCATATTATAACCTTGTCTTGAACCACACTTTCTACTGTACAACACTACCATTTGCTATGAATAAACTATACTTACAATCTCCATCAAACTTCGTTTCTTCCCTCGTGCCTTCCTTTGCTTAATCAGCAATCCTCCCATTATCAAGAATCTCGTTCTAAGTGTCGTAAACTCTGGCCTTAACCTCTAAAAGCATTTATACATATAAAACGAGATTTGTCTCTCACTTTCATATATTTTCTTGACTACTTATATACTGGATTTCAAAACTAAATAAATACTATTTATTTCGCAAAAAAAAAAAAAAGTTGTTTTCCAAATAGTCCAATTTCTCGTTTATTTAATCACTTATAGAAAAAGTTTTTCCTAAACAAAATTTTCGACCTTGTGCAAACCAAATATCTATTACTAAATACTACTCAATCCCACATTATGCTCACATTTTAATTACTATCCCCCCACTTACCCAAAGACACCTCTTTTACAAGCCAACAATTCTACTATTTCATATATGATATACTGTATGACTACTTATTTTCCCAAAATTTCTATATGTTATACAAATATACTTACCTACCTTCAATTTTCACTATTTCATACCGTATAAATACGTACTTTCCCTAAAATTTCTTACTATTTCTTATACACAATATACTTACCTACCTTCAATTTTCACTATTTCATACCGTATAAATACGTACTTTCCCTAAAATTTCTTACTATTTCTTATACACAATATACTTACCTACCTTCACAAGATTTATTTTACTATTTCATGTATGTTATACTGTATATTTACTTACTTTTCCAAAAACTTGCTGCATCAACTCCATATACAAACCTATTTATACGTACCCCTCATTCCACTATTTACAAAAAATGCTTTAGCCGGTTAAACTTTCAAATTTCTACGTATAGCCTTGGTTAAAATTTTTAATGGTACTTCTCTTACGAGCAAAATTACCGCACAAGTGACTAGATACCTTATTCGCTTTAAACATAAACTAACAAGCCTTGTTCTCATATCAAACCACTTACCTATTTTTCAAAAGGTTGACTCTTAATTAAATTTCGAGACGAAATTTCCTAAAGTAGGGGAGACTGTAACATCGCGTAATTTTTAATTTTCATGTATTTTAAATTATTTACTTATCAAATGCCAAGTTCGCCTTTACTCGCTTCTTTTATACTCTTACCAATTCGTGACGGGTCGTCATTATAATTTATCCTAAACAATTTAGACGTCATAACAAGAAACTCATTTAGTTAAGATCTTAATATATATTTATTTATTTATATATATACTTATAATACTTTAAGATTAAAAAAAAAAGAAAACAAATAGAAAACAAAAAAACGTTATATAAGTTCATATTCACTTTGACCTTTGACTTTTTTTGACAACAACAATAATCTTATATTGTTATACATTCGTTGCTTTTGTTTTTTTTTTTTTTAAAAGTTCGATCAGTAACAATAGCAACTAGGAATATTATTACTTAACAACCAAGTTTAACCCTCATTAATATCTTCCTAACCACCCCATTAACTCTATTTAATACCCAACCAACTTACCCCAACTATAAATACACCACTCCCTACCCATTCTAACACTTACTCAATCCTAAATCCTCTTTAAATCTCCAAATCTCTCAAGAATTCTCTCAAGAATAAGTGAGTTTCTCACTTCACCTTCAACCTCTCTTCTACTTTCTTCACTCTCCTCTTCTTCAAACCCTTTGAGGAAACCTCTAGGACCTCTCTCCTATTTGCCATGGCAAATAAACATGAGTAGGGCACCAATTTGAGGCCTCAAATGTGGTCATCTTCTATTATCTTTTATGCACTAGGTTGTTGATAATACCAACCAAGTTCACCAATAACTCAATGATGGAGGGACTTGTGTTATGGTTCATGGTTGACAAAAGGAAGGCCAAGGCTCATCCAAACTAAGTCACCATACCCTACTTCTTAAGTTATATTATATAAATACTAAATTATATAAACTCTACTAATTTAATAACTCGGAAAGGTTTGTGGATACATCCCTACCTTACCAATGCTTGACTCTCATAACCATCCGAATCACCTCTATGGTGGTTTGTGTTTTGGTTCGCCTAAAAGGCTTGCTTGACTCTTATGACCATCCGAATCACCTTCATGGTGGTTTGTGTTTTGGTTCGCCTAAAAGGCTTGCTTGACTCTCTTGAATCTATAATCTAAACTCGAACCTAAGACTCTTTATTTTTCTAATTCTAGTTAACCAAGGCTAAGGAACTAATCCCCCAAGACTCATTCTTTTGGAACCTTGCTAAAACGCACCCAAAGGTGAGTTCATACTTGTCCCCCTTTTATTCTTTATTCTTTGGGGCTCAACATGTATCACTATCAAAACTCAAACGATTTTAAACTCTACAATCTATTATGCTTAGTCTAAAGTCTATCATATTCTAAATTCTATCATGCGCAATCTAAAGTCTATTATATGCTTGTACGCTATGCTATGTAGAATTTTTTACTCTAACATACAAATGTTCATATAGTTGACAACCCACCTTGCATGTATAGCGCTATAGGATTGGCTATCCGCCCCCTACATGGGTCATGTTAAGCAAAATTCTTCGTGGCTAGTCGCCGTTTGTATGGTTCTCTTGCATATGCCTATAAGCAAAACTTTATTATACTATGTATGTATGTCAAAACTAGTATGCTCACCAATGCTTTATGTGTTGACGGATATTTTATACATGTTGCAGGAAATATTTATTGCAGGACATTCAAGAAAACTACTTAGGATTGGACATAGAAACTCAATCTAGTTCAAGTTATCATATTCTTGTTGTTGTATTTTTCGTTATATGAACTACTTGTATTTCTATTTTTAGACAATAAATGAAATTCTATCTTTAAACTATATTGTCACAAAATCTAGTGTCATGAAGTCTTTGAACAATCTATCACAAGTCTCGCCCCGACGTATTCCGCCATCGGTTGGGGTGTGACAGATTGGTATCAGAGCCATGACTATAGGGATCTAGGAAAAATTGCCATGTTTGACCTAGACTATAGTTAAGTACCTTTTTGACCATTCCTTTTATCATGCTTAATATACTTGTTCTCCCTATCTTACTTCTACTCAATTCTTTTGGTCCTTAAAATTTACCTTCCTATTTGTGGATTACTCTACACTCGAAGACGTTCGTATAACACAAACGAAAGGAAATCACCGAAATAGGCGTGAAACCCTCACTTTGGTGATAACTTTCAATCCGCGTAAAATCTTTGTGTTTTTGAAACTACACCAAGATAGGAGTGATATCCTCACCTTGGTGGAAATTTCACAATTCTCGTTCTAGTGGACGCTTACCAATTGAAGGTTAGAATTAATTTTCTTACTACGTTGGAAAAAGTGTACAAACCACACTCAAAGAAACGACCTCGCTAAGATAGGAGTGAAATCCGGAACTTAGCGATTAGTTTCAATCCTTGATTTTTTTTTAATCTCGCCAAAGTCTCAAATTTACTAATGACAAGGAACATGTAGTAACTGGAAGGGTGAATACCGTTAACCGAAAACTTCGGCGAGAGTATTTCCACCTATTAGGCCAAAGCATGTTTTCAAACTCAAAGGTAAATTCGAACCACTTTGGTTAGTCTTAGTTTCGTTCCGGAACACTCCAATGGCTTGCTTAAAACAAGCCCCTCATTTTATGTTAATAATATTTTCAATTATGTTTTCATGCCATGTTTTCATTATATATTCGATTTATTTCACTCTCATACAATCTCAAGACTCGCATTTACAATCTACTCTCGCGATCTCCAAACAATACTAATAATCGCAACCAACGTAAATCAAAACTCCTTTATGTTAACTAAGTGCACTATACTTGCTTATACATACGTGTTACGCTATTTGAACAATGTGAAACTTGCATTCTATACGTGTAACTTGAACGTGTATACTAAATCTATGAGAACAACTTGAGCGTATGTATTTGTTTATCTAAATTTGCATCAATTTCACCGATCTAATCTTACCCGTGAGCTTTTCATTGTTAACCACAATTCTAGTAACTTACTTCCTAAATTCAAAAGTCACTTTGTTTAAAAACGCTTATGCAAATCTTCTTATGCATGATTCTCGTAGATGTCTTCCCGTCTCAACAGCATCGATCTCAACCAACTGGCGAGTCTTATTACCCAAAAATTGATCAAGATTCTCTCTAACCTAAAGACACCAACAAACCCAATTCCAAACTCCGGCGATACCATCCAAGACAACACAAACCATGTAGACACTAAACCATCCACCTATACCTCTACCAAACAAACGAAAAAGGATAACCGAAAACCCAAATACCTTAAACGAAACCACACTTCGACAACCCCCGAGACTCCGATCCCCAACAAAAAGCACTACCGTGGAACCCATCCATTATGCAAGAGTTGTAAATTCCACCATCCCACTTACACACCATGCCGCATATGCTCCAACTGTGATGCATATGGTCATTTAGCCAAAACATGTCGCCACACCATTAAACCACAACCCGATGAACCTACTAGTAGTACCCCATCTGCTAAAACCAATGAATGGATAAGCTCCGAGTGCAACGACCCAACCCATGGACCCAACCAATGCCCAAGACTTGCCATGGTGATCTACGATGTTGGAAGACCCACTCACCACACTAAAGAAGATTGATTTTTCTTTTATTTAAAAAAATGAGAATTTCCTTATGTAATGTTTTCAAGAAATTATTCAGATGTGAAATTTTCTTTTACGAATTATGAAATACCATCGTTATCTTAGGATACAATCATAATTTATCGGCAAAATTCAAACATCGCAAAACCCTTTTCTCCTCGCGCATAATCTTTTTTCCAAATTTTGAACAAAATTCTTCCTACTATTCCTAAGAGGATGCCTATTCTTCTATAAAATCCTCACTTTAAACTTTCAACCCACTAACAAACTTGTGCGTCGATTCTATACGACAAACAAGATTCTAAATGGTAAAAGTGTTTAAAATAAATTTTCTTTTGCAAACAGAACTTGTGAGCAAAGACACGCTAAATCAAATAATCTACTTCTTTATAATCCCTAAACCTTTTCTCTTGAAATCGTATCACGAGTCAAAATATTCATCAACGCCAAACTAAAATTGTCAATAAACTATTTTTTTTCTCGCTTAATAAAATGGATTTTTTTATAAATCAAACGACTATCTTCGATAAAACTTTTACACTAAAATTTCCCCACTTCAATTAAATATGTTTTTTCTTTAACATCAAATGGACTAAACTCTTCTACCATCAAACTTGACCTTAATCTTGAAAAGCTAAAATTGCTCGCGTACCCATAAACTCAATTTGTAATGAACTCGAATTTTATGTTACCCTCAGTCAAAACATTTTACACGTTTCCATTAGGAATCCAATTGTCCATTCTTTTGTTTGATTTTATACATTTGAACGTAACCACATATGCACAAGTCTACACCGTTATGTCATGAAACAATACATCTACGCCAAATACACGTACGGTTAACAACATCAAAAACTTGCTTAATGCCTTTTCACATTATGTGTTTGCATGTCATGTTGCTTGCTATGTTTACAACATCAAAACTGTTTAATGCCTTAGCCTATTGTCTTTTCCTTTGTGTATAATTATTTTGTGTCCACTAGTGACCCACACATAACTAAGACAAATTATGTGGACCATACGACAATTGGACTAATTACGGGTGCACACGTAATTACAAAAATTGGGCGCATGGGAAACATAACAAGTCCCAGTGTGTGTAACATATCATGACTTGAATAACAACACAGATGAGGTATGATAGCGGCATGGTGGATACGCCGCCAGTACATCCTATACATAAATGTCCTATCATACTACCAAAAGTAGAGTTATTCGTGCCATGAGAAGTTTGGGTGTCGAGTTAAAATTTTGACCAACACTTACATTATTTATCTTGTACGATACTATTTATGTTATAGTTTACTAGTCTAATTAAGCTTGCATTATTTATCTTTTATGCATATTATAACCTTGTCTTGAACCACACTTTCTACTGTACAACACTACCATTTGCTATGAATAAACTATACTTACAATCTCCATCAAACTTCGTTTCTTCCCTCGTGCCTTCCTTTGCTTAATCAGCAATCCTCCCATTATCAAGAATCTGAAAAAGCTGATAACTTGGTATTGCTTGAAGCAGGATACCAAAATCCAAGTGTTGGAGTTCCTTTCAGATATCTGAAGATTCTTTTGACTGCAATGAGGTGTGATTCCCTAGGAGCTGATTGATATCTAGCACAGACACATGTTGAAAACATAATATCTGGTCTAGAAGCAGTTAGATATAAAAGGGAACCTATCATACATCTATACATGGTTTGATCAACCTGTTTTCCTTGATCATCTGGTTCAACTTGTGTGGTTGGTGTCATGGGAGTGGAACATGATTTACAGTCTTGTAAAGAAAATTTGTTTAATAATTCTTTAACATATTTTGATTGATGTATAAAAGTTCCATTTGTTTGTTGTTTAATCTGCAATCCCAGAAAGTACTGCAGTTCTCCCATTGTACTCATCTCAAATTTTGATTGCATGAGTTTCTTAAATTCATCACACAATTTTGTGTTTGTTGAACCAAATATGATATCATCAACATATATTTGAACAAGTAAGATATGATTTCCAACATGTTTTATGAAAAGAGTTTTATCAATGGAGCCTCTTATGAAGTTATTTTTGAGTAGAAAGTTAGAAAGTGTTTCATACCAGGCTCTTGGAGCCTGTTTGAGCCCATAAAGAGCTTTGTCTAGTTTGTACACCCACTCAGGATGAGAAGGATCCTCAAACCCAGGTGGCTGACAGACATACACTTCTTCTTTTATTTTCCCATACAAAAATGCACTTTTAACATCCATTTGATAAACTTTTATTTTGTTGGAAATGGCATAGGCCAGAAATAACCTTATGGCTTCAAGCCTTGCAACTGGAGCAAAGGTTTCATCATAATCAATTCCTTCTTCTTGAGAGTAACCTTGTACTACCAGTCTTGCCTTGTTCTTTATAATCATACCAGCCTCATCTTGTTTGTTCCTAAAAACCCATCTTGTGCCAATTGGTTGCTTGTTTGGTGGTAAGGGACAGATTTCCCAAACCTGTTGCTTTTTGAATAGAAGCAACTCATCTTGCATGGCTTGTACCCAGTTGTTGTCTTTGAGGGCTTCTTGGTACTTTTTAGGTTCCAACTGAGAAATAAATGCTGAGAAGAAGCAAAAGTTGGAAAGCTGGTTTCTTGTAAGAACACCTGATGCAATATCACCCATGATTTGTTCAAGTGGATGATCTTTGTGTTCAATCAGTTGTTGTAAACCAGTTGTAACACCCCAACCGATGGCGGAATCATCGAGGTGTCACGTAGTGACGATTGTTCAAAAGCACATGGTACTAAAATGTAATATTATTGAATAAACCACAAACTGTCTTACATTGGAATGGAAATACAAAGTCTTAAATGAAATATAAATGATGAAATAACTGAATCAAAATAAGGCATTAAATGTCTCTTGTTAAAGCACTATATCAAACTGCACCTGAAACATGTACAAAAATAGGTTTGGTCAACATAAGAAATGTTGGTGAGCATTCCTAGTTTTGATATATATAGTATGTTAAAAAGATATACAATTCAAGTGCATGCTACAGTGCAAATATGTAAACTATGTATCATACAAATGAGCGAAATCAACCCTGTGACTGTATAATGTACTGTATGAACGGTGGTGTACTCATCCAATAAATGGGCGATAACTTAACAATGGCCACGGATTCTCCGATGAAAAAGGGGGAGAATCAATCTAGGCGGGTTGTCAATCCAAATAGCGCTATCCAATGTTAAGGTCGGCTTGTACCATGTTAATGATTTCACTAAGTACAAATGTAATCCACATGTATTGTCTAAGCATAAAGCACGTTGTAAGCAATGCACATAGTACTAGAATTGTATTGTAAAAATGTAAACTTGTATTTGAAATTGTAATAGTGTACATGTAACACCCCAAAAATGAATAAAAGCAAAAAGGGGATAGGAAATACTCACTGTTTACGTAATAGCTTGAAATTGAACTGGACAACGAGATATGTGTTGGAAATTATCCCAAAGGATCAACCTAAAGAATTTGATAATGTGTAAGGGAAATAACTCTAGGATACATGTATTTCTAGGGCTTCGAATTGGGGATAAACGTTTATTTGTTTATCAAACAATTTGTTTATTAAATATAAGAAATTTAATGAATAAATAAATAAATAAAAGTCTCTTTGTAAAATTTTAAGTTGAATATAGTCACAACATAAGGTGTTAAATATGAAAATAATTTTTATAAAATTATCTTCTTGAAAATAGACTATTTAATCTAATTATTTCAAATTGTCAAAATATGACTTTAATATCTAAAAATATTAAAATCAAAGAATTTCTGAATTAAAAAATTGTCTTTCAGATCTAGATAGTTAGAAATAATTTATATAAAATTTTGGTGCAAAAATATTGAAAAATGAATTTATTATGATTTATTTATGATTAAAACTAACAAAAATTAATTAAAAATATAAAATGAGCGGTTTTACAGAAATAAAAATTATTTCTGAAATGTGTATCGTTATACAAGTTTAGAATAATTTTTGTGGAATTTTATAAAATCGTTTAGGTATTTTTATTGAATTTTATAATTAAAATAGAATAAACTTGAAATATTTATTATTTGTATTAAATAAATGATTTTTGAAAATCTAAAAATTGGATAATCGACATTACCATTTGAATGACATAAAATAAATTTTATAGAATTTATAAATCATATTTGATATTTTAAATCTATTTTAAAAGATTAGAAGGTTAAATGTATAGATAAATGGATTTTAAAAAAAAAGAAAAGAAAAATGTGTTGTTTATGGGACTCGAACCTGGCCTCAAGGCCGGTTCAATCCCTACCACAACTCGTGCCTTACCAACTGATCTGTGTGATCAGTTGGTGATAATCTCTGTTTCAAAATAATCTTATACGCTAACTGATTCATGTGTTCTTCCCCAAATCAAGTGCTTCGAGCCCTAGATCATCAATAACACGATTTAACAAGCAATAGCCCTTGTAATGTTGGGGCTATTGCTCGTGTATAGCCGATTATCAAAACCCACAAAGAAAAATGAACTTACAAACACGATTATTGCGTATAATGCTCAGTCAACTTTAAAGTCAAACGCGATCGAATACTTCGAATGAGGGGTTAATAACAGAAATGGAGGATGGGGTTCTGTTTTTCGGTCTTTTCAGAGGTTGTGGGTGAGTTCAATTGACCCAAAAGTGAGTATTTATATAAGTTTTAATCGAGTTAATCGAGTCAATTAGGAAAGTTCGTTAATGGCATTCAAGATGTTCACGCGTGATTTTTGTATAGGTTGACGCACATTAACTCGTTGACAGGTTCCGTGCGAGTCAATCGGTCCAAGGTTTCCAAAAAGGAAGCTGAATCAAGTGGTCAAGATCAAAGGTTGACCTGTGTTGTTGTTTTTTTTGGCTGCTGCTCGAACAGACAAGAGAAGAAGAAAAGGGACGCGAAAACAGGGTTTTAATATAATATGAGTTGGGTTAATAACAGAAAAGAGGTGTAGCCCGGGTGGTGTGTGCGTGCGTCTAGTGTTTGAACTGGCTCGGGTTCGATACCCGGCTAGAGCAGAGTTTTTCCTTTTTTTTTTGTAAACAGATAAGGGCAAGGGAGATGGGGCTAATGGGCCTGGACCTGGGCTATGCTATTATTGGGCTCCGAAAATAAAAAAGGAGGTGGGCTTTGGGCTATGGTTTGGTTGTGGTATGGTTCAAAGTTTATAAAAATTTAAACTTTACATGCATTATTATTATTATTATTATTATTATATAAAAATAAAAATATAATGAAAAAGTGACGGATGTCACAGCATCCTCTACTTTTAGAAACTTCGTCCCGAAGTTATTAGAAACATAGGGTTATGGAGGTTTGGAAAAAAATTTAAGATAACTGTGGTTTGGGAAAATTCGAATGATTTGGATAAGAGGTTTGATAGGTGTGAGTTAAGGATTGGATTAGGTTCGTCTCGAATAAGAAGGAGAATAAGAATCTAGTGAATCACTAAATTTCAAGTTTTAGGAATCCTAGAATAAACGTACGAGTTGATTGACTATAGAAGACCAAATGAACTACCAAATAACTAGAGTTTGTTCCTGGTCCGACTTCCAGTCTCACTTTCAATGCATCATTAGTGTTTGTATACAGGGTGTACCGCAGCTAACCCACCACACCTTTGATACCTTGAAAACGTACTGGACGTCTACCAAAAACTCTAATAGAATTTCACACTACCCTAACGCACCTGTAAATTCATGATTACGTTCCGGACCGGAATCATCAATTTACCTTACATTAGGGTTTTATGTCCTTCTATGATCCTATTCTAACAACACATTAACGCAAATAAATTTCACAAGAAGATGACACAACAAACACGTTGAGTTACAATGAGATGTTATCAATGAAATGAGGCCATGTAATAATGAGGTCAATTGCATGGGTTTGCAATGACTTGTAAGCATAATAGTATTTAAGTATGGGCTACCACTCGTCCGAGGAGCCCTTTAAATGAAATGTTTATCTGAGTTGCGTGGATAATACACACATGCAAACAAGTTTGTAAGTACTACAACTATTAAGTGTAAGTGTTATCTTAGTGGCCTATAGGAATAGTTTATTAGGGATGGCAATCATACCCGAACCCGATGGGTAAACCCGAAACCCGACACATTTGGGACGGGTTTGGGTCGGGTAATAGGGTATGGGTCCGGGTATGGGATTAGTTTTTATTTTTTCGCGGGTTTGGGACGGGTTTGGGATTTGAGGATATACCCATTTACCCGACCCGATTACCCGATAAAGTATACCCGTTTACCCGATTAAATACCCGATTTAATTTCCTATATATCTTTTAAAATATGTATTCATAATATATCTAATTGTCCATCTCGATTGTCATCTTCTTCAAAAAAACTCTAATTATTTGTGTATAATATCTGTTATCTATCTCTTTTAGTGTTTTTATATGATTTAACTATTTTATATTTATACATTGTAATCATTTACATACATATTTGATAATGCTAACTGTATTGGTTAGTAGTCATGCAATAGATACCCGACAGGTTTTTAGTCAGATACACCCAACGGATAAGTTTTTAAAATTAGCGGGTTTACGCGAAACCCGCGGGTCTACCCGATACCCGACGGGTAATTACCCGATACAAACCCGACGGATTTTGGGACGGGTTTGGGACAAGCATACCTAATCGGGTATGGGGTTGGGATTACCTAAACCCGTCCCAAACCCGACCCATTGCCATCCCTATAGTTTATCATGAATAATTAAATGTTCAATGGATAGTCAAACTAAGGGAAAAATCAAGTTTCATATGACAAACAATGATGTTTTTAGAGAAGCTTTGTAGGATTAAATAAGTATTTTGATTTCCATGGAAGTCAAGACCAAATGTTTCAATAAAATGTAAGGTAGAGTCTGAAACTTATACGATATAAAATAAACGTAATCGAATTTGATAAATTTTCAATCTGTGTTCGTACACAATAGTATGTAAGGAAATTTCTAGATGTTGTATGCTAATGAGTGCGACAAAATTGGGTACAAAATGATAATAGAATCAAGAAAATGAAAACACGAGTATTGGATTCTCGAGTCTTGGAAAGATTTCATCCATGGCTTAACCAGTGGGATTAACGTCATCCTGATCAGTTGTTTCGTTGGTATTGATATTGAAAGCTCGTCCATGTGCCACCAGGTTTACATTGTTCAATTTGGGACATTGAGGTAGCATGTGGTTAGGGTCTCTACAATGATAACATGCCCGACCGTTAGTAATCTGTAGTGGTTCCTGGGCAGCTGTTTGATGGTTATCTTGCGTCCAATCTGTTTCACGACAAGTAGTGACAAAGTGTCCAAACCTTCCACATCTAGTGCATTGACGGCATGGAAGATTTGCAGGGTGATGATACTTGCAAGTGCTGCATTGAGGATGGGTTCCTGTGTAGGCTTTCTTGATAGGAGGTTGAGTCACAGGATCCACAACAGTATGGTTCAGATTATTGCCCATTCGTTTCTTAGAGTTCGAAGCAGTAGTGGCGGCCTTTGCTAAAACAGTCTTAGATTGTTCAACAGTATTGGTGGTTTTCTCAGTAGACGTCTTGGTGCCCTTTCTAACCAAGTTTCCTTTCCTTATGTGTTTGTCTGTTAAAGTGGCTGCAAGCTGGATGGCTTCTTCTACCGTAGTGGCTTTGCCTCCAGTGACAACGTCTTGAATCAGGTCAGGTAATCCCTCGATATATTTTTCGATTGCTCGAGAGACCGGGGTGACCATGTGTGGAACCAGTATGCTAAGTTCGTGATATCGAGTATTATACGCTAGATTCTCACCACTGTCTTGTTTCAACCCATAGAACTCTTCCTCTAGTTTCCTGATTTCGTTCCTAGGGCAGAATTTGGCGATCATGAGTTCCTTAACATTAGCCCAAGATAAAGATAAAGCAACATCAGCTCCTCGATTGCGTTTTTCGCCATTCCACCAGGTTAGCGCCCCCTTTTGAAGGACACTAGTAGCATAGCGAACGCGGAGTTCATCAAGACATTCACTGTTCACAAAAGTACTCTCCATGCTTTCAAACCATTGGAGGAGGCCAGTAGCACCCTCCTCACCAGTGAATTTTGTGGGGTTACAAGAGTTAAAGTGTTTGAAAGTGCACCGAAATTGAGTCGTACTCCCTGTGTTGGCACTGTTACTATTCTGGGTTATCTCACTGACAAGGTTTGGGATCACTGCAGCAATTTGCTCAGCGACTAAAGATGCAAGGCGACGGTCAGAACGTTGTCCAGGAGCATGAACAAGGCGTCGGCGGACATCACGGAGCATGCGTCGAGCAGACATCTATGAGGTAGTCAATGAACAATCATGAGTTTAGAAAATGTGAGTGTATAACTGTACAAATGATTATGAAAGTATGAACTTGTAGCAATATATGAAAATCATGAGATATTGTATATGAAACGAGAGAGTATTATTGAAAAATTTGCATAAGATGATTGGAGTGCCCTTGTCTAGCTGTAAAGCCCAACAAGAACGTTGACTTTTCAAAGGAATTGAGCCCAATGGTGATCAAAGAAGAAGCCAGTCTTGCCTTGTTCTTTATAATCATACCAGCCTCATCTTGTTTGTTCCTAAAAACCCATCTTGTGCCAATTGGTTGCTTGTTTGGTGGCAAGGGACAGATTTCCCAAACCTGTTGCTTTTTGAATTGAAGCAACTCATCTTGCATGGCTTGTACCCAGTTGTTGTCTTTGAGGGCTTCTTGGTACTTTTTAGGTTCCAACTGAGAAATAAATGCTGAGAAGAAGCAAAAGTTGGAAAGCTGGTTTCTTGTAAGAACACCTGATGCAATATCACCCATGATTTGTTCAAGTGGATGATCTTTGTGTTCAATCAGTTGTTGTAAACCACTGATAGGTGTAGGTGGCTCTTGTACTTCATCAAACAAACCACTGAGGTTAATAATGTCTGGTTCAGCAGTTTCAATGTCTTCAGTAGTTTTAGGTGCTGAAGCAGATGTTTGAGTTTGTACATCAGCAGTTCTTGAATCAGAAGTTTGTGAAACTTCTGATGGTTTGGAAGTTGACTTAATGACTGTTTGAGGAGTCCATGGTGTTGGATCCTCATCATCAAACCTTTGATCACCATAATAAGTAGGTTTAGATGAAGTAACAGTCTTTTCAGGTCCAAAATGGAAGTTGTCAAGGTCAAAAAGTTCAGCAGGATGTGCTGGAATAAGAGTGTGTTTTGACTCATTGAACTTGACATTCAGTGTTTCTTCTACTATCCTGGTTCTTGAGTTAAAAACCTTGTAGGCTTTTCTAGTGGAAGAGTAACCAAGAAAGTAACTTGAATCAACTTTGGCAGCAAACTTTGAAATAGAGTCTTTGATGTTTAGAATGAAACATTGACATCCAAAAGCCCTGAAAAAGGAGATAAGGGGCTTTATGCCATGAAGAACTTCATAGGCAGTCTTGGAGTGTCTCTTGTTGACAAGGACTCTATTTTGAACATAGCATGCAGTGTTAACTGCTTCAACCCAGAAATACAATGGTAGGCCTGAATCAGCTAACATTGTTCTTGCTCCTTCAATTAAGGTTCTGTTCTTCCTTTCTACTACACCATTTTGTTCAGGAGTTCTGGGAACACTGTATTGTCTAATAATCCCTTTAGACAAGCAGAATTCATCCAGAGTTTTGTTCCTGAACTCTGTCCCATTGTCACTTCTAATGGCTTTGACAGATAGAGAATATTGTTTCTCTACTTGTAGAATGAAGAACTTGATGATTTCAGCAGCCTCATCCTTGGAAAATAAGAAGAATACCCATGTAAATCTTGAATAGTCATCAATGATGACCAAGCAGTACTTCTTCTTACCAAGGCTCATGATTTTTACAGGCCCAATTAAATCCATATGGAGTAGTTGAAGACATGCAGTAGTTTTTGATTCTTCAATAGACTTATAGGAGGGCTTATGCCGTTTTCTCTTTAGACAGGATACACAGTGTTCTTGACACTGGTATACCTTTAAAGGTAGACCTCTGACCAAGCCCATTTTTGTGACTTTATTTATGGTTTTAAAGTTCACATGGCCAAGTCTCCTGTGCCAGAGATCAGTCTCTGAAGTTGATGCCTTTGAGAAGAAACAGGCAGTGTTGTTCAGTACTTTGTCCTTTTCAATGTCCACTGCATAGACATTACCACATCTTTTGGCTATCAACAAAGTGTGATCTTCAATGATCTTCTCTATCAACTTCTGGCCTTCTGGTGATATGATCTTGCATGTTGTCTTTGTGAAAAAGAAAGAATATCCTTTATCACACATTTGTGACACACTCAGCAAGTTGTACTCAAGGTTTTCAACCAAATTGACCTTGTCAAACTGTATTTTTCCAGAGGAGACATTGCCATGTCCTAGCACATATCCCTTAGCATTGTTCCCAAAGGATACAGATCCTTCTCTTTGACTGATAAAATTGTTTATCAGGTATCTGCATCCTGTCATGTGCATTGAGCCTCCACTGTCTACATACCAAATGCTATTTAAGCCTCTGGAAACTCTCTGCACAAGATAGCAAATTAGTTAGATTTGGGAACCCAAGCTAGTTTGGCTTTGGGTTTGCTCTTGAGAACATTTACAGTTTGTTCTTGACCAAGTTGAGGAATCCATGTCTTTTTGGCAATGGATTTTTCATTAAGAGCAATGGTGGTATCCTTTTGAGGACCACCATCAACTTTGGTCATCAGTAGTTGTACCATGTTCATGAGATCTTTAATCTCAGCAGTTTGTGAAACTGCTGATGATTTAGGTCTAACTACTGAAAGAGAATTTTGAGAAAAAGATTTTAGTTGAGATTTTGTCTTTTTCTGAGAAAAGGTGTTTACTGGTTGTTGTTTCCTGGGAGAAAAAGTTTCTACAAAATCATTTCTGATTTGTTTTCCCACAACCAGTTGTTGAATTTTCTTGTTGTACTGAATACCTTTTCTGTATCTGCAAAATTCTGTCTTGTGGTTGAACAGACCACAGATTTCACATTCTTTTGTCTTTTCTTTCAAAGACAAGTTTCTGACTGTATTGATTGGTTTTAGGTCATCAGTAGTTTTCATGTTCTCAACTCCTGATGTAGTTGAAACTACTGATGGCTTAATGTCAGACTTAATCAGTACTTCTGAAGAACTTTCTTTGTGAGTTTTTAGAAAGTTTTCATGGAAAGATGTGCATTCTTTCTCTTCAGAAGTTTCACCTGAAACAATTTTTCTCCCATCTTCAGTTGTTTTGGGGGAAAAATCTGTTGGTGTTTCAGTGTGATTGTACCCTATGCCAAACCTAACATTTGAAGCACTTTTTTTGTTTAGCAATAGTTGGTACCCTTTACAAGATTCAACCCATTTTTCACATGTGACCTTGGTGTCAGCAAGCTCTTGTCTGACATTTCCTAGGTCATTTATCATGATTTTAATTTGTGCTTGGGTTTCAATAGCAGTGTTAGTTAATTTAGAAACTTCTTTTGTTTTTGCAGAAAGTTTTCTTTCTAAATCACATTTCATCTGAGTGAATTTTCTCTCAGAGTCGTTTGCTTTACCTTGTAAGTGCACATTAGTCTCTCTTATGAGAGCAAAAGATTCTTTGCAAGAAGTTGAACAAAGTTTTGTCAAAGATTCTTTTGATACCTGTGACAAGGCAGATTTTGAGGTGCATCCCTCAAATGCCATTAAGGCAAAGTTCTTTCTGCCATTGTCAGGCTCTCCCCAGTTGTTGTCAAACATCTTGTTGTCTGCATCAGGGTTACACTCAGTAGTGTCAAAAGGAAGACTGCTCCAGTCAACATACCCTGAAGTAAACAAACTTTGTTGTGAGGGTTGCTGAGTCTGTGGAGGTGGTTGAGCAGCTGGAAAGGGATTGATTGATTGTTGGCTTTGCATCTGTTGAGCAGGCATCTGTACATATTGTACTTGTGGCATATATTGGTGTTGTGGAGTTTGTGCCTGTACAAAATGTGCACTCCCTTGTGTTCCATTATTCGTGTTATAACTGGGGTTAAAATTATTTCCAGACTGAGATTGGTTAAAGCTAGAGCTTCTACACTCTCTAGCAAAGTGTCCCAACTTTTGACACTTGTGACATCTAAGTTTAGACTTGTCAAAACCAATTTTTGTTGAGCTGTTGAGTCCTGGAAACTTCCTTCCTGACCTTTTGTAAAATTTATTTGTTTTTAAACTTAACATGGCCAGTTGGTGTAGAATATCCATTTCTTCCAAGTCATCACTGCTGAAATTTTTTAAATCATCCATGATAAAACACATGTTATCAGCAGTTTGACTAAAATCATTATTGTCATAACCTGGGAATGATCTTTCAGATGAGATCCCAGCAGTTATGTCAATATGGTCAAAAGATCCAAAACTATTTGAACAAGTTGGTGAGTCTTGTCCCAATAGTGTTGTACTACCTGGTAGATAGTCATCAGCAGTTTTACCAGAACTTTGTAACTTTTTCTTTTGATCAATTTCTCTTTCAAAAGTAAGTAATCTCCCATGAAGTTTTGTAAGAGTGAGGGAGCTAAAGTCTGGTGAAGATCTTAAGACTATAGAGTATGTTTCCCATTTTTCAGGTAAAGACCTTAAAAATCTATGAAGCATAGATACAGTTGTGTAGGTCTGACCATTTATTGTTAGCTCAGATATTAATGAGGAGAATCTTTCAAATTGTTGTGTTAAAGTTTCCCCATTAATGTGAGCAAAAGTTTCATATTGTTGAGCCAGGATTTCTCTGGTGTTGGCAATCACCTCTTCAGTTCCTCCAAACTGTTCTTTGAGGCAATCCCAAAGCTCTTTGGCACTATCACAATGTAATAGGCCAGAGTAGATTTCATTTGGGAGTGCCATTGCCAACATAGAGAAAGCTTTAGCATCAAGCTCAAGTTTTAGGAAATCATCATCTGTATAGTCTTTTGGGTCTTTTGGAATTTCTTCTTTAGTTTCAAGATTGATATTTACTGGTTTATGAGGACCATATATCACAGATTTCCAGCAACCTGTGTTGGTCTGTGATAAGGTATGTGTCATTCTCCTTTACCAGATATTATATTCATTTCTTACTAGCATAGCAGGTTTATTGGCAGAACCAGTGTTATGAGGATCCATTTTAAAGAGTATTGATTTGTCAAATATCTTTTAAAGTGATGGATGTTGATAAAAGTGAACTTTTAATCCTTTATTGAATATCAATAAGAGTCTGTGTCTGATTCTCAATGTGTTAGATTGATATGTGATCAGATAAACCAGTGCTCTGATACCAATTGTTGGATCAGTATTGCTCTTTGTATGAACTTGCTAGTGAACACTTAAGTGTCTAGCAAGTTCTTTATCAGTAATAGCACAGCGGAATGATATAAGTTAAAGCTACACTTATCAACAGGAGTTATTACTCCCCCTGGATGTTTGATAAAACTAAAGACAAGTATTTAATGAGAATCTAAGCATTGAATGAGAATGAACACTTAAACAGATTCTCAGTAAATGAAATGGAAATAATAATGATAAGCTTTGAAGGATTTCTGTATTAAAAATCAATATCTAAAACAGAGGGATGAACCCATCTATTTATAGACTTTACAAATACATGAACCTTGCCAAAAAGCAAGTTCAGAGACAAGTTGCAACAAGTTGCAATCTTGGAACTTGTACAAAAAGTTAAAGTAATACTAAACTAATAAACTACTGAAACATAAGGCGGTGGAAAGATTCTTGAACAAGTGCTGATTAATGACAAACTACTGATGAGTAGTTTGTCTTCAGTAGTTCTTCAGAGGACTGTCTGGTTTGGATTTCAGAACTTCTGATGCATTTCTTCTCTAGTACTTGTAGAATCCTTCTTCAGCTGTTTAGTCTTCTTTCTTCAGTAGTTCTATACTTAGAATAATTTGACAGAAGTGAATTAGACTAAGGTTTGCAAAAAGTGGTTTCACCAATCCTTTTTGTCCTAACAGATACACAACCAAATTATGAAGACATTGGTGTTGAAGCAAAACAATTAAACCAACGTGAAATTTTTAACACACAGACGCATCGCAACCTTCGAACATATTTGGTTGAACACATTTGGAATATTCCACGAGACGATGACGAGGATGATAAGTATTTTTCTTTTTCGCATTGTTATTGTCTTTATTGTTTTATTTAATATAAATGTATTTTTAAGTTACTTGATTTGTTATTTAAAATAATAATTAGTAAACAAAAAAAACAACAAAATAACCCCCACGGTTCACCACTCACGCCAACGCCACCCCTCGACTTTTGAGCCTTGAAGGGGAGTTCCCTTACGCTGACGTGGATGTCGCTTGTCACTTCATGCCCCCTCATGTGCATGTCTTAAGTTATCTTAATGTCGTGTCCAAATGACGATATCTATCTCCAAATACAGAGCAAGTCAAACTCTCTAAAGTCTAAACCCGAAACAAGTTAAAATTGCAATGGAACACCATTTATTCATGTACAATTCTAATTCTAATTCTAATTTATTGAAACTACTTTCCTTTATATAAGTGTCTGTGAAAGAATTTTATGTAACTCATTCAATATCATAGGTTATTTGGATTTAGATGTGTTGATTTCGCGGCATCCTACAAATTACCATTTGCAGATCTCTGGGTTTTAGGTTTTACATTTTTATGTAGTTTTTGTAAATTATAAGTAAATAAAACTTAGCCAAATTCAATTTTTGTAAATTTTAGTGTCTTCTTATAAAATTTACCTAAAAATATAGATAAAATAAACGTATATCATAACTGCGCATCTATAATCTATAATCTATAACTTATAATAAAAGAATTGAGTTTGTATGATGTGGCATTCAATAGAATGTGTCATGTGGCATCATGTAAAACTTTCTTTTAAATTTATTTATTTTGTATTTTAAATAAAATCTATATCTATATTATCTTAAAATTTCAAATATGTTAATTAATATATTTTCCTTATTTTTCTCTCACATTTTTTAAATATTAGTGAACTATTAATTATTTTAAAATTTCAAATATGTTAATGAATATTTTTATCTTTATTTTTTTCTTATTTTCCGCTCACAATTTTTAAACGTTAGTAACTTTTATGTATGACATGTTTTTGAAAAAAAATTACACCAAATTAACGATCGCTTTATTATCTTTCCAACGAGCACCATATATAGTGTTATACAAAAACAAAAAAAATGTTTTTTTAGTGAGTTTTTGTTCATGCAGAAAAAAACACAATGTATTTAGGTAATTTCTTAATCATATATATGCAAGTCACTAATCATGTTATGATAGTGTATATGTTTTCGAACCTACTATATAACGATATACTTAACATTAAAAGAGGTTGAGATTTTTTAATCTGCTGGGAACGCAACATGAGAACCCCTTTTGATAGTATAAACATTAAAATAATTTTCTTTAACATTAAAAGAGGTCGATACTGTTACTTCTTTTATCATTTTTTATTAAGTAATATTATATTTTTTAACCCCGGGACACTCCCGGGGTAATTAACTAGTTTGAATTTATATAAGAGATTAAATTATATGAAGTAAAAAATATATAGTTTAAAAATAGTTAAAACTTAAATATCACCCTCAAAGGGTGCAAATTGTGTTAACAAAAAATAATCAAAAGTAGCAGTAGTAGGACATAAATTGGATTTGTAACTAACTAACAAATGGAATTAGGATATTGAAATACAATAATAGCCCTCATTACTTTTATAATCAACCATGGTGGTGTTTGTTTGCTTTCATAGCATCCATCAAATAATTGGTCATCAAACAGTTGTTTAGAAAATTGTTTTTCTTGATTTGAATTGGTACAAGTGATTCGATTTGTTATTATCCTATATATTGAATTACCAATGTTGATGAATAGTGCTCATATTTACCTATTATAATGTTATTTATATTGATTGTTTAGAATAGTGTAACAAAGTTGTTTACAGAGTAGGTGGTGTGGGTGTTGGTACCTTGAGGAAGGTGTGTAGGTTCGATGTTTGCAACTGGCCGATTTTTTATGTTTTATAATTAGTCTTTTGCTTTGTCCACTTTTTATGTGTTGTTTTGTGAAGTGATTTTGTCCACGTGTGGGATGATCTGGGCATGAGTGAAGACACATGTCTATGCTTTTTCAACGCGTGTACCTTTACCCACGTGTTTCCTTTAAACCATTTTTGTTTGCCTTTTTTTCTAAAATGTTGACCCTACATGCACAAGAGTTAGAGAGAGAAAACTAGACAGGGAGAAAGAGACCGGAGGCAGAGATCCAGAGAGAAGGATCGGAGGAAAGCTTGAGTAATCAGAGAGAAGGGATCGGAGGTAAGCTTGGTTAATTATACACATATGCAAGATAGATAAATTTGTTAGATTTTAAGATTTTTTGCTATCTTGCATATGTGTATAATTAACCAAGCTTACCTCCGATCCCTTCTCTCTGATTACTCAAGCTTTCCTCCGATCCTTCTCTCTGGATCTCTGCCTCCGGTCTCTTTCTCCCTGTCTAGTTTTCTCTCTCTAACTCTTGTGCATGTAGGGTCAACATTTTAGAAAAAAAGGCAAACAAAAATGGTTTAAAGGAAACACGTGGGTAAAGGTACACGCGTTGAAAAAGCATAGACATGTGTCTTCACTCATGCCCAGATCATCCCACACGTGGACAAAATCACTTCACAAAACAACACATAAAAAGTGGACAAAGCAAAAGACTAATTATAAAACATAAAAAATCGGCCAGTTGCAAACATCGAACCTACACACCTTCCTCAAGGTACCAACACCCACACCACCTACTCTGTAAACAACTTTGTTACACTATTCTAAACAATCAATATAAATAACATTATAATAGGTAAATATGACAACATTGGTAATTCAATATATAGGATAATACTCGATGATAAAATAAAATATTAATCATGAATCGAATTCAAAACCCGGTCAATATTCATCTACTAGTTGACTTAGTCAACGGTCAACATGTTTACACCTTGGACCAACAAGCAATAAAAAATAAAAAATGAAAAGAACCCTTGTAGGAAAGTGTCATGGGAAATGATGGATAGATGGGAAATTATGGATAGAGTTTAGCCTTATTGAGGTGTCAGGTTCGATCATTGATCCCACTGGCTTTTACTGATTTTTCACTGTCGTGCCTTCGAACGGGTGGGGAAGCCAGGATTCCCCGAAACTGGTGTCTTGGTGAGTTCAGGCTACTCAACGCTACTTGTGGGTGGAAATCTAAGACGTGTCTTCACCCATGGACGTATGAGGTACTTTTGTAACCAATTGGTCAGTACCTCAGATAGTCAGGACATCGTTTGTTGACTGTTAAAAAAAATGTTTTAAAAACGTAGCAGTCGAATGCCCTAATTTCATATATTTTACTTCAAAAACTCATTTTTATATTCTAGAGACTACATACTCACCAAGGTATAACATTTCATAATTTTTGGTATTTATGTATCTTTTAAATTTAATTTAATTTAATTAATACATTTGACTTTATCTGTCCCTCAACTCCGTTCAACCAGTCTAACCAGTAATTCAACTCGGGTAATTCAACCCGGTTCAACCAGTCTAACCACTAAGCCGATTTATATAAACGTTTGGGCTTTGAAATTTTCTTCCCATGTTGTCCAAGACGAGAACTGAATCGACAAAAAAATCATCAAAACAAATACTCATTTCAGTCTCAAAATTTGAGAATTGCATTCTCAGGTACATATTAATCCGTCTAAACTACTAAATGAACCAATAATCGTTCACAAAAAGAGACTAAGGGGGTGTTTGGGATTGATTATTCAAAATAGATTATGCGTTTTGGTAGCCTAAAAAACTGATTATCTGCGTTTTCAAAACGCAATCCAAACACTAAAAACTGATTATCTGCGTTTTCAAAACGCAATAATCTAAAAATCGGATTCAAAACGCTATCCCAAACACCCTCTAACTCGGCCCAAAACAAAATATTTCATGGCGAAAAGTAGACATAATAATATGTATGTAGACAAAATTTCATATGAATCACCATCATCTCTCACAATCCTGAGTGTCAAATATTAATCTTCAAACCCAATCTTCTTCCACACCGCATTGCGAACTCGACTCAAATCTCGTCCTTTCAACGTCCTTCCAAATCCTTCATGCACCGAAAATGACGCGATTCTTCCTCTCGCTAAATACTCGTGTGGCGGAATAAGCTCACCGGATCCGCTGTACAAATCACCGTCTACATCATCTCCGTGGCTACCTATTATTTATGAGTTGTATTACTGATATTAAAAGGACTAAACATGCAATATGTGATATGTCATATGTTGTCTGTATAAACCACATCATTGAAGAAAAATTACTCATGTAAAAAACGAGGGAACAAAGAAAAATCAAAATTACACGTGTGGGAATGACAAATCAAATTACATTGAAGAAAAATGAAAATTAAGCACCCTGACGTTAGTGACGGATCTAGAAAATTAAACAAGGGATAACATTTTATAAAAAATATTTTAAGGGGTAACAAAAAAATTGTTTTAGGGTTAACATTTTATAAAAATACCTTAAAAACAATTTTTTTTCATTTCGCTAAAAGAATCGAGGGGTAACAAACGTCCACTGGTTGTACATTGTATCCACCCCTGGATAAGGCGATATGGTACGGAATGAAGTCCCTAGGGAACTCTATTGCGTCACATCAACGCTAAGTGACACGGACTCCATGAATCAAGCCCCTTTAATTAATAAAAACAAAAAAATCTGTCTGGTTGTGACATATGGGATCCGCTTAATAAGCTCGTTATTATGCTCACGAGCGTTCAATGACGCCCGCGATGCAGCTCAAGAAATGGAGAGAGGCGCTTTTGGTGGTTATTTTGCTAAGGTGAGGGGGGAATCGGTACCACACAACCTAAGGATATTTGTATTTAATTTCACTTGAGTCTTAGGCCCTTCGGTTTGGGAAAAAATAAAAAAAATAACAAATATTGGGCCCTTCGGTTTGGAAAAAAATGAAAAAAACTACGAATATCAGATAAAATCTACGAAATGAACCCCGTGAAAATAATTCATTAATTAGCCACTAGTTATTATCCATTAAAATTATATTTGTTGTTTAATAATTTCAATTCGATTCTACCTGCAGTGCGGTTGATCTCCTCCTTCAGTATCATCGACCAATCAGGAACATCAACCGGCGCCGTCGCTCCTCTCACCTCTCTCCGATTAACCGTCGCCTGAACCGGTAACGGTTTGTTCGAGACTCGAGGATGTGCGACGGTTTTTTGAAGCTCCGGCGACGGTGAGACGTTCCAGACGTCGAGTTCAGTGAACTCGAAGATATAATTCGTCGCCGGAGAAGCTTCTTTTTCGCCGGAGAAGTAGTGGTTGTCTCTACCGACATAAGTTCTTGATGCCGCCATTATTAAAGGTTAAACGTTTGTGTGTGTGTGAGTCCTCTAAGTGTTGATTGATATTTTACTTCTGTCTGGTTTTATAGATAAACGAACTGTTTTTGTTGTTTTTTTAGTATATTCCATGCAACTTTCTGTTGTTGTTGATGACAACCAGATATTAGTGTCACTTTAAAATATATACGTACTTCTTTTTATAAAAAGTAACTGAATAGATACAAATACAAAGTATAAAATTATACGTGAATGGCTAATATATTAATCTGATGATGTTGACACGTTTTTAAGAATGATAAACAAGTAGATGTATAAATAAATAAAAAATTGCTAAGTTATTTGGAGAATTATTATTAATGTTTAAAACCAAGTAAATTTTTGTAATGTGTAATTACACAATAATAGTGATTTTGATGTATTGTATCGTATCCAATTATGACAAACTAGCCGATTACCCGAGAGTGTCTCGGGGTTGAAAAATCTAATATTACTTAATAAAAAAAAGGATAAAAGAAGTAAAACAGTCTCAACCTCTTTTAATGCTTAGAGCATTCATAGTAGTGCCCTTATTTTTTGTGAGACAAAACCCTATAATTTTTTATGGGGTTGAAAATGGTTGTGAGTGAAGAAAATGAGTAATCTATTGTGTATCGATAAATTTTGAGTTATTTGGGAATCTTTTAGGGAAAACAGGAAAACTGCATTTAATTTTTAATATTTGTTGAAAGTGGAAGAGGGAGAAACTGCAATGATTTTTAATGTAATACGTGGTTGTGAATGGTTGTGAGTAAATGGGGGATGAGGAAGCTATTGAGAATGCTGTAAAGAAAGTTATTCTAACGTTTATATTACCAAAAGGGCTTTCATGCTGCGTTCCCAGTAGCTTAAAAAATCTCAACATCTTTTAATGCTAAGCATATCGTTATAGCACATGAACATGGACAATTCACATATGTAATAATAGGTTCAAAAACATATATACTATCATAACACGATTAGTGAGTTGCATATATATGATTAATAAATTACCTAAACACATTGTGTTTTTTTCTACATGAACAAAAACTCACTAAAAAACATTTTTTTCGTTTTTTTGTATATCACTATGGTGCTCGTTGGAAAGATAATAAAGCGATCGCTAATTTGGTGTAAAAAAATGTCATACATAAAAGTTACTAACGTTTAAAAATTGTGAGCGGAAAATAAGGAAAAAATAAAGATAAAAATATTAACATATTTGAAATTTAAAATAATAATTAATAGTTCACTAACATTTAAAAATGTGAGAGGAAAATTAGGAAAAGATATTAATTAACATATTTGAAATTTTAAGATAATATATGTGACACCCGGCAAACTCAGGTTAGTAACATTGACTAAACTAGTAAGTCTACCTTAGCGAGTCATGCATATTACGTACGTAACTGGGTCAGTCGAGGCGTTACGATGATTCTGGGAATCATCGGGAGTCGTCACAATGATCCGCGGGATCATCGGGAGTCGGTCCATAACCACATGTACAAGGATTGGTGATTCGTGGAATCACCGGGTTTAACATACACACGTAAGTCTCGAGTCTCGGGAATTGGTGAACGGACGTAAACGTGTTAGTTATCGTGCATTATATGTTTGTAATCATTATGTGACTTATCGATATGTGAATACGTGTTTATATATGTTAAAATAGTGTTTAATGCGCCAAAAACCCAATCTGGGATGCTATAGGCGATTAGGCACCAGTGGGTTGCCTAATCGCCAGTCTTATAGGCGATTACAGATGGATTGGGGCGATTAGGCTTCCTAATCGCCAGTTGTATAAGCGATTAGGCTTCCTAATCGCCTGATTTGTTCTCCTAATCGCCTGATCTGTTGTGCACGAGTCAAAACACCTATAAATACAACCCTTGACTCCCCAAACACCCTTAGTGCAACCCTAACAGATCTTAAGCCTCCCACACACCTCAAAACACTTCTGAAACTCGTTTTGCTTCAAAACTCACCATTTCCAAGCTTACACACCTTTCTTTGATAAAATCCAAGGTGTGCTCTTCATCCCAAACCTTTGTAATGTTATTGTTTTGATTCCCCAAAAGTCCAGACCTTGTTTTGCTAAGTATGTGTCTTTAAAAACCTTTGAAATGAGTTCTAAAACAAGTCTACACCATAATACTTGCTATGTGTGAAGTATTTATGCATATGATGATTTTTGATGGTTAGAACATGAATGTTTCCATGATATTGATGTACTTCTGATGTGTAGGAGTTGCTAGGATGATTATCTAAGGATTTGAGCTATTGTTATTGTGTTTTGATGAAAGTATGTATTTTGACCCATTTTGATGATTCTTGAAGAACTAGGATGTTATGATATGATTCAATGCTTGTTTATTGTTAGGATTCACATTAGAATGATATTATAACAAAGGGATGATGATTTGCAAGTTGTAGGAGGTGTAATCTGGTTATTGCCATTTAAGGAAAGATTTCATAGTTAATGAAACCTAGTACTTTGCCATTTTTGGAAATAATCGCACCGAGGCCGTTAGAGCAAAGATAAATTGGGGGGTTTTTGCTTGAAATGGGTTGGTTAATAGTTTAGGTTTGATATTGGGTGATTTTACATGTTTCGGATCTGATTTGGAGGGTTAAACGCGCGAAAACGCGACTCACTACTGCAACAGGCGATTGGGCAGCCTAATCCCGAAACATGATTTGACACCTAGGAACATGATAGGAACCCCGGGATACGTCCAATGACTTAGTAACACGTGTTCAGACTCGTTTATGCGTTAATTGAGCATTATGCTAGACTATGTGAACTCTTGCGCGTATTAAGTGTTTAACTACATAAGTTGCATGATGTCTTGTATTTGGCTAACACGTGGGATGTCGGGTCACCAATGGGATGTCGGGTCTTGTCTGGTACGGTCGGTTTAACAGTCAAAGGTGTTTTCAAACATTTATGGTTATGGTCTGGACATTCGGGGACTAGTTAACCTGCGGGTTATTAGTCCGGATACTTATACATATCTTATGATAGGTCGCCGCTATTTGGGGCTATCATAGCATACTTATTTAACTGTTTTTCAAGTAACACAATCTAAGGTGAGTGTCACAGCCCCACTTTTACTGTTTTACTTTCGGGGGAGAAACATGCTACATACTTACTTACTAAAGGTCATGTTATACTATGGTTACTTTATAATACTATACGACTTTTATGGAAAGTCCCAGGGGGAAACCATGAATGTGCGGGGATGCACAACGGGGGAAATGTGGATAGATCTATTAGGCCTCACAAACCCCACTCGACGGCAGGGCCGGGCGGGTGCATATTGTCTCTTACTATTGGCTCACCGAGGCATCGGTTATAGCCAAAACGTCTGGGCATGATTCAACTACTTACACACGTATAGTAATGGGTTCCCAACCGTAGTAGTAAAAACACTTAACGTCTAGCTAACGTTCTTATAACCTAGTAGTAACGGGAATGATCTTTTCAAACTTATAACAACTCTTTTATAAAAGAAAACCTGTGAACTCACCAGCATTATATGTTGACATTTTTGGCATGTTTTCTCAGGTCGCTAAGGTAGCAGTTAATGGACTAGGCGCACAGAGTCTTGCACAACGTCTAGAGTTTTGATGCATATTAAACAATGTTTTGTAAACTATGATATGCCTTTTGGTTGTAAACAAGAAATGCTTACGCTGCTGGTTTACGGCTCAAAGCATGATGTTTTGGTTTCAATATATATATATATATATATATATATATATGCATGTCTAGTGTTTGTTTATTGTGATCGTTGACTGGGATCCTGGTATGTCACGCGCCTCGCGGTAAAACCCCGTATGTGGAATTTGAGGGTGTGACAATATAGATATAAATTTTATTTAAAAACAAAATAAATAAATTTAAAAGAGAGCTTCACATGATGCCACGTGACACATCTATTTATAGATGTTATATCAGTACATCTGACGATATGACATTTGTGAAAATGTGTGATTCCTAGAACAATAAAATCATTTTACTTATGGCCTGTATGGTCTAATATTTAGAATACATTGTATAAAACTTCTCTATTCTTTGAGACATTATGTATTTTCTACATTATTTATCGATTCAAGTTTAGTCTTTTTCACTACCTTTTATTAGAACTAGGTTACATAAAAAAAAAATTCTTACAACCCCCTCCCGGCATCCCATTTGTTTTTCATCTTCGGTGACCACTCCCTCTCTTATCTTCAATTCCAACACCTTCACTGGCTCTCAGGACTCCTGGGGCTAGTAAATGATGTCTTAACGGATTTAACAGGTCTATGAAGACGCGAACAATATAAGTTCTAAACACGCACACAACTCAATTAATTAGCTTATATACGCAATTATATGTTTTATATACTAAAAGATCTAATATTCGTGTCTTATACATGTTACCAATTGCCAACCCACTCCCCTCTCTATCACTTTTATTCGATCTGGTGTATTTATCACAAATGTGAGTCTTGGCGGTTGGTTTAAATATATAATTTAGGTTAACAAGAGCTTGGGGTTAGGCTTAGATGGTTTTCGGGTTAAGAGTGTAACATCATACAATCTACATAGTTTATCACTTCAAAATTAGTATGTCATTACCAACACTAAATCATCAAGAAGAAATAGAATCTACTTTAAGACCACTTTCAGTATCACCTAGTCGTTCTTTGAGTGTGTTTCTTTTTGCTAGCATGATCAATACTTAGTTCATTTAACATTTTGGTGTTTGGATAGATAGGAGGGAAACAAGAATGTGTGGATCTAAACAGGGTGTTTTTCATGGTGGGCTAGATTGTTTTAAAAGCTAATTCGGACAAAGTGACCAAACACAAAAAATCATGTCTTGACAATCAACACATGTGTGTTTCTTGTTGAAAACATGATCAATACTTAGACCATCTGACATTTTGGTTTTTGGATGGACATGAGGGAAACACTTAAACACACATGTGTGGATCTAAATGGGATTTTCCCTCTGGTGGACTTGAGGAGTAGTGCTTTCATGGTGGGTCAGATTGTTTTAAAAGCTTATTCGAACAAAGTGATCAAATACGATAAATGGGTCTTGACAATCAACACATGTTTACACCATTTACTTTTGATGTTTTTGGTTTCCTTGTGGCAAAGGCTGTGGGATTACTTAGCCGAGTCCAACGAGTCACGCATAGTAACGAGATTACTTCGTTTTGCTATTTCAAAAAGGATTAGCGGCGTAACTCGTTGCCCGTTTGCCTTCTGTTTCGATGTCATTTCCCTATTTATTTATTTATTATAACAATCAACATTTTTAAATCTTTAATTTTATTTTAATTAATAACATGTTGTTTTGTAATTTCTATTAAATTGGTTGATTCCAGATTATACGATACGTCAATGTCATGTATCAAATTAAAACCCTACAACCATTCATTCTGTTAACGTGGTATTCAATACATAAAAAGGAGTTAGGAGTACAATATATATAGGCTCTACAGTTACACATAGACTACCTATATAGTACATAAATTAAAATTAGACAACCTAATTTATCTTAATCTAACATCCCCCCTCAAGCTGAACGGTGGAGGACCAATGTGAAGCATTTGACGAAAGGTAACAAATTGATGAGACGGAAGACTCTTCGTGAAGATGTCCGCAACCTGAAGCTTGGATGGTACAAATTTGGTGACAAGTTTCCCAGCCGTGACAAGCTCGCGTAAAAAGTGATAATCAAGGTCAATATGTTTAGCCCGTTTATGAGAGACAGGATTTTGCGTGAGAAAAATAGCACTTTGATTATCACAAAGAATAGTAGGCCTGTCAGGAGGCAATGCATGAAATTCCTGAAGAAGATGTGTTAACCAAACAATTTCAGCAGCGGTGTTCGCCATGGCACGATATTCTGATTCACAACTTGATCTGGCAACAGTTGGTTGTTTCTTAGCACTCCAAGATATAAGATTTCCCCCCAAAAATATCGAATAACCATAAGTTGAGCGACGTGTTTCCAAACAACGAGCCCAATCAGCATCGGAATAACCCACCAGCGCAGTACGAGTTGGCCTAGTGTAATGTAGCCCATATGCAAGCGTCCCTTTTAAGTACCTGAGAATCTGTTTGACTTCCTGATAATGATTAGTTGTTGGGGCTTGTAAGAACCGACTGACTTGATTAACTGCATACGAGATGTCTGGTCGAGTAATTGTCAAATATTGCAAAGCACCAACAATCGAACGATAATGAGTAACATCTGAATATGGATCACCTGCAGAAACAAAAGAAACATTAGTGCTTAAAGGAGTTGGGGCGGGTTTCGCCTCCAACATTTTTGCTCGAGCAAGAATATCTCTGGTGTACTTGGACTGATTCAAGAATAAACCACGTGAGGTGTAGGTAACCTCCAATCCTAGAAAATAGTTAAGTTTCCCCAGATCTTTGATAGCAAATTCAGAATTAAGATTAGAGATGAAAGATCGAAGAGAAGTGGATTGATTCCCAGTCAGTATGAGATCATCCACATAAACAAGAAGATACATGACACAGGAATTTCGGTTGAACACAAAGAGAGATGGATCAGATCGACTGCACACGAAACCATAATTGGTTAAGAACAAGTTGAGACGATGAAACCAAGCACGAGGAGCTTGTTTCAAACCATAAAGAGCTTTATTCAATTTGCACACATGAGATGGATACCGAGCATCGACAAATCCTTTTGGTTGTTCCATATACACATTTTCATTGAGATGACCATGAAGAAATGCGTTATTAACGTCTAATTGATGCAATGGCCACTCATTAATAACCGCAATTGCCAAAACCGTGCGAACTGTGGCAGCTTTGACAACCGGACTGAAGGTATGAAAATAATCCAAACCAGGGACTTGAGTAAACCCTTGAGCAACAAGGCGAGCCTTGTGGCGTTCAACTGATCCATCCGAATGAAATTTAGTCCGAAAGAGCCATTTAGACCCCACTACATTCACATGAGAAGGTCGCGACACTAGAGTCCATGTTTTGTTTTTGAGTAAAGCTTCGAATTCAACTTGCATGGCACGGACCCATTTCATATCTTTGGAAGCGTTATGGAAGGTCGTTGGATCGGTGGAGGCAAAGAGAGCATGATGAAGTGGTTGAAGAGTGTGAGTGAGATCAAGTTGATGACGAGGTTTAAAGACACCGGCTTTTGCTCGAGTAGTCATTGGGTGTGTATTTAATGAAGGTGGTGGAGGTGGTGCAAAAGGTTCTTCAGTAGGTGCCGAATCAGAATTAATGGGAGGGGTGTTTAATGAAGTGGTGGAGGATGGAGTGGTTTGTTGCGTGGGTGAGTTAATGGGTGTTTGAGAATTAATGGAAGATGGAGTGGTAGTAGCCGAATGGGAAGGGGTGGAGGGAGGTGAATTGTGTGGAGAATTAATGGGAGAGTTAGTGGAGGAATTAATTGGTGAGTGATTATGAGAATTATGGGTGCATTGATGAGGAAAATAAGAGACATTAAATGGAGGGAAGGTGGAATCGTTGGGTTTGGTGGAGGGTGAGGAAACATGAATGGTCTCATTATTAAGCATTGATGGATCATTAAAGGTAGTAATTTCAAGCTCTTGAATGGGCTTTGATGATGTATCGGTTACAAAAGGGAATGACAATTCATCAAACTTTGCATGTCTTGTAACATAAACTCTAGAAGTGGATGGGTCCAAGCATTTAAATCCCTTGTATTCAAAACAATAACCAAGAAAAATGCATGGAATACTTCTAGGTGCAAGCTTGTGAGAGGTATAATCACGAAGATATGGAAACACACGACACCCAAATGACCGAAACATGGAATAATCAGGTGTCCGATTATATAAGAGCTCAAACGGTGACTTGCCTCCAAGAACAGTAGAGGGAACACGATTAATGATATAAACCGCAGATGAGAATGCATCGACCCAGAAATGGGTTGGAATTTTTGCATGAAACATCATTGCCAAACCCGTTTCGACAATATGACGATGTTTACGTTCCACCCTACCATTTTGTTGCGGGGTGTAGGGACATGACATACGATGAAAGGTGCCATTTTGTTCAAATAATTGACGAACTTTATGATTCGTAAACTCAGTACCACCATCACTTTGAAACATTTTAATTTTTGTTGAGAATTAAGTTTGAACAAATGGCAAAAATATAGATAAGACACCAACAAAATCCGATTTGGCTTTTAATGGATATAACCAAGTGAAACGAGAAAAATCATCCACAAACGATACATAATATAAGTAATGGCCATTCGATTTAATCGGGGAAGGACCCCATAAGTCACAATGTATCAAGTCAAGTGGTGAAGATGAACGTTTATTATTCAACACAAAAGGGAGCCGTTTAGATTTGGCAAGTTCACAAGAAGTGCATACACCCGGTTTGGGTAAAACAGAAGTAAACGAAATTAAACCACTATTCTTTAACAAAGAAATAACATCAAAACCAACATGTCCTAAACGTGAATGCCAAGACTCAAAAGAAGCCGTAGGACACTTGGAGGAAGCCACAAAACTTTGAGGGTTGGTGTGGAGAATGTAGAGACCATCTTCACGGGACCCTCGGGCCAGGATTGTCTTGGTGAACCGATCCTGAATAAAAAAATGAGGATAAGAAAACACAACGTCAACAGGATTGTCCTCAGTTAATTTACTAATGGATAAAAGATTTTTCGTGAGATTAGGTACAACCAGAACATCTTTAAGTTTAAGAGAACCAAAAATGCGAGTGTTACCCGTATGAGTGATGGGTAACGATTGACCATTACCAAAGAAAACACGGGAGTTACCTTGAGCAGGTTTGGAATCAGGAAGAGACGCAGTGTTAGGGACCATGTGATCAGACGCACCCGTGTCCCCAGTCCAATCAGGGACATTGCACTGAGCATGAAAGGCTTGAGCCAGTTGTGCATCAGACATGGATCCAGAGGCAGCAAACGATTGTAATTGATAGCACTGCGTAGCATAGTGACCCTGTTTCCTACACAACTGACAAATGGGAGGCCGTTTAGGACGAGGAGACCAAGAGTTAGGGGACCGATTTACCCAAGTCCCCTGATTAGGCCTAGCATTCCGATAAGCAGGTGGCTTAGACGGACGAGAAGAAGACCCACGATAGGCAGGCCGAGAAGCATTGGCTGGAAAGGCAACCGGGTTTGAGGCCGGTCCATGTAAGGCTTTAACAAAAAATTCATGACTCTCCGCCTTTGCAACAAGATCTGTGAGACCAGGTATGGGACGAGCAGAACGAATATTGGTTGAGAAACCTTCAAAAGCCGGTCCTAAACCGCACAAAAACCAATGAAGTTGGTTCATCGGATCAACCGGATGTCCAACAGCACTAAGTTGATCACATACACTTTTGAAAATACGCCCATAATCCGCAACCGATTTATCACCCTTTTGAATTTGGCGAAGATTGTCACGCAGATTCTGGACGCGCTCAATAGAGGTATTGCAAAACGCATTTTCAAGAGCAACCCATTTTTCACGGGCTGTGGATAAACCCACAGTAACAGAGAGGGCTTCCTCAGTAAGCGAAGCATTGAGAAGGATGATAGCTTGTTGTTCATCACGAACCCAAGTTCTATATTCAGGGTTGTCAACCTCCTTTTCACCGGAAATAATAGTCGGGGAGGGAGCCATAAGAGAGCCATCAACATGAGATGCAATTTGTTGATAGGCAAGTAAGGGCAACATTTGAAGTTTCCAATAGATGAAGTTGGAAGAATTAAGTTTGATGGCAATCATGGGGGCAAGGCCATTCATGGGTGAGGGAGTAGAGGAAGATGAAGCCATGGGATGAAAGGAAGAAAGAAACAAGAACCGAAGGAGGAGAAGAATCGATGGGAAGAAGAAAAGGAAGGAGGAAACTTAATATTCTAGTATTTGGCTGATACCATGTTAATGTGGTATTCAATACATAAAAAGGAGTTAGGAGTACAATATATATAGGCTCTACAGTTACACATAGACTACCTATATAGTACATAAATTAAAATTAGACAACCTAATTTATCTTAATCTAACACATTCAATAAACATTAGAGAGTATATTGATTATATGTTAGAAGCGTTTATTTATTCATACATTTCACTAACGCTCTGTTTCAAAGTTTTATTTAGCAAGAGAAGAGAAAGAAATTAGAAGGAATGAAGAAAAACTGTTTTTAGAGTTTTTGTACAGAGAGAAAGAAAGGAAAGATGAGGGAAATAATAGGGTTTTTAGGCATAAATCATTTTTTTTTGTAAAGAAACTTTCATTAAAAACACGTCTCCAAGAAGGAGAACGAGCAGCCACAAAACACTTACATCAATGTAGAGCATGTTTGGCTCTCCTTATTTCCACCTCCTTATAACTTATAACTTTTTCAAAAAGTTAATAAGTTACAAAAAGTGTTTGGCGAAAGGAAAAAGACTTTTTGTTTTAACTTTTTGGAAGCCTATGATAAGTTGTTTTGGAAAAGTAAGGGAGGAGTGACTTTTTGAACCTCCTTATAACTTATTGATGGTTATTTACCTTCATGCCCTTATTATATCCTTACATCTTCCCTCCTTTTACCCTTTTTTGTCATTTTACCTTAATAAGTTAAACCAAACACTTTTTTACAAACTAACTTATCAACTTATTGTTTTTCCCCACCACATAAGCTAATCCAAACACTTTTTTAAAAACTTCTTTTTAAAAAGTCATAAGTTAATAAGTCCTTTTAACAAAAAGTCCTTTTTGCCTAAAATAAGTTTATCCAAACATGCCCGTAAATGTACACCAAGAAACCCAATCTACTTTTAGACATAAATCATGTCTTTCCAATTTGGAAGGACCATGCGGGAAATGAAAGGGAGGAAGATAAGGAGTGATTCATTCCCCCCCCTCTCCTTAGACAGGAGGGAGTGGGGGCGGGAGGGTGGGTGGGAGGGTGATGTGGAGGCGGGAACACCGCCCCTAGAGGGCGTGGAAAAGGGGGCGTGAGGGTGAGGCGAGGGGGCATGCTAGGTGAATGTTGATTGGTTCTTTTTTTTTAATTCTCACACACATCTATATATATATATATATATATATATATATATATATATATATATATATATATATATATATATATATAGAAGAAAACGTATATGCTTACGTGGCGTGCAATGGAGGCCTCAACCTTCCCTTGAAAGTGTCACGTGGCATCATAATGGAGAGTTTTTGGTATTTTTGAATTGTTTTCTTTTTTAATTAAATTGAGTTATTTTAAGAAAAAAAAATTTAAAAAAAAATTTAAAATTTTCTCTCTCATATTTCCTCCCATAATTTTTAAACGTTTATATCTTTTATATACGAGATTTTTTAAAGAAAAAAACTACACCAAATTAACGAGCGTTTTATTATCTTTCCAACGAGTTTCATAGTGCTATATAAAAAACGAAGAAAAAATCGACTATTTTTTGTGGGGTTTCATTCATATAGGAAAAAAACACACAAAATGTTTCATGTTATCACGTAAAATTAGATTTTGTGAGGAATATGAGTTATTACTGATTTGAATACTATGAACATGCAATGATTGAGAGATTTTGTGGTTAGTTAACTTGAGCCATTTGCAATAGGTTATCACGTAAAATTAGATTTTTCAACCCCGGAACCCTCCCGGGGTAATCAGCTAGTTAATAATAATAATAATAATAATAATAATAATAATAATAATAATAATAATAATAATAATATTCCCCCCCTATTCACCCCTCTTCACTTTTCACAATCCCCCCTCCCCATATGGGTCCCACAAGTGTCACATGGCATTTCACCCCCTCTTTCCCGCATCTCCACTCCCTATAGTCTTAGGGTATGTGTAGTGGAGGGGCGTTATAGAGAATAAAATATCATAAAGCAATAGAATGGGCATTATGAGACGTTATGGGAAAAGAGAATGTAATGGGAATGGGCGTTATGAAGCTTTGTAAATGATTGTGTCATATGACGATTCATGCCACTCTTTCCCGTCTCTACTCCACATGGTCTAAAAAGTGTCACATTCTCCTTGCATCTTCTCAACTTTTGGCAAGAAATATGGGAACATAATTACATTGATGAGACTTTGTCTGGATGCGAGGGAACCGTATTGGAAGTGCAGCAGCTGCATGGCAAAGTGTGCACTCCCTAGTGCTGACGGTGTCTAGGATTGCGACACGTGTACAGTCATCTGGCGGTACCTGAGTTAATTCGGTGAGTTGGCCCGTGATGTGGAGGCGGTAGGGTTTCCGGTCGAAAGCCGATAACAGCCAACACTGCCTATCAGCGTGGGCCTGGTATGGCAACTTCCGGTTAAAAGAAAGTTATCTTCCAGAAAAAATGTGAAGCCGGTTGTACTTGGACGTAACTGCGTTTTGTCATGACAACTCACAGGCCCCACATTTATGACATCATAATTCTTAATAGGTTTTTAACCATTTCTTCCCTGTGAACGTATTTTATTAAACAAAAGTATTTATTCTCTTAACGACTAAAGTTACTTCTAAATACTTTTTATACATAACTTTTTATAATTTGAATCTTCAACCCCCTCCATCAAACATCCCCTATCTCTAAAATTTAAAAAAACTTACTAAAAAACACCATACATCTCATCCATCATTTTATACCTTATCTTTATATTTTGAAAAATATATCTTAAAGCTACTATTCACCCTCATCAAATTATTGTAAATGTATTTTAACAAAGAATATCTATACTATCTTATAAAACATTTCACAAGAACCTCTTAATTTTTAAATAATACAATTATAAATGCTTAAAGTACAATACATAATGCATGTAGTAACTACTTTTTCAGGGCATTTATGTCTTTTCAAACATAACTTGCACATATACCCCTTATTAGTCACAGTTTCCATCCCTTATTTATCTATAGTATATTATAATTTTATACAATACTTACATATTTGCTCTCATCAACTTTACTCAATTTCTGTTTATTTAAATACTATTTACACTTTTGCATCTTTATTTTAACCAACTACCCTCACGATTTTTAAACGTTCATAACTTTTTCAGACGATAATATTTTCCTAATATTATTACACCGTATAAAAGAGCATTTTATTCTCTTTAATTTGAGTATAGTATTGCTATAGTTTTTTTTTTTTTTAAATATGTTATGATTAAGCAATAACCGAAACAAAAACAAAAGAAAAAAACGAAAATGAACTGAAATAATCTAAACTTTATTAATACATTTCCCATTGATGTCTTAAAATTCAAGTTGTACATGTATAATTGCTTAGAGTACAACACACAATGCACATGTTAACTACTTACACATTTGTCCCCTCAACTATACTCAATTCCTTTTATTTAAATAATAATTACACTTTTCACCCTTATTTTAACCAACTGCACCACGGTTTTTAAATGCTCCATAACTTTTTCACATGTTAATATTTTCTTAATATTATTACACTGTATAAACAATCATTTTTTTCTTTTTAATTTGAGTATAGTATTGTTATAGCTTTTTGTTATTTAAAAAATAATATGTTGGGGTTAAGTAATAACCAATCTATAGTATCTATATCTATACTATCTTATAATACATTTCACAAGGACCTTTTAAAATTTAAGTTTTACAAGTATAATTGCTTAAAGTACAACACAGTGACACACAATGTACATATTAACTATTTTTTGAGGGCAAATATGTCTTTTATACAATACTTACATATTTTCCCCTCAACTTTACTCAACTTTTCTTTATTTAAATAATAATTACACTTTTTACCATTATTATAACCAACTACCCTTCACGGTTTTTAAATGTCCATAGCTTTTTCATACTTTAATATTTTCTTAATATTATTACACCGTATAAACGAGCTTTTTTTCTCTTTAATTTGAGTATAGTATTGCTATATATATATATATATATATTTTAATTTTAAAAAAATGATATGTTAAGATTAAGTAATAATCGAAACGAAAACAAACGAAAATAAACCGAAAGCTTCTATATCTATACTATCTTATAATACATTTCCCAAGGACCTCATATAATTTAAGTTTTACAAGTATAATTGGTTAGAGTACAACACACAATGCACATATTAACTATTTTTTTAGGGTAATATGTCTTTTATACAATAATTACACATTTGCCCCCTCAACTTTACTCAACTTTTTTTATTTAAATAATAATTACACTTTTTTACCCTTATTTCAACCAACTACTCCCACTATTTTTAAATGTTCATAACTTTTTCATACATTAATATATTCTTAATATTATTACATCGTATAAATGAGCATTTTGTTCTCTTTAATTTGATTATAGTATTGCTATAGGTTTTTTTTTTTTTAATTTAGAAAATGCTATGCTAGGGTTAAGTAATAGCCGAAACGAAAATCGAAAACAAAGGAAGCGAGAAGTTACATTTGCACATGTAACTAGGATGAGCTCGGGACGATATCGGTACCGAACCGATACCGATCCCGACAATACCGATACCGAAAAGTCCAAAAAACCAATACCGATACCGAACACGGTATGGTACGGTATCGGTTCGGTATCGGTACGGTACCGGTATGGTATCGGTATTTTGCCTTAAAATACCGATACCATACCGATCTCGTACCGATACCGATAATACCGAAACCGAAAATCCATAAATATGGGTACCGATACCGATCCCGAAACCCCTCGGTTCAGTATCGGTTCGGTACGGTATCGGGATCGGGACGGGACGGGATCGGTATTCGGCCTTGTATGCTCATCCCTACATGTAACTTCTCACTTTCTCATAGTTTCCCTAATTTTTTGCTTAGCGTACCACATAAATTATTGCTATGTATATATTCATGTGGTAAAAAAAAGTATTTTTATTTATTGAATTCAAAATTTTGTTTAATAATTGTTTACCACTTACTCGGCTGATATTATTCATTGATGTCAGAATTTTATCTCATTTGTGTTTGTAGAAATTTTTGCGTAATAAGCTGTTGAATGAGAAGACACGTTGTGACATAGTTCTCAACTTGATTTCTTTAAAGAAAAACACTATAATATAGTTCATAACTTTGTGTTTATATATATATATATATATATATATAGGGGAAAGATCCGGTACAAAGTGTTTTTTCGGTAAGAACTGTGATAATCAAAGGAGGGTATTTTTTTTATTTTTTTTTCAAATTTTTTTCCCATATTGTTAAACATGTATTATAATATTGAAAACTAAAAAAAAATTGGTGTAGAGTAATTACATAATTACTTTAGTGTAAACTAATGTATTTACTTTAATGATGTAATTACACTAAAAAAATTTTATTTTTAAATTTTTTTTGTATTGTTCATCTAGAAAGAATGTTTAAACACATGAGAAAAAAATTCTAAAAAAAAAAATAAATTTTTTTACCCTCTTTGATTCTCACAATTCTTACCGAAAAACACTTTGTATTTGATCTTTACTCTCTCTCTCTCTCTCTCTATATATATATATATATATATATATATATATATATATATATATATGGAAGGAAAATATCTTGAAAATGTATAATATGATAGTTGAAATCTATATACATTATGTATAATTTGATCGGTTTAATTCGGTTATGCCCACTGGCAGAACTTCTTTGTGCCACAAGCCAACCCCCCACGCGCGTTTTGTTTGTAGTGTAATTTTTTACCTAAAAATTCCGAATATTTTTTATATATTGAGTATGCCCCCCTGATTTTACCGAAAATGCAGTCAATCCCCACTAATGATTATACCACACACCAAGACAAGTATTTCGGTCAATTGATTATTGTTTAACCTAACCAATCTAAATGTTGTTACCCGCCGCAACGCGCGGGCACCCCACTAGTAATAAAATAAGTGTTTGATAGTAAGATAAAGGTAAATATGACGGAGGGGATGTGGAAGGTTTTTTTAAAATAAGAGATAAATTTTGAAAATTATGATTTTTTGTTATATTAGAGCATTCACATCCCCTCCATCAAACATTCCTCCATCTCTAAAATTTTAAAAACTTACTAAAAACACTCTCATCCACCATTTTATACCCAATCCTTATATTTTGAAAAATCCATCTTCTAGTTTTTTATACATAAAAAGCTACTATTCACCCCATCAAATTATTGTGGGTATCTTTTAACGAGGAATATAATAAAATAAGTGTTTGTAAGTAAGATAAAGGTATATATGGTGGAGGGGATGTGAAAAGTTTTTTAAAATGAGAGGTAAATTTTGAAAAGTATGATTTTTTGTTATATTAGAGCATTCACACCCCCTCCATCAAACCTCCCACCATATCTAAAATTTTAAAAAACTTACTAAAAACACCCTACATCCCATCCATCATTTTATACCTCATCTTTATATTTTGAAAAATCCATCTTATAGCTTTTTATATATAAAATGCTATTATTCACCCACATCAAATTAGTGTGAGTGTATTTTAACGAGGAATATAATAAAATAAGTGTTTGTGAGTAATATAAAGGTAAATGTGGTGGAGGGGATGTGGAAGGTTTTTTAAATGAGAAATAAAATTTGAAAAGTATGATTTTTTTGTTATATTAGAGCATTTACATCTCCTCCACCAAATTTTCTCCATCAAATTACACTAAAAATTACTATTTCACCCTAAAAATTTTCTCTCATTTTTAAAATAATAATACTTTTTCATATTTTTATTATTATATTTTCTCTCTTCTCACTCACAACCACTTCCAAAAATATTAAAATATTTTTAGGGGTGAACAGTAGCTTTTCAAATATAGGGGTGAACAGTGCTTTCCCTAAATATTTTCTCTCTCCTCCACTCACAACCACTTACACCCACCTCATTCAATTTGGTGGACACACTCACATACATTTGGTTCCCCAAATGTGAATGCTCTGTTGGGAATCATGGTATCGTATACACAGCGGACGCGGTTTATATTTATTAGATAACTCGATTATATACATTATATAATCTTAGCCGATTTATATGTATAAATATATATTTGATTTTATTAATTCGATTAATAAAATATTCCCAATCAGGATCTCAGTTAAACGCGTATAAACAAATAAATAATAAACAACCATAGGGGGTTTAGTAATCAACCTTTGACGACTACACCGGAATTGTAATACGCGGGTTACAACGAATCCTCGCTAGTAGGAAGTTCACACCGTGCACGAACCAACCGGGAAGCAACACTTGCAAGAAGAAGATGGTGGTTTGTGGTGGTTGATGGCCGGACCAAAAGAAAGAAGGCGGCGGCCCTTTCTTTAAGGTTGGCGGCCGCAAGTTTCTTAGAGAGGAGGCAAGGGTAGGTTGTTTTGATAAAAGGTGTCCTTAGGGTTTACCCTTTAACCCTCCTTTTATAAGACAACAACTTGCAATAAACCCCCTTGCTAAATATCTTAATACTCCTTAATATTAATCTTATTAATATTAAGTCCCTCAAGACTAAAACAATTATTATTTCATAAATAATAATCCACCAACGTGTGAACTTATCTGATTCGTGTACCAACGTGTAACTCTTCGGATCGTACCGGGTCGGGTTACGTTGATCTTGACTTTTAATTACATCGGACATACTATATATCCAACATGCTCTTATTGGATATAAAATAGTGGAGGGAGTGTGAATGATCTTATATGATTTTTTGTTATATTTTTGTTATATTATAGGGTAAATGTGGATCTCGATTGTCACATGGTGATTTGACGGACAAGCTTGTAACACCCCAACCGATGGCGGAAACATCGAGGTGTCACGTAGTGACGATTGCTTAATAGCTCATGGTACTAAAGTGTAATTTGGAATATATTGTATTGAATAGTTTATTACATTGAAAGAAATTACAAGATACAAAATTCTAAAGAGAAAACTAAAACTGAAATACAATAAACTCAACATCTAAGTAAAATTCCAAAAGCCAAAGAGTCGTCTCATAAATAACCTGAAACATGTACGAAAATATTTTTTGTCAATACAAAATGTATTGGTGAGCATACCCTATTTTGAATACATATAGTAGATAAAGAGTTTCGCAATTAATGTGTTATACTGTCTACAATTTAGTGTTCAAGCTATATACAAATGTCAACCAAAATCAAACCTTTAGAGTAGAAATGATATCCAAGAATAATGGGATATCTAGTATATATGTATAGTAGTCGCCCAATAGTATGATTATATATAGTATGCGACAAAGCAAGTAGTTTACACATAACAATAGTCAAGTACTATTTATTGTTATGCTAAGCCCACACCGGGTTAATGATTAAGGTCATAAGTACACACTGTCAGCGAATCAACAAGTAAAACACATACAAGAATTGCGACTGTGAATATAGATTAAAGCATGATTAAGTGTGTGAAGTAATAAGCGTACATGAGTCACCTCAAAAGTGTAAAAGATGAAAAAGGGGAAAGATATACTCACTTTCGCCAAATGACTAGATGACTAAGCGAGCGTAAAATGCGAGCAATCCAAAGATTCAACAACGAAACTAGTCCAATTTAGAAGAAAAGAAACCAAATAGGAAAAAAATATCAAGCATCTAATTCGCCAATTAAAAGAGCTTATAATCAAAGCTTCAAATGTAGAAGTAATATACTCTAGAAGAAAGGTATGAGGGAGAGTTTAATCAAATTGAAACAATCGATTTAGAGGTGCAAAGTGTAATGGGTCATAGGTGGGTTTTTATACTAGTTTTGGATTCAATTAGGCTTTAAAATTGGTCAACACAATAAAGTAAGGTTTTAAGATGAATTGACTATTTGACTAGGATTTTGACTAAGACTTTGACTAGGACTTTGACTGAAACTTTGACTGGAACTTTGACTGTTTGACTGTCTCAGCGGACCGCGAGGGCTAAAAAAAATAATTTTTCCAATTTAATCAATTTTAAGTTCTAGACTTGTTTCCTTCTGTTTCTAAGTTATTTTAGGACCAGAAATTAAGGGCTTTGAGTATCAAGGTCTGAAACATACGTGCTCGGGTGTAGATGTGAGTATAAAACGTGCATACTTTTTACTTATAAAAATTATAAGTTTTATTTAATTGTGAATTTTGGTCCTATTAAAATACGAGGGTTAAAAATGAAAATTTTGAAATAGTTGAGGAACCAATTATGCACATTTATGAAAAGTGAAGGGTGCAGGTTGTCACAAAGCTGAATGAGAATGACAAAACAAAAACTTGGAATGTCAACTACCGAGCATACATTAGAAACTCGGTGGGTAAATGTTCACTAAGACCACCTTGAAAGATATATCAGGTATGAAGTATGGCTGAAGACTCGTAAACTTAGCGCTCTCGGGAGGCAGCCCGAGGTAAATGTTCTTTTATTTATTTATTTATTTATTTTGTTTTGTGTGTTTTTGTTGTTTCATAACCATTGCAGCAGCCAAGTGTGGGGAAGTTTTGCAGACATGATAGGTTGGGATTATTCAATCGATACGCATCAGATTCGGTGCGAGGTTGATGGGGGAGTGAAAGTTCGCATAAAGGGACTCAAGAATATCATAAAGAATCGTAAAATCAGGTCCATGTGCTCCTTCCTTTTCTTTTGTTGTTGCTTGTTTATGAAATTTGGTGGTGTAAACATTTGTTTGTGTATAGAATGGTTTATCTTGTTCATTTAGTATGGGAGTTTTCGTTTCTTACAGGTATTAGTCCGTTTGGGTTCGTAATGGTTAGATTGAACATGTTGAGTGGTGAAGGGCTGAGAAACATCAAAAACACCATACATTGGGGGCAATGTATCCCAAGTGTGGGGATGGGTGACCCTAGGATGGTTGGGGGAAACACTCACACGTCTGAGAAAATTGAGAATTTTTTTAATGAAAAACATGAAGAAAACAATTTTCTCGCAAAATGTCACCTTTTTCACTTGATCAGGCAGTTTGATCGATGTCGTTGGGTCGGTCAAAAACAATGAAAATAAGTAGTAAAGTGAAAGTGAGTCGTCTCCACAGAGAATTGGTGGAAAATATAGTTTTGTAAATTAACTAATAAAATTAAATCTAACTGAATTGTAGGTTGTTTTGAGTTTTAAGAAAATGAATTTTAGAAGTTGTAAACAATAATATTAAAGAAGTAACCCCCTCCAGGTATTCGGTTCAATGATTCATCCTACCCTTGTTTAATGATTGGATACCACATAGACATAGGTTTGTTGAACGGTTTTAAGTTAAGTGATAATCAAACAAAAGTTTTTAATAATAACTCGTACAATTTAATTATCAATCCACGAATAACAACTACCCTCCTGTTAACCAAACTACTCACGATGCAAGAAAATCGAATGCGAATGATTAAAAGATAAGCAATTGCACAAACACGACTTATTTAAATAGCCCAAACCACAAATATCTTTCAAACGATTAAAAGACAATCCATAAACCAAATCAAACAAGAATAAGAGTTTCACAAACGAACCGTGCACCCGGGGGTGATTATTAAGATGTTTAGCCGCTTATGGCAATGAATAACATAGCAAAAATTTCAATAATAAAATCGAACATGATTATACGAACCGAAGGTATGGATGAATGATGATGATTCTCCTTGCTTGCTGCTCAAAATCCTTCAAAAGAATGATTATTTTCGTTCCTAGATAGCCAGTAGGGTTTGCAAAATATCTTTTATAATTAAAGAATAACAAAGTTTCCTTTTTTTTTTTTCACGTTTTCACGCTGTAAGCTACAAGTCTGAACCATAGCTTACAGTGCACATTTTTGGCCCTTGTTACTGGTCTGAACCGTAAGTTAGTCTTCTGATCCGTAGCTTACGCACGGGCTTTCAGAAAAATCTTGTTTCCCACATAACTTTTTCGTTATAACTCCGTTTTCTTCGATTCTTACGGACACGTCTTCGTATTTCAGAGCTCTATCACATCATCATTTAATATCTTAAATCAAATCCATTTTGTTTCTCCAAAAATGCATCCAATATATGTATTTAACCTGAAACGTTCCGAACTTGTGTAGTTATCTTATTCATCATATGTAACCATCAGATTCAGAACCACAAAATTAGGCACATTATTGAACATTCGTTAACCATTCCAACACATTCCCACACTTACCTTTGATTGTCCCCAATCAAACCGTCGCAAAACACTACTCGCTTTGCTAACAAGCCGCTTCCAATTCCCTTACCAAAACTAATCTTCAAGGCCCCGAATCATACCCAATCCCATAGACTTACACAATCGAGATTGACAGATTGACAAGCAATGTTGCATATTTTCAAAAACCAAGACTTGCCTAACTAAGCCTAAAATGCTTATTATCATACACATATACTACACACCCCTCACAATGTTCGCTCATCTCGGTTTATATCTAGAATAACATGTAATGCGCTAGTATAATTCAATCAAAAACCAAGAATGTAACCCTGTTATCATAGGTTTGTATGACAATCACACAGAAACTGTAAATTATGCACACATCAAAAGGTCGTACGGGTTTTGGGCTTAGGGTAAAGGTAGTAATAATTTGGCTAACAATTGGTTTTAAAACAAAGGTTTCAACACGCTTGAATGACCATCCTTATTTACAATACATAATAACACTCTAATCAAACAACTTTGGGCATATTTGACCCATAACACATATTTCTATTTTTTTCTTGTTTTCTTTTCCTTTTTTTTCCACAATTCAAACATAACTCAATCACTCGAACAAAACATAAACACAATGGATGTCATCAATTTATTACACAAAGGTAAACGGGTCGATTTTGGTAATATTATAAGTTTAATCAAATGAAAGGGTATAGGCTCAACATGGACTCCATCCTTATTTACAATACATAATAACACTCTAATCAAACAACTTTGGGCATATTTGACCCATAACACATATTTCTATTTTTTTCTTGTTTTCTTTTACTTTTTTTCTCTCCACAATTCAAACATAACTCAATCACTCGAACAAAACATAAACACAATGGATGTCATCAATTTATTACACAAAGGTAAACGGGTCGATTTGGGTAATATTATAAGTTTAATCAACTGAAAGGGTATAGGCTCAACATGGACTACTAAGGGTGATTTTTGGTAAACGGGTCGACAAAACACAAACACAAGGTTTCAAACATAACAAGGGGATTCCTAAATTGCCTTTCTCATCTATGTGCATGTTTCGCCTACAACTTTAGCATGTATCAAATCACACAAATTATGCAACAAGGAAACATTAGGCGTACTCTCAACAAATAAACGTATATATCAATATCTATCAATCTAGTGGGCTCAAAGTCTCACAAAGTAGGGATATAGGTCGCCGATATGTAGTATATGCAATTTCTGAAAGCATGTTACCCCTAGTTAGGCATCTCTTTTCCGTTCCTTTAAAACGCTTGTCAGAAAAACTCTCATGAAACTCAAAGAGATGACCATGATCAAGGATCTCATTTTTCATACTCGGCAAAGGACTCGTTAGCAACTAAAAACATACCAGGAACTGGTACCTACCCGACCCGGGGTTTGACTCTGTTGACCTAACCATGTTATGCCGGGCTCCCTATTTAAAAAAATTGAAGAATATAAATAAACTAGTTGGGCCGTAGATGAAAGTACAGTCAAACTGTCAAACTATCCCAATTAACAATAAAACCCAGACCCAGCCCAAACCAGCCCAATAACATACCTATAAAGCCCAATAAACACAAAACCCTAGCCTCACTCCTTTATTATTATTAATATCATCATCTTCCTCATACAGCCACCACTCTCTGACCAAACCCTAACCTGTTCTCTCTCTCTACCTCTGTCAAACAATGCCTCCAAAGTTCGATCCATCACAAGTCGTGGACGTCTACGTCCGAGTCACAGGAGGCGAAGTCGGTGCCGCCAGTTCACTCGCTCCCAAAATCGGTCCACTCGGTCTCTCCCCTAAAAAAATCGGAGAAGACATCGCCAAAGAAACAGCAAAGGACTGGAAGGGCTTACGTGTCACCGTTAAACTAACCGTCCAAAACCGTCAAGCCAAAGTCTCCGTCGTCCCGTCAGCCGCTGCTTTGGTTATCAAAGCGTTGAAGGAGCCGGAACGTGATAGGAAGAAGGTGAAGAATATTAAGCACAGTGGGAATATTAGTTTGGATGACGTCATTGAGATTGCTAAGGTGATGAGGCCTAGGTCTATGGCTAAGGAGTTGCAAGGGACGGTTAAGGAGATATTGGGGACGTGTGTTTCGGTTGGGTGTACGGTTGATGGTAAGGATCCGAAGGATTTGCAGCAAGAGATTGCTGATGGTGATGTTGAGATCCCTCAGGATTGATCTGTTGGTTGGTGAGTGGTTTTGATTTGAGTATTATTATTATTATTATTATTATTAAGTTGAGGATTATTAGTAATATTTGTTTTTGTTTTGTGTTGGTTTAAGACTTTGGATTTAATTAAGGGTTACTTTTGTTGTTATGATAATATCATGAATGATATTTTATTAGATTTTGTTATTATATTGGTTATTTGGTTGGTTTTGAGTTTTATTTTGTGATTGGTGTTTTAGGAAGTTGTAGTGATAGGTTTAGTATTGAATTATTTGATTTTGCTATTAAGAATTAGCTAGAGATTATGCATTAGTTGTTCTGATTACCAATATGTTATCTGAATTGCTTTCATTTTGTATCCAAGGATGTGGTAAAACATCATGTAAGTGCTTAAAGTAGTATGATTTATAATACGGTTATGTAACTGTCACACTTTTACATAGCTCACTTGTAGTGGGAGATATAAGGTGTGAATGTTTAAGAATCGGTTTATGTATATCGTTATATTCGAAGCGCTTTGTACAAATGTGTTATACGGTTTTCTTTTCGACACAATTTTTGGTCTTGGATATGAAGTCCTTTATATTTTAAATCGACATTTTAACAACTGAAAGAAGAGATAACATTGTTTTGGAAATCAGATAAAGTTGTTGATGCAAAACATGCTAATCGATCGAACCTGGATGTGTCTAGTATCCGTTAGGTTTGGTCCATTTTATGCCTGTTTTTTAGCGTTACGTGATTTTTTCTGTCAGTAGGCTTTTGTTTTCGTTCATATTTTCTGAAAGCGTGCTTAGTTAATACGAAAGTTTTTAGCCTGCAATTCTGCATTACTTCAGTTTGATTGTTATAAGTAGTTCAATTACAAAGAAAACTTGCATCAAGTGGCGCAAAAAGTTGTACTTTTGCATCTGTGTCTTCTCTATACTCATGCAAAATAGTATTGCACCTGCATAAAGGTGGCTGAGTTTTGCATAGTGTATGTGTCTTGTTACAGAGTTTTAGCTTTTCTCGACCAGCTAACGCTCAACTTCCAGGTTCATACATGTCCGCTATAGGACTAGTAACTCTGAGAATGGACACATTCGTTCTAAACTTTGATACCGTCAGCGGATGAAAGGTTTGATATAATAAACCAAACCAGATAAGTTATTGGATGGCTAAGATTGATCTACCTCTTTTTGTATACAACAATTGTTTTTATATGAATCAATTTTGGTTTTAAATTCACCTAAAACATATATATTTACAAAAAACAGTTGCACTGGTTAAAACTAATTAAAAGTTTTGATTGTATTATTCAAACATAAGTGTTGACATGACTGTAAAATTCAAACGTTGTTCACAACTAGTTGTAAAGCCCGCGCGTTGCAGCGGGTGTCCAAACGCATGTAAGAGGACAGTGGGATAATGTTACCAAACTCACTCGGCCTCCATTCAATATAAATTAATTTATGTATATCTATTCTATATTACCATCAAACATAAAATATAATCTTTAAAGATTCGTAAGAAACAATATAACATATAAGCGGTAGCTTGAGTAAATTAAGTATGGGGTGGAATTACTAAGGATGGATAGATGCATGCTATGATATTATATGATAAATACATAGTAAATATATTTATATAAACAAGTACATTGACTTAAATCAAATATTGGTACTTTAGTGATCAATAGGCATTGCCTAAATTATGATGTGCATGATCAAAAAGCGTTAACCAAATAAATTTGCCTTCATCACGAACCTACGTCAAATGATAATATCATGTCATCGCAATTTTTTTATGACTTTATTACTATCATTACTCACAAAATGTTATCAAAAACATATTTCATTAAAACCCTTGTTTCATATGGATTACTTTAACAAAATCGATTAATTACTTAATTAATAATAGGTTTATGTGTTATCAACTTTGATATGTAACAGTATCCATGTTAATCCCTTCTGCCAAGGTTTGGGTCTCCCTATCAAACCACAAAGTTAAATGGCATATAAATGATTAAAAATTGAGTCTAGTTATAACTACTTAACAAATGTTATAAAAAACACATCATCCTTGTTTCATAACTTTATTATCAACCGAACCAATTAATTAACAGGTTTATGCCACTAATATACTAAAATAGTACATGTTCTAAAGGGTCAAGAGTGGCCTCTAAATGCTTATAACCAACACGAATGGGTGTGTACATATTTTAAGATAGAATGAAATGACATACTTTTCTCAGTGTCTATACGTCTTAGGGTAGGCGTCTTGTGTGAGCGAACACTACTTTTAGTTTCACTGAGCATCTTCCATGAAAGATGAAAAGGCTTGTCATTAACTCACCATTGAACCTCCTCACCTTCAAACCATAAACAAATAATTAACGTATAGATGGATTAATTAAAACAAAAAAATCAAATTGTATTCTTAATTGCATTTCTCATCCTGTTATATGCCAGCTTCTTATTCTTCCTATAGATCGATCAACAAAATAGCAAATTCCAAAATTCAGATTAAAAAATCATAATCTTAATCACTTTTAAGCCAAACACTCAATCATTGTAGCATTAAAATGCAAAAGCCAGTTTAAAACTCACATTCACTTTTTATAGAGCAAAATAAAATTATGACGGTTACAATAGGCCGTAATAACATAGAAATAAGACTTTGGCATATCTTATTTGCTGTGATTGAAATAAAGAAGCTAATATCAATAGGTCATTGCAAATAAAATGTCCAAAAAAATGATTTATCATAATAATAGTACGAGTTTCTAAATCGTATGTACATGTTTGATGGCATTTTGTATCTATATGGTACTGATCACTCGTAGTGCTTTGCATTACAATAAGAAAAAAAAAACAAATTCTTATCTTGCTGGCTAGTACAAAATTGCAACACAAAATAAATAGTTAATAAATATGATACTTAGCCCTATCCATATACCAGCGGCTACACAAAACCATTGCTCTGGTCTTCAATTCATGTCTTCAATCATCGTAATAACCCTTCATTTCTAAATTGAAATCAAATCTTTATAAAAGAATACTGAAATTGGCATGTTGTTACCAAACAATAAAGTGGAGGCCAATGAAAACAAATGATTCAAATGATTACGCAAAAAACACATAACAACTTTTGGTTGATGGTAATGACGGTAATGGATGAGAATGGTAATAGATGTTGATGTTTCACCATTATAAATAAAGCCTAGGTTGGTATGGTGTAATAAATTGTGAATTAAATTAAGGAGAAGTTGGAAGGGGAGGAGGGCAAGATGGGAAAAAAAAATCATCTTCTAAAGAATAAGGTGTGTAAAATGTCTATATTACCCCATTAAGTGTCTTAATTATCACCAATATACCTATAATACCCTTAAATTTGTTGCTTAATATGTTGTACATATTGCTTCTTAAGTTGTATGAAAATGAAAATGACCATGTTAGCCATCACTCCTCCTTAATAAGATAATATAGATAATAAAGCTCTGACTTGCACCAACCTGTTAAGGTCTAGTGTTTTAACCCAAAATATGTGGATTTCATGTCAGTTTCCTATATAATATCAGTCGTTACATGGCTGCGTGACAATCCGGTTTGTGTTTGAGTTAGTGGGTGCAAAAAACAGTTAAAATGTAACCACCTTGTGCGAACGGTACTAAAGATGTTGGATGTGATACGCACATTGTGGCAATGGGCGACGTGTACATGATTTGCGTGTACTAGCTTAAATGATTATCTAAACCTATCAAGAAGGTTAGAGGTCAAACTAAGTTTAGGGCTAAGCGAGTCGACTTAGGGATGTCAACAATGTAGAGACAGACAAAAAATGGTTTGTAATCAAACATGGCTTGCACTGCTAAACCTATTTCAGCCTGACCCAAACCACCATTTGCATACCAGTACCCTCTCCTGCTTACCTAAGCGGTTTCAACCCGACCCAAAAAATGTTGTTTTTTTAAGTACTGATTTGTGTATCAATAAATGATCTAAATCGGTTTCAACCTTATCCAAACGCATTTTAAATAGGCTTTAGACATTTTTTATCCTCTTCCCACGTCGGTTATGACCTGTATCGGTCTCCTCAAATCGGATTTGACCAAAGTTGACCTGGCCGATTTGGATTTCAGACGGAATCGGTTTTGAAAAAGAAAAAATCTAGTTTGTACACCACTAACCTAATGGTGATCCCGAATCCTTACTTGAAAACTAGGGACGTGCAAAGTCAGTTTGGTTTGGTTATGAAGGTTGATGGAATGGATCCAGTCTATAGATAATAAACTAACCCAGACACCTAATAATATAAAACATACTGAACTAAACCAGACTAAACAACAGATAAGTGTACCTATCAATATAATACAGGCTAACTAGTGCAAGTATCGAACCCATAGGACACAACTGGAAACAAAACTAGACACAATTAGAACTCCAAAAAATGGGTTTTATAATTAAACTCAAGACTCGAACAATCAGACAACTAAGGATCACAAAGGCTGATATCAGGATAGGAAAGGCACCTATCCAGGCGTCGAATCCTACTGATAAAGGCGGAACTGTCTTGGCTATGAAAACTATGTCGGAACTAGAATATAATGATTGTCTACCCTCAAATAACTAATAAATCCCTGAGTTGTCGGTCAGACCTACAAGGGAAAAGGCGTATAAATTCGATAGCTGATCAGATTAACTTTCGTTTCTCTGACTACTATATTACTCGCTAGACTGACATAGATTTCACACTTCAGAAAAATGGGAGCTAGGCCGCGCTACATGTTTCCAGCACGTCAGGAAGGCTGCTGGGCCTCGCAGGGATAAGCTGGGTTGCACGCTGGTATTTGGGCCCATCAGGGTCATCTGGGTCGGTTTTCAAGTAACCCCGGTTAATATTTCAGAAGCTGCGTTGTTTGAATTCTTTTCATTGTTTGTGAAAGCATGTGAACTTATCGTAACTAATCTTAATGAAATTGCTTGATCTCTTTTTGAATGAACTTTTATTCCAACGAATTGATCTAGGGGTTTAACCATTTGCTTGTTAAATAATAAGTTAAAGATACGTGATTTTTAATAGTCTAAATATAGTATAGGAATTGATTTGTATAAATATGGTATATCTCCTCAATTATAGGAGATTGGTTGTATTGTATCATTATAAATATGATCATGATTAATAAGAAGGGCATTCTGTTTGGTAGGAGGTAATGAAATGGAGGGAGAATGGAATGGACGAGGTAATGGAATGGACAAGGTAATGGAATGGATCATTACCATTCCATGTCTTGTTTGGTTGCCATGATGTGGGAATGAAACAAAACATTACTTTGTGATGTTAGATAGGTAGGAAAAGACGAAGGAATAAAATCGGAGGTGGGTGGTGGTCGGTGGCGGTGATGGTGGGAGGTGATATGCGGTGATAGCGGCGGTGGTGGGTGGCGACGGTGTTGGTAGCGACGGTGGAAGGTGGAGGTGGACGACCGTGATGGTGGGCGGGCGACGATGGTGAGTAGTGGCGGTGGTGGGTGGTGGTTGGTGGCGGTGTGTGGTGGTGGGTGGCGACGGCGATGGTGGGTGGTGGCGACGAAAGTGGTGGGTGGCGACGACGATGGTGGGTGGTGGCGACGACGGTGGTGGGTGGTGGCAACGATGGCGATAGGTGGGGTGGAGGTGGTGGCAACGATGGCGATAGGTGGGGTGGAGGTGGATGGAGGTGATGGTGGGTGGGTGACGATGGTGAGTAGTGGCGGTGATGGGTGGTGGTGGGTGGCGGCAGTAGTGGTGGGTAAAGAAAATTGTGGCGAGTGACGGTGGCAGGTGGTGGAGGCAGCGGTGGGTGACGGTGGTGGGAAGTGTTGGATAGCGGTGGTAGCGTGTGGTGGCGGTGGTTGGTGGCGGGAACGATAATGACGGTGGTTAGTGGTGACGGCGGTGGTGGGTGGTGGCGGCAGCGGTGGTGGGCAACGATGGTGGGTGGTGACGGCGGAGGTAGGTGGTGGCAGCGGCAGCGACAACGGTGGTGGGTGGTGATGATGGTGGTGGGTGGTGGTGGTGGGTTATGGTGTTGTTAAGAAGTGAATGAGGGATGAAATGAAAAAAAAAAAAACATGGGGGGTGGATGGAATGGTTTTGAGGGAATGGAATGCCTTGTGGAATGAGTGATTCCATTCCTTTAACCAACCAAACACACTATTTTTCATTACCTTGTAATGGTCCATTCCATTCCCCCTTCCATTCCATCATACCAAACGCTACCATAGAGTTTTCTCAATCTATCATGGTATCACCCTATAGGTCCTGACCTACACCTCAGCCGGCCCTACTCCTTCCCTGCCCCACCTCTGTTCCGATCACCTTCCTCCCAAAATATTCCTCTGTTTTGATCACCCTCTCCCCTAACTTCTTTCATCTCCTCCTCATTTTACATACTACCCTCCCTATTCTCTGTTATCTCTTATCACCATCTGTATCCTATTCTCCGATTTAATGGAAGGGAAAATACACCCGACTCCCTCTTCCACAGCCCACAACCCAATTATGTTCACTCCCAGCCCACTCCCTCTTCCGTACCCCGTCCACAGCTCCAACTAACCACACCAACTCACCCGAACCATCTCCTCATACCAGCACAGCCCAAACCGAGCCCAATGCCACGTATCCACCTGCCCTGACTCAACAACGCACCATCCACACCCGCTCCATGAGCGGCATTTCCAAACCCAAACAATTTTTTAACCTCACCACCTCCACCATTGCCCCTATACCCAAAAACCCATAGGTTGCCTTAAACACTCCGGAATGGTGCAATGCTATGCACAACGAATTTAGTGCTCTTATTAAAAATAAGACCTGGGAGTTAGTACCTCGTACGGAAAATATGAATATTATACGTAGCATGTGGCTTTGTAAACATAAATTCAGGTCCGATGGCTCGTTGGAAAGATACAAAGCTCGTTTGGTATGTGATGGCCGACGTCAACAAACAGGTATTGACTGTGGCGAGACTTTTAGTCCATTCGTTAAGCCAGCGACTATTCGCACGGTGTTATCACTTGCTCTCGCCAAGTCTTGGTCGATTAATCAACTTGACGTCACTAACGCCTTTTTACATGGCAATCTGGAGGAAACTGTTTACATGTACCAGCCAATGGGATTCCATCATCGGGATTATCCTAATCACGTTTGTCGTCTTAAGAAATCCCTTTACGGTCTCAAACAGGCGCACAAGGCATGGTACCAGCGTTTCACTGATTATGTTATTTTACAGGGGTTCACACAAAGCAAGTCGGATAACTCGCTTTTTGTTTATTGTCATGGATCGGATGTGGCCTATCTTCTTATTTATGTCGACGATATTATTCTCACCACTTCAAACGAGACGCTTCGTAATCACTTAATGGAGGTTTCGGCTATTGAGTTTGCTATGAAGGATCTGGGTCCTCTTTCTTACTTTATTGGCATTCAGGTACAACGGGATGGCAATAACATGTTTCTTTCTCAGTCTGCCTATGCCAAAGACATCATTCACCGGGCTGCTATGGATTCATGCAAACCTGTGAACACGCCTGTCGATATACAGCCTAAGCTTAGTGCTGACACCAGTCCCCTTCATGATGACCCATCCACTTTCAGGAGTCTCGCGGGTGCCCTACAGTATCTTACATTTACTCGTCCAGATATCTCCTACGCAGTTCAGCAGATTTGCATGCACATGCACGCCCCTCGGGAATCTCACTGGAATGCTTTGAAGCGTATTATCAGGTATATTCAGGGCACAATTGATTTGGGTCTTCACCTATCTCCGGCAAATTCTATCTCTCTTCATGCGTACACTGACGCCGACTGGGCAGGCTGTCCCGACACGAGACGCTCAACTTCTGGTTACCGTGTCTACCTTGGTGCCAATCTCATCTCCTGGTCTTCCAAGCGACAGTCTACGGTCTCTCGTTCAAGTGCAAAGGCTGAATATCGCGGTGTGGCAAACGTTGTAGCTGAAATTTGCTGGTTACGCAATCTCCTTCTAGAACTTCATCATCCACTTACACGAGCTACCATTGTCTACTGCGACAACGTCAGTGCTATCTACTTATTTGGGAACCCGGTCCAGCATCAGCGAACCAAGCACGTTGAACTCGACATTCACTTTGTTCGCGAACAAGTTCATCGAGGCAATATTCGTGTTCTCCATGTGTCTTCTCGTCATCAGATTGCTGACATCTTCACCAAAGGCCTCCCTCGCATCCTCTTTGAAGACTTCAGATCCAGTCTCAGTCTTCGGCCACCCTTCGCTTCAACTGCGTGGGTGTAATAGTCTAAATATAGTTTAGGAATTGATTTGTATAAATATGGTATATCTCCTCAATTATAGGAGATTGGTTGTATTGTATCATTAGAAATATGGTCATGATCAATGAGAAGGGCATAGAGTTTTTCTCAATCTATCAATCTTCACGGTTAAACACAAGATAAAATGAAAACTACCGGAAGATTTATATAAAATGAAATAAGTTAATCTAATATCACATACTTTTTTTTTTGTTCCGCAAGTAAAAACTATTGAGGTCCAACACTTGTAGCCTAGTTGGTTGAGGGCCTAAAGTTTCTCATGAGAGGCTTGGGTTCAATTCCCACTAGCTACATTTGGAGGACATTGGTGGATGGGAAATGAGGGATGGCCCGGATTGGCTTGGGTTCGAGTCCTGATCCCGACTGGTTTTACGGACTATTTCACCGTCGTGCCTTCGGGCGGGTGAGTGGTCGGGTTTTCCCGGGAATTGGTGGCAATTGATAGCCCGGGTACTCTCGAGTACCTGATTCGCCAAAAGGGTGCTCGCGAGAGTGCTCGGAATTGATTCGTTGGCCGTTCGAAAAAAAAAAAAAAAAAAAAAAACTATTGAGACGTCACCCATATTGAACTACTACCCGAGCATTTTTTTTTTTAATTCCTCTCATCTACATCTAATTTGTCTAATCACGTTTGTTGAAAATAAAAAGGATAATTTGGACACTTGAAACCTTTGGGTTGCTTGCTTGGGCCGTTGCACATTTTGGGCTTAAGTGGCTGGTATTATTGGGCTCATTTCCTGGGCTTCATATGCACGTCTGATTAATGTGTGGTCTGGGTCATTGTTATTTGACCTGGGTCAAGTTATATTTGTTAGCTGGCAGGTTGTTCGAGATAGAGCCTCTGCCGTTGGATCAATTTAATCTCGTTCGTTGGTTTGGCATCTTGTGGAACGTTCTGGAGCTCAGTATAAATAGCTTGATATTATTATTGTTTATTATTATTGTTGTTATTCGTCTGGTTATTCTCTCTCGTCTCTTTGTTCTTGTATTAGGGTTTGTTCCCTTCTTCGTCTGTGTATTTGTCGTGATCTGCTGATAATCATCAGCAGATCTTCATGATACTTTGTATCGTTTATTAGGCTCAGTGATTTGCTGAGTCTAGGGTTTGGGGGGCACTTTTTTGGTTTGGGTTAAATAAGAGCTTTGGTCACCGTTTTTGTCGCTATCTCTTCTTGTTCTGTGTTGTGATTATTCTTCAGTTGATGTTTGGTTGTTTAGATAGTTAGATTCAACTTTTTCTACATGGTATCAGAGCCCTAGGGTTCTGATCTGTGTTCTTGGGTATTCTCTTCCGCTGTGGTCTTTGATCTTGGGTTTGTGTCTTATGTCTGTCATAGGGTTTTGATCTGGTGTATAGATCTTGACCTTATCTTGGTCGTTGTTTATAGATCTGATCTTCCATTATAGATCTGGTCTATTATTGTCTTGTTGTTGTTTGTCTTGTTGTTCTTGCAGGTATTCAAGGTCAACTTCTGTTGGCTGGAAGTCTTGGTTGGTGTATATTGGAGTGGTGTAAATTGTTGCTTCAATTGCTCCCATAACTCAGTACCCTAAGTGAAGGTGCTGGTTGTGGGATAGGCGAAACCCTAACTTGGGTTCCCCCTCACTGTGAGATTGTTTCATTCTTTAGTTGTTACTGTGTCTAGGGCCACTGACCGGGTTAGGTGGACCGGTATTGGGCCAAGTATTTGTGTATTGTCTGTCTATTTGACTTGTCTGGTTTTATTTGTTGAAGTATACGTATATAATATAGTTAATAACAGAACTCCTGTGTTAAGATCTGGGTGGGCACCTTTGAGTGATGAACCCACTATCTGAACACTGACACAGCTTCGTTCTGCCTAGGATTTATTCTTGAGTGTTGGATTGAACAGTTGTTACTGTTTGGTCCTATTGTTTGTTTTCTTGTTTATTTGTGTTAGGATAATATGGGTGACACTGGTGGTGATGGTATTGTTACCAATACTACTGGTGGAGGTGGAGGTTCTGAGAACACCTTAATCAGTAAACTTGATATAGGTGATCCTCTGTACATCCACCCTAGTGACACTAGTACACTGTCTGTTATTAGTATTAAGTTGAAAGGGACAGAAAACTATTCTGTCTGGTCTAGTTCTATGAGACTTGCTTTAGAAGCAAAAAACAAGTATGGTTTTATTGATGGTTCTGTCACTAGGTCTGTTACTGATGAAGTTCTAGGGAAACAGTGGGATAGGTGTAACTCTGTTGTTCTCACTTGGCTGTTAAACTCAGTCAGTGAAGAGTTGTTCCTAGGACAAGTGTTTTCAAAATTGGCTAGGGATGTTTGGCTTGATTTAAGGGAAACGTATGATAAGGTAGATGGGTCTGTAGTATTCAATTTGCATCAAAAGATAAATTCACTGAGTCAAAATGGTTGTTCAGTTTCTGAATATTATCATAAACTTAATACAATGTGGAAACAACTTGATTCAATTATCCAGTTGCCTTCCTGCTCTTGTGCAGCAGCTGGAAAATTTAATGATTTTAATAGTTTAATAAAATTGATGCAATTCCTTATGGGATTAGATGATGTTTATCAACCTGTAAGGTCTAGTCTTTTGATGCAAGACCCCCTACCTTCTGTCAAAACTGCCTTCTCTATTGTCTCTAGAGAAGAGTCACATAGAGGATTGTCTGTTGGTACAAAGGGAACCAATGTTGCCTTTGTATCCAAGGGCAATCAAGTCTTTGACAATAGAAAGGGCTCTGGGAGAGGTCCTAATCCCAACTTGAAGTGCACCCACTGTAACCGAATAGGTCATACAGTGGATAGGTGTTTTGAGTTGGTAGGATATCCTCCAGGGGTAAAAAAAGGTAGTCCAAATAGGCCTAATAACCAGTCATATAGGCCTAATGGATCTAGTAACATGTCTAGTGGAAAAACTTCTTCTTCTGCTGCTGTGTCTACTGTTCCTTTTTCTCCTGAACAGATATCAAAGTTGATGAATCTGATCAGTGAAAAGAGTAGCAGTGAAGCACAAAGCTCTAAAACAGGAGGTGAGAGTGTTCTCATTTCTGGGTTTTCTTGTATGTCTAAAATTTCTAGATTGGAAGATATCTTCCAAAATTGGTCTAATTGTTCTAGTTTTGTCAAATATGCCATCAGTCATGGTTGGATTAGTGACTCTGGTGCTAATCAACACATGACTAAAAGTGATGAAAGCATGTTTAACTGTATAGATGTAGGAGACTATGATATACAAGTTAAACATCCCAATGGGACTTGTGCTAAAGTCACTAAGATTGGTGATATTAAATTGGCAGAAGGAGTCATCTTAAAAGATGTTTTTTTAGTTCCTGATTACTGTGTGAGTTTGATGTCAGTGCACAAACTTGCAAAAGATAATCAGTTAACTGTATTGTTTGATGAGAATAGTTGTTATGTCCAGGATTCCAAGTCCAAGAGAGTCCTGGTGACTGGTAGGCAGAGTGATGGCCTATATTTTGTGGGTGATAATGTGAGTAGTCATAATGTTTGTTATAGTAGTTCTAGTGATAGAAGTCTTTGGCATAGTAGATTGGGGCACCCATCTGACCAAGTCCTGGCTATCTTAAAAGATGATCTGGGTATTAGTAAAACTGAATCTGCACCTTGTGAAATATGTCATAAAGCTAAACAAGTTAGAGTTCCTTTTCCAATCAGTGAACATAAATCTAAAACCATAGGAGAATTAGTACACTTAGATGTATGGGGTCCTTACAAAGTTACAAGTAGAGAAGGATACAAATACTTTTTAACTGTGGTTGATGATTTTACCAGAACTGTATGGTGTTATTTAATGAAAGGAAAAGGAGAAGTCTTTGAAAACATTGTTGCTTTCTATGAACTTTTGTTAACACAGTTTAAAACCAAGGTTAAAACATTTAGAAGTGACAATGGCACTGAATTTATAAATAAACAAATGGAGTCTTTCTGTGTATCTAAAGGTATTATCCACCAAACCACCTGTGTGTATACACCACAACAGAATGGTGTGGTGGAAAGAAAACACAGACATCTGCTTAATATGGCCAGGGCACTTTTGTTTCAGAGTGGGTTACCCCTTAGTTTCTGGTCTGAGTGTATTTTAACTGCTACATACTTGATCAACAGGGTTCCCTCTTCTGTTTTGTCTGGTAGGAGTCCTTATGAGGTAATGTTTGGGTTCCCCCCTAAACTTAGACATATTAGGAACTTTGGTTGTCTTTGCTTCAACACTATCTTAAATGATCCTGATAAACTGACTAGTAGAGCTGAAAAATGTGTTCTGATTGGATATTCCAATCATAAAAAAGGTTATAAACTATGGTGTCTTGAAACAAAAAAGGTTGAGTACTCTAGGGATGTTAGGTTCTATGAGGATGTTTATCCTTTTAAACAAAAAATTCTTCAAACTGAGTTTTCTAATAATAATAATGAGTTAACCAATCTTAATTTTTTTGATAGTATTGAAGCAAATACTCCTCAGTCTCCTAGTATGCCTAACAACCTTCCCAATGATGATAGGGGAACCATTGAGACTAATACCAGCCCACCTAGCCAGCAACCAGGGACTGTTCCCAGGACTGCTGGGGGGGTAGACCACCATGGTGGACTGCAGCCTGGCAGCCCAGGTTGCAGCAGTTTCCCTGAGGTGGCTGGCAATGATGGAGGGCTTGTAAGTGAAGAGTCTGACCCATCTGAGGGAAGCATTAGACACTCAACAAGGGTGTCTAATTTGCCTAGAAAGTTTTCTGATTACATAGTAGAGGGAAAGGTCAAGTATGGGGTAGAAAAATGTGTCAATTATTCTAATTTGTCTCTTGATAATTTTAGCTTTGTGTCTAGTGTCAATAAGTCTATTGAACCCTCATCTTACTTTCAAGCTTCAAAAGACCCAAATTGGGTTGAGGCTATGAACAGTGAGATGGAAGCCTTGTATAGAAACCAAACCTGGATTGTCACTGATCTACCTCCTGGTAGAAAGGCAATTGGGTGCAAATGGATCTATAAAATAAAGTATAGATCCAATGGTGAAATTGATCGATACAAGGCTAGGTTAGTAGCCAAAGGTTACAATCAGAGAGAGGGTCTAGACTTTGGAGAAACTTTTTCTCCTGTGGTAAAAATGGTCACTGTTCGATGTGTCATTAGCTTAGCTGTTCAGAATAACTGGACATTGTTTCAATTAGACATCAACAATGCTTTTTTGTATGGTTCCATAACTGAGGATGTTTACATGCAACTTCCCGAAGGTTATTCAACCGAAGGAAGTGGAAAAGTGTGTAAACTTGTTAAATCCCTTTATGGTCTAAAACAAGCTCCACGAAAGTGGAATGAAAAGCTAGTTGATGTTTTGAGAAACATTGGTTTCATTCAGAGTAAGTGTGATTACTCGATGTTTGTTAAGTCCAACAGTGATGTGTTTATTGTATTACTTGTATATGTGGATGACATTGTCATCACTGGAAATAGTGAGAAAGAGATTGATAATATTAAAGTCTTGTTAAAAAATAGTTTTCAAATAAAAGACCTAGGAAAACTAAAATATTTTCTTGGGATTGAAGTGTTGTATTCTGATTCTGGAGTATGTTTGAATCAGAGAAAGTATTGTATGGATTTGTTGAGTGATTTTGGGTACCTTGGATGTAAACCTGTAAGTATCCCTATTGAACAAAATTACATTTTATCTATTAAAAATGATAAGGATACTAAATACTTGAGTGATGTTACTGGGTTTCAAAGACTCATAGGTAAACTTATTTACCTGTCACTCACTAGGCCTGATATAGCATATGCTGTCCAGTTTCTCAGCCAGTTTATGCATAAACCAACTGAGAAGGTTCAACATATTGCTTTGAGATTGCTTAGGTATTTGAAACAGTCTCCAGGAAAAGGTATATTCTTTAAGAAGGGCAACGACTTGACACTCTCAGCATATTCTGATGCTGATTGGGCCAAGTGCCTAGCGTCTAGGAAGTCAGTCACAGGTTTTTGTATTTTCCTTGGTGACAACCTTGTGTCATGGAAAAGCAAAAAACAGAACACTGTGGCTCGTTCTTCGGCTGAAGCCGAGTACCGAGCCATGTGTACTACGACTTGTGAACTGGTTTGGGTGTCTAACTTGTTAAGTGAATTAGGAGTTAAGGTTCAGTTGCCTGTTCGTTTATATTGTGATAGCAAGTCGGCCATTTCAATTGCTGAGAATCCGGTGTTTCACGACCGGACAAAGCATTTTGAAATTGACTTGCATTTCCTAAGGGAAAAGGTCAGTTCTGGCTTTGTTCAAACTGTTAAGATTCGATCAGATCAGCAGACTGCTGATATCTTGACAAAAGGGCTGTATAGTGCACAGCATGAGTATTTATGTGGTAAACTTGGTTTAGTTGACATGTTTCAAGTGGTCAAATTAAGGGGGAATGTTGAAAATAAAAAGGATAATTTGGACACTTGAAACCTTTGGGTTGCTTGCTTGGGCCGTTGCACATTTTGGGCTTAAGTGGCTGGTATTATTGGGCTCATTTCCTGGGCTTCATATGCACGTCTGATTAATGTGTGGTCTGGGTCATTGTTATTTGACCTGGGTCAAGTTATATTTGTTAGCTGGCAGGTTGTTCGAGATAGAGCCTCTGCCGTTGGATCAATTTAATCTCGTTCGTTGGTTTGGCATCTTGTGGAACGTTCTGGAGCTCAGTATAAATAGCTTGATATTATTATTGTTTATTATTATTGTTGTTATTCGTCTGGTTATTCTCTCTCGTCTCTTTGTTCTTGTATTAGGGTTTGTTCCCTTCTTCGTCTGTGTATTTGTTGTGATCTGCTGATAATCATCAGCAGATCTTCATGATACTTTGTATCGTTTATTAGGCTCAGTGATTTGCTGAGTCTAGGGTTTGGGGGGCACTTTTTTGGTTTGGGTTAAATAAGAGCTTTGGTCACCGTTTTTGTCGCTATCTCTTCTTGTTCTGTGTTGTGATTATTCTTCAGTTGATGTTTGGTTGTTTAGATAGTTAGATTCAACTTTTTCTACAACGTTGATATTGGAGGTTGGGCATTCAATGTCTTAGTAACCTTTCTTATTAAACATAACATTTATTAGATGTGACTTAGGTGTTGTATCCATCCTTTGGGGACGCATCATCCTCGATGATGTTTGCTTCATGATCCGTTCATTTTAGTTACACCTTATCTACTACTACTAATAATGTAAATGCATTAATAAGGTCATAAAATATACTACTTTAATAGGTGCTTATATTTTATAGGTTGATGAGAAAATAAGCTAAAATGATTAAATTATACTAGTTATGAGATGCATGATATTCTACTAAAAATGCTATTATTTTAAAGTCTAATTTAATATTATGTGTACTAATTTAAATTAAATCAAACTGTGCCATTCTTATGGATATCAAGAGGGTCAAAAGAAATGAAAAGGAAATTTATATCATGTTTTGTTTTGTTTTGGATATCGCAACAGCAAATAAGATCAAGAAAGATATATACATGAATCAGTGGCGAATTTAGAAATGAATTTCAGTAGTAACGTTTTTCATTTTTTTCATTTTAGTAGCAACGTTTTCCAAATTTTGTAAAAAAAAACAACTTTTTCACTAATTTTCCATTACACGCGTGATGACCGTCTGTCGTCAAGGGTCATGCAAAAACCTAAATAACCTAGGTAGCTAGGGTAAGTCAGGTATCGAATCCACGAAGAGCATGTGATTAGTATTGCACCTTTTGTTTGATTATTTAAACTAAAAAAATTAAATCTATCTGAGTTGTAGTTTGTTGTGAGTTTTTAAGAAAACGAATTTTATAAGTTGGAAACAAGAATATTAAAGAAGTAACCCCCTCCAGGTTTCCGGTTCAATGATTCACCCTACCCTTGGTTAGATGATTGGATACCACATAGACATAGTTTTGTTGAACGGTTTACGTTAAGTGATAATCAAACACAAGTTTTTAATAATAACTCGTACAATTTAATTACAAACCCACGAATAACAACTATCCTCCCGTTAATCAAACTGCTCACGATGCAAGAAAACCGAATGCGAATGACTAAAAGATAAGCAATTGCACAAACGTGACTTATTTAAATAACTCAAACCACAAATATCTTTCTAACAATTAAAAGACAATCCATAAACCAAACCAAACAAGAGTGAGAGTTTCACAAACGAACCATACACCCGAAGACGATCACACAATTAGCCGTGTTGCATTTTTATGTTGGTTCTCTTCTTAAAGTATGTGCAGCACCAAGGCTGCTGCCTTGCCTTCGTAACCTCCTCATTTTTTTATTTTTCGATGATCCTTTTAGGTTTCACAAGAACAATCCTTAAAAATCTGACCTGGGCCTCATAAACGGATTTGGGCTGCGCTAGGAAACATGTCAGCACTGGGCTATTCTTCTTTTCTTGACTTTCTCACGAGACTTTAGTCTCATTCTTGTAATTTTCATTTTTTTGTTTCAATCCTCACAAGACTAAGTCTCAATCCACACACATTTACATACAAGGAGTAAATTATTATTATTATTATTATTATTATTATTATTATTATTATTATTATTATTATTATTATTTATTACTCCATATATGGTCTCGTATCGAGTGTTCGCGACTTGATCATTTCCTTCGTATTAAGCTCATATCTCACGAACACCTACAAAACATATGTACACTATTAAATAGCTAAGACCGACTAAAAGTACATAATAAAAGACTAAAATATATACAAAACCAACATATTAACAAGGTGTTTTCACCAACACATCAACGCGCGAAGTTGAGCAGCAACGGACGCGACACCTAGTTATACACTAGGTCCGCCCCTGACATGAAGTTTATCGAAGGAAACAACTGCCAATGTTAAAAAGGATTTGTAAAGGCCTAAAAGAATTTAATTAAAAACAAAAGATCAAATGGGCTTGATCTTATTTCGTAGGCCTAGCTAGAAAAACAAAGTAAGCAAATGGAAGTCGGTTATTTAGCGCAAAACCTGATAATATTTTCATTAAACCAAAGACAAACCAATTACAAGTGAAATTGGAGGAAATAGATAGACAACATTCGACAACAATTGACGGGGGACAATTGCTTAGAGGGTACGGCAGTTTGCATACTGCAGCAGCCTTTGCTCCTTACTTGAGGTGAACGACTATCGAAATCGTCAATAATCAAGATCTATTAGAGACATGCAAGGCTAGTTTGTTTGTGATCATCTTTCGGTGTAGGGTTTGTATTATTTGATGTTTTGATTTGAGTTAAACCTAGTGCTTTTTGATGTTTTGATTTGGTTTGCATGACCCCAACGAAAATTTATCACTTCGCCACATTAGGAGTCGCTATGTTACCATTTATAACAATCGACCTCTAGTGACGGACTTAGTAATTATATTTTGCGGGGCAGTCAAGGGGTTTAACCAAACTTTTAAAGGTTCGGTATTTTCGTCTACAAATTACACTAAATTTTTATTTTTAAGGGTGCGTCCGCCTCCTTAAACAACATGTAGGTCTGCCAATGTCGAACTCTCATATCCATCAATATTTTGTTCATTTTGCCTACGAACAACTTATAGATTTGTTTACTTGGTTCTCTAAGGAAACTTTCTTAGTCACCCATTCTGAATATTTGCACTCACAAAGTTGTAGTTATGGAATTATCATTTTATTCACAAGCAAAATAGGCTGATGGTGTTTTAGGTCAGATATACCTTTTGTCATAATTTATCTTCTTTGAATGGATGATATTTCATTTTTGTAAGGTGTCACACATGACACATAAAAAAATTAAAAAAAAAAGAAAAAGAAAAAGAAAAGATACGAGCATTAAAGGAACTGAAAATTAAATTCTTATCAAAACGTTATTTATTATTGTATTTGGTATATTCTATTAAGATGATGAGGTGGCAGTTATGCTGCAAATGTACTTATCAAACCCCGATTTTTGTAAATTTGTTATCAACTCAAAAAGATAAAGAGTGATGTATTATTAGCTAAGCACAATAAAATAACATATTACTACTATTACTCTATATACTAAATGAAAACAAGTTACGCAATATGGTACTTTCATTTATTTTCATTTTCACCACTAAAGAATAGGTTATTCTTTTCCCTCCCCATTCTCTATTTCTTCATCACCTTCCTTATTCTCTCTCATACAATCAGACTTTTCTCCCTCCCTCTTACAAATCTACCGTCAAACGATTCCGTTTCAACACTATATAATCGTCGACATGCAACGGCGACACAGTTAGGGTTCCGCACCAAACACAACCACGACGACGACTGTGGTTCCCGCGACCTCGGGGATCAATCAGGCCAAAACCAGGTACGTATCAGGTACCTCGGGGATCAATCAGGCCACAACAGCCGGAGGAACAGCTATGAGCCGCCTACCGATGGAGGCGAGGGTTTTTTCCGGTTGAATCGGCCTCACCGCCAACGGCGTAACTAACCGTCTTCATTATCATCGACGTGACGACGTCACACTGACACAGATCCGTTCGGATTTGTTCTTTTCAGAGAGAGTGTGCGAGAGAGGTAGACAGAGGATGTGGTGGTAGGTGGTGATGGTGATGGTCAGCATCTATAACACAGATGGTAACTGGTGTTGGTAGCGACGGCTGCTGTTGGAGGTTGGTGGTGGTTGTTGCGGTTGTTATTATGGTGCTGTGTGTTGTTATGGAGGTGTATGCTTTGTGGTGGTGGAGTCAAAGGAAGGAGATGATCTCTAAAGAGAGAGGGGTCTATTGGGGATTTTGTGTGAAGTGAGGAGATTGAATATGCTAATGGATTCATGAAAATTAGTAGCTATGGTAAGATATAAACACTGTACATTCACACACTCACACACACGTAGACATTGAAGAGGTTATGGAGGGAGTGATCTTTATTGTCATTTAGGATAATTATAAGGGATTATAGTTGATTTCTTAGATTGCAGTCACTTATTATCGGAGTAGAGTAGTAGACATCGGTATTTTTTTTATAAAGACATGCATCTTTTGAGTGTTGGTACCATATCAATACCGTAACAAACAAACAAACCCGTAACGATCAAAATCGACTTTCCCTCGCAACGCGTTAGGTCGATACCATAACGATGATGCCGATAGAAATGTACGGCGCGAAGCGCCGGGCAATCCACTAGTATATACTAATTCATAACGTAACGGGCAACAGTGATTTGACGGTAACGTCTGTTAACGTCGTTACCGAAGTCAAATTCGGCGGCTCTCAGTCAGACTGTATCTAACGTTGCCAACCATGTCTTCATCGGCTCACCATCATAGCTGAAACGCTTGCGGCACACCGTCTTTACCATACCGAGTTTCTTGCTTCTTTGTAGCCGGTGGCTCTCACTCACCTGTTCCAGTTACCGCCGCCCGCTTGGTTCTCAGCGGGCGTCATGTTTACTTCGACTGACAAGTATTTGTTCACATTGAGAGAAACGACATGATGCTCCGTCAGCCGACTGTGTAGTCACCTCCTCAGTTTCCAGCCGGAACCTAGCTTTATGAATCAGCGAATCACTGCAACGACGGTAAAAAGGTACAAATTGGAGCTGCACAGGAGCTTGTACAGGCCGAGAGGTGGCCGGAACCGGTGCAGATGGTGTGGATGGTGGTCGCTCGACAGACGAAGACACCAATAACCTGAATAGCAAATGGTTTTAATAACCATTTAATCCCTGATGATTTACTTAATTGCCAAGGTAAAAAAGAGACACGAATTTCTATACCTAATACGTGGTGATAAAATTTTCTAACTTCTCCTTTACCAGCATGTTGGTATTTATAAAAATAAATGTCATTTAGTATTGGTTTTAAACATTTTTTTCCATGTAATATTGAAAGAGATCTTATTTAACAATGGATATAAGTAAGACACAAGACTATAAATGAGTAATTGCCTCTCAAGAATATAATACATCGTAAAAATATCGACATAACGCGTAAACTAACCCCCGCCCTCGCAACGCGAGGGTTAACCACTAGTAACGTATTTATACATCAAAAGTCAATATTTCTATTTTTTATTTATGATAATGTAGTAAATATATTCATAACTATTGATAGCGGTTTGCTAATATAAACAAGGACACAGCTCTTAAGAGGCAGGGAGAGGCGGCCGACCCCTCCGAATTTTTGATCAGAAGTTCCGATTATATAGTATTCGTATAGAAACTTTTTGGTATATATGGTTTCGACCCTCGAAACTAGTGATCTCCGACCCTCCGAAGTTTCGGGTTAAGCTTCGCCACTGAATATAAAACTATTTAAAGGATAAATTTAATTAAAAAAGTGAAATTTGATAACTTTTAAGTAGATAATTAGAACACTTTTGATTTGTTTTACTCATTTGATATTTTTCTTTAAACTTTAACTATTTCAACATTTACATAAAAGCAGGAGCCACCAATTTATATTTATAACTTTTTTTTAATAGCTAAACTTTTTTTAAACCAAAGGGAACCATTAGCTACACTAGTTTATAATAAAAAGTTCACACTTGTTTGGCATTATCACCATCGACTTTAATTCATGATTAATTATCTTTGAAAACTATAAGTATAGTATAAATTATAAGCATATAGATTTAGAGTAAAGATCAAATACATATAGTTTTTTTTAAGAACTGTGAGAATCAAAGGGGGTAAAAAAAATTTATTTTTTTTTTTAGAATTTTTTTCCCATGTGCTTAAACATTCTTTCTAGATCATAATACAAAAAAAAATTAAAAAAATTGTTTTTTTAGTGTAATTACGTCATTAAGGTAAATACATTAGTTTACACTAGAGTAATTATGTAATTTGTACCGGATCTTTCCCATATAGATTTAAATATAATACATAAGTCCGTTATATAACCCAAGTGAGGTTCACTTTTCATGCTCTTATATAAAACAAATTTGATTTGGAGCTGGTTTTTGTTATATTTATGTTTGATTGTTACAAATAATCTTAAAATCATTCACCATCATATGGTTAAACTATTGCCATTGGGGTTGGTGGTCCAGTGGTAAGGCAAAGCCTTTTAATACACTAAAAGTGTGAGGTCTTGAGTTCAAGTCTCACAAGGAGCAAGAAATTCGCCTTTCAAAAAAAAAAAAAAAAAAAAAAAAATATGGTTAAACTATTTTAGTTTAACAACATTAAACTTCTATTTATTATTATTATTATTATTATAAAATAATTAAAAGCTAAAAGTTCAAACTTAACAAAATATTTTTAAAATTAAATTGTGGTCCAAATAAGGTGGGCGGTTTATATAAATTCCATGGTCGGTGCCATTGCGTTGGCTATAACGACAAGACTAGACCAAAGGAGAGTTTTATTTACTACCCTTGATTTTGAATTGTTTTAAATATAAACCTCTAATAATTAAGATGTTTAAAAAACTCCAATTCTCTAATAAACTAATAATAAAGCTTTTGTCACCATTTATTTTAATGATTAATTTTCGTATAAACTAGTCTGGCCTTAGACAATTATAAGTTTACAATTAGATTTAGTTATTTATGTCTTAGAGCATGTTTGGCTCTCCTTATTTTCACCTCCTTATAACTTATAACTTTTTTAAAAAGTTAATAAGTTAAAAAAAAGTGTTTGGCAAAAGAAAAATGGCTTTTTGTTTGCATATGATAAGTTGTTTTGGAAAAGTAAGTGACGAGTGGCTTTTTGAACCTCCTTATAACTTATTGATGGTTATTTACCTACATGTTTTTTTATATTATTATACATTCTCTCCTTATACCATTTTTGGTCATTTTACCTAAATAAGTTAAACCAAACACTTTTTTTACAAAATAACTTATCAACTTATTGTTTTTCCTCACCACATAAGCTAATCCAAATACTTTTTTAAAAACTTTTTTTTAAAAAGTCATAAGTTAATAAGTTCTTTTAGCCAAAAGTCCTTTTTTACTTAAATAAGTTTATTCAAACATGCCCTTAAATAAACCAGAAAGTTCATTACACTAATAAAAATGTACAACAATTAAGCTCAAAATTGTTCCGAAACACACTCCTGACTTCCTAAGCACATACCCTATATTAAATGTCTTTGAAAGCATGATTTAGTTTTGAAATAACTTAGAAAAAGCATATTTATAAAAGACATCATAGTTGAGTTGGGTGTCTTCCAGGTAATTCCACCTGTCAAACTTTAATCAACTAATCCAATCATTAGGTGAGCATTAGTGATATATAAGACTATGATTATATACTTTATTGCTTTTATTCTTTTATTTTTTAAAATTATCTTTAGACAAGTAATAAAATTAGAATAAAAGTAGGGGAAGAAAGAAAAGAGGAAGCCAACGGATTAGAGTATCTTATACGTGTACAGACCTGATAAGCAAAACACTTTCTAAACTCGCCCGATCCTTGATAGGGTTCTTAGTGCTACCTCAAGCATAGACATTCGATGAAACCAAACTAGGCTTTGTACTGACTAAAGAATAGAAAAATAAAAACAGAAAGAAAAGTGACATGTTTATAACATCGTCTAAAAGAACATAGAAACCTATTTATACCGGTTATTACCCGAGTTACGCTCTATGTCGTTTATTATTGTTATTAATCAATGAATAATATTATGTTTGATGATTTAGGGTAGGTGAGAAAATATTTGTCACATTGTTGTCATTGATTACAAAATGGATCGGCAAAGCCTTTTAATACACTAAAAGTGTGAGGTCTTGAGTTCAAGTCTCACAAGGAGCAAGAAATTCGCCTTTCAAAAAAAAAATCTTACAACTACCTTCTACACTTACTAATTAAAAAACTCTTTTATATTATTCTCCGTTTGTTTAAATACAATACATCTATCTTTCGACCCCTAAGACCACCCGTAGTGGGGCTCCATTGGGGCTTTATTTTCAAAAATAGCGCCCCCCACACCGCTACAGGGGGCGCTATATGCTGATTTGAGGGTTGGGCTTTATATTTATAACGCCTGATGCTTGTGTTTCCATCCAATCAGACCTTGCCATGTGGCAAGGTCAAAGGTCAACTTTTTTTTTATTTTTAATAATAATAATAATAAACATGATAATAATATTAATAATTGAAAATTTTAAATTTTAAACGGTTACTGTTCCAAACCGTTTGAAATTCAAAATTTCCCCCCAAACCGTTTAAATTTCAAAATTTGAATTTCAAACGTTTTCCCCCCAAACCGTTTGAATTTCAAAATTTGCTAACCCTATAAATAGGTAACCAAATCAGATTTATCAACCACACCTCCAATTCCTCATCCTCCTCCTCAAACCATAATATGTCTGGTTTTCAACCAGGAGGCTCATCCTCTAACCTCCGACAGTACTCTCGCCGGTATCCCAGGGGACGGGGCCGTCCCCGGAGACTACCATTCTCCTCATCTCCTCCTCCTACTGCTCCACAACCTCCTATTTATCCTCCTCCTCCTCCTCCACAACATTGGTTATATCCCCCTCCTGCTGCTGCTGCACAACCAACCTTTCCTCCTCATCCTCCTGCCGATGATGACTGGACCGATGAGGAATTGGTCTGGGCTATGGATTATGTCATGGCCCAGCAACAAATGGAGCGACTAACGTTGTCGCCCCCTACCCCCTGGGCTGCTTCACTCCCCCAACACCAGACTACCCCTACCCCCACCCCCACCCCCATCCCCCAACAGCAAACTACCCCCATCCCCATCCCCCAACAGCAAACTACCCCCATCCCCATCCCCCAACAGCAAACTACCCCCATCCCCATCCCCCAAGACCATGGGACTTCCCCAACTGAGGGGGACTTGGAAGCCCTGAGGGAGATTGAGGAGGAGGAGTACTACTATAGCCAACCTACCCCTCCTCGTGAGTACTACTACTTCCCCTCAGATGCGAGATCTGATGGACGGGACAGCTCACGTTCCGTCTCACCCGAGTGCATCACCTTCCCCGGGGAATGGGACAACTACTCTCCATAGTGGAGAAAATTAGGATTAATAAGTAATTTAGGAATATTAATAAGTAATTTAGGATTAATAAGTAATTTAGGAATTTAGGAAGTGTGTAACTTTTATTTTTAATTTTAGTTGTAATTTTTTTTAATATCAGTTGTGTGTTTTTAATATTTACTTGGGTGTTTTTATTATTATTTGTAATTTTTTTATATTTATTTGCATTTTATTTTAATTATTTTGAATTAAAAGATTAAAAAAAAATATATAAAAATCAACCAATCACAATCAGGGGCTTTATAAATAAAGCCCCACCACTACACCTATTTTTCAGTTTCTCTCTTCACGCTGACTCAGCAGCCACGTGAACCAATCACATTCAGGGGCTTTATATTTATAAAGCCCCACTACACATGGTCTAAAGGCTAAAACTCATCCAATACTGATAAGTCATCCATGAACCCGACTCAAAAGTTTGTGGTTATCCTCTTCAACTTTTTCCTGCTTTATTTCTTTTTTTATTTTTTCCACACGTATAGCAAAATGGAAGTAAAAAGTTAGGTTATTGTTAATTGTTAAGTAGTGATTGACGGAAGGAGAGTATTTATGTCACATAAATTGTCACTCTGTATAAAAAGTTAATTAAAAAAATAATTATGAAACACAAGTTATCTATCTTACACATGTTTCCTCCACATTCTGATAAAAAAAATAAAAAAAACCCCTCTCTATATTTGATCCTCTATGTATATTAAAGTCATCCATATTTCTTCGAATTTTCCTGTTGAGTGATTTTTTTTTTCATAACAAACAATGTTATTATTTTATAGTATAACTAGGTTAGAGACCCGTAGGGACCTACGGTTCATCCAAAAGAAAAAAAATGACAAAATATGAAAATAAAAATTGTACTATGCTAGTTGTTCACTTGTTTGTACACAACGTTAATAAAAGATAAGTAAAAAAAAAAAACCCTATCAAAATCTTATAAAATGATCCATAAAGCTTCAAATACTTCTTTGTACACAATGTTTGATGTTTTGTTCGTAAGTTTGTCATTTTGATCTAGTACAACATACATCTATCTGCCCATGTGAAAAAACAGGATCCTTCAAATACAACTAAACTCTAGATAAGGATTGTCCTTGACTCTTGTTTATTGTCATTGCGAAAGAAACAAGTGGAAATTGTCTTCTGTTAAATTTAAAAGGAATTCTCTTATTAGAAGGGGACAAACTAATTCTTAGGATAAACGTTCGCATTCCAATGTTACTTCCTGAAATGATTTTAGCTTCTATTACACGTTTCCCCATTTTAACAACTTGCAAACTTGTTCCATTACACAAACCTTTTTTCTAATCAATGTTTTTGAGTAACATTACTGGAACACCAGCTTTCAAAACCAATCGGTGGTTTGGTATTCCAGATAACTTAAGACCATTCAAAAAATTAGGAGAAAGTAAGCTTTCATCAAACTACTCTTTAACATCTTCGGACTGACAAAACACTAATGAGGCAATTCTTATCCTTCCCCAATCGGAAAAGGTTCAAGAAAGCACAACTTAAAGGCTCATTACAGAGCCAAGGGTTCAACCAGAACCGCATGGTCCTGCCATCTCCTACCACCGCTTTAAAGAAATAATGAAGTCGTATCCCAGCAATAAAAACCTTAGATTCCCATTTCACTATATTACACCAAACCCCTGAAGTGTACTTATTAAACGGTAAAATCGTTCACTTATTATTCTTAATAATTCAAGAAGAGAGTTTTGAAACACATAAACATTTACTAATGCTCTAAAAAACATATATAAATTAGACTTGTTTATTTTTATCTTTATATTTTGCACGAACACTATAAAAATAAAATAACATTAATAGACACTAAATATCATTATTAATCTACTTAGGTGCAAGCATGATTCTTTAATTCTCGTCAATTCCTTACAAGTTCAACATCAACTTTTGAGTGAACTTTTGCTAGCTTATCAAGGTTAGTACACCTATCCCCCTTTTGACTTTTCTTACACTTTTGGGGGTGAAACATGTACATCTATTAAACATACACGTGCACACATTCATAAAGTTTTTACATACAATTCATATATGTGTTATGTTTGAATTCTTGTGATTTATGCTTAAACGTAAATGAGTATACTTACAAACGTAAACAAAATCATTAACATTGATAAGGCCGACTTTAACAAAGGATAACGCTATTTGGATTGACAACCTGCCTAGTTGAAAGTACTTTTTGATGGAAGTCCTAGGTCACTCACTTATTATTGCATTATATTGGACCTAACAATTGTTAGGACCGCTTTGTCAACGTTTAGGTCTAATTTTGTTCTGTATCCATACTTACGTGTTTACATAAGTGCCTTGATTAAACGTGATACATACATTGTAAATCTTTTAAACTTATACTATATGTACACAAAACTAAGTGCACTCATCGACATTATTGTTGAGGATTATTTTGTACGTATTTCAGGTAATACTTTGATTCACTTAGGCTTTTGGACTTAGACAAAAATATCAACTTTGGGTCTTGTATTGTTTTGAAGCTTGACGTGTTTCTCTTTTTCATTGTATGACATTTTAATCTTGATCTTAATAATATTTACACTTTAGTACCATGAGCTTTTGAACAATCGTCATTACATAATACCTCGATATTTTCGTCATCGATTGGGGTGTTACAACAAGGCTATAATGCCATGGGCCGGTTTGTGTTGGATAACAATATTTAAAACCTTTTGTTTGATACGTCCAAATGACATGAAAAGATATAAGAGACTTCAATTGCAAAAAAATACAGGGCTAGTTTGTATTGGATAACAATATTTAAAACTTTTTGTTTGATACGTCCCAAAATGCCATTAGGCTAAAATGTTATCTGCGGTAGTTTCTATTAGATAACAATATCTAAAACCTTTTGTTTGATACAACAAAAATGACATGAAAAGATATAAGAGACTTCAATAAAAATAAAATACAGGTTGAGATTATATTCATACCAAATTTTTTCTAGAATTTGCATTTTGTCGTCGTTTCCATCCATGTGCTGGGTTGTGATTTTATGTGAGAAACTTATCGAATATCCAGGACGGACACATATTCCTAATGTAATGGTTTGAACGCACCATTAGAATCACATAATTCATTTATGCATCAAACTTGAGAATCTTGGGTGCGCTTTTGTAATTTGATTACACTCACCGAGTCACCGTTTAAATTGGTTTAGATGCACAATGATAAATTGACAATTTAGACATATTGTTGTAATTATGTTAAACACAACAATATATTAAAAAATGCACAAACATTTAAAAAACCTATTTTATAGTTTTTTTAAATGTTGTACTCAAATTAAAAATACATGTAATTATTCGCGTTCAAGTTGTATAGATCTATGTGTGTATGAGTTAGGTTTGAAGTTTAACACCAATAAGGTATGAATCGTGCTCAGATTGAACAACTCAACACACGAAGCCATCAGTGACATTCTTATAGACTATAACTATCGTCCCAATTTGCAATTTTAACCCAATATCCTATTCCACCATGTGAGGTTTTCAGACCCAAAATTTTTAACCCATTCATTATGCATTAATTAAAGCCTAACAAAACACAAATTTTAGTGAATACAATTGCGATTTGCATCTTTTTCCATCTTGGACTACGTTGTTTAGAATTTTTTTTTAAAGGTAAATTTCTTACTACTTGTGAGACTTGAACTCAAGACCTCACACTTTTAGTGTATTAAAAGGCTTTGCCTTGCCATTGGACCACCAACCCCAATGGTATTCGTTGTTTAGAATAGGTTGTTGTTGTTTGAATGAAATATGAACTTTCAAAAAAAAAAAAAAAATTTGCGATTTGAGAGAGAAATTAAATGATGACTCTCTATTTTAACTGAAAATGATCTGCTTTTATATTATTTCTCATTATTTCAACTTAACGGACATATAGAAAGCCAACATAAAAGGATTTTAATCCGTTGAACAAAAGTAACACACAAAATTATAAATTTTATGTAAAAGAGCCGTTAGCATAATTTGAGGGACCATGAAAGTGACCAATTCTTAATTTTTTCTTAACCATGGGCGGCAAACATATCTAAAACATACCAAGTTATTAACGGCTTCCTCTTATGCATGTACAAAGGTTTTATTACCCAAATTTAGAGTTAAATGCCAATTTAGTCCCTGAATTTTGTCAATTGTCACTTTCATCTAAATCTTTTTTTGTCAATTTAGTCCCTGTGGTTTCATTTTTTTTGTCATTTTAGTCATCTGAATAACAAGATTTGGATAAAAGTGACAATTTTTGACAAACCTCAGTGACTAAAATGACAAAAAAATATAAAAATATGAAACCACAGGGACTAAATTAACAAAAAAAGATTTGGATGAAAGTGACAATTTTTGACAAACCTCAGAGACTAAATTGGCAATTAACTCCCCAAATTTATGATTAAAAAAAAAACTGTCTATACCCTTTAGCAGGGATAGATCTAGAAAAAAATGTTAGAGTCATAGAGCGGGCTAATTGTTTTTTTAAGAGCGGATACATAAAACGAAAAAAAAAAAACTAAAATTTTACTCTTGCCTAGAAATTAGAGGGGGTTGTGCGAGTTACCCTCGTTATATGCTAGGTCTAACCTTGAACTTGGGTAAACTTCTAATATTCAACATTTGAAAATAACTATAAAAATGTTTAGAAATGTCAGTTGTAATTGTAAGGACACGATAATTTGTTAAACAGATAAAACATCAAAGTTATTCCGTCTTAGTTGGATACATTCGTAGTATTAGAGGTGCACAAATCGGGTTTTTTCAATACCCAGTTTCGGATAGGATCAGGTATTACGCTCGTTGATTGAAAAATATATTACATCAAATTTATCACGTTCTAGATGGGTACGCTTGTTATAGTAATGAAGATATGAGTATAAACTTTAAGGACAATCTAACTGGTTAAACATCAAAATTATCACATCCTAGTTGGATACACTTTCCATATTATTCAAGAGATGAATAAACTTTTAAACAAACATCGATTTTAATGACCGACTTAACTAGTCAAAATGATACCTCAAAAACATATAATAAATTTGGTAAAAAGTTATCGTGCCATTTTTTCTAAAAAGAATACGAACCTGTTTATAACATGATAACACGATAAGACAAGAACCTATTTTATAAACCTTAACCCTGAAATTGTTTTCGCAAACCTATGAATGAGAGACTAAGCAGCGTTGGCGTTAGGAAGGAGGCCGAGTGATGGGTGACAACGGACAGGGACGATGGAAAGGTGACGACAACTGTGGACGGGGACGATGGAGTTGAGAAAAAAGAGGAGGGATGACTGAGCGGTGTATATCTGTACTATGTGATTTGAAAATTTCAAATTAGGGTTTGTTCATCTTTAGTTCGCATATGTATAAGGTATACCCACACCCTATATATAACTTTTTTAAATAAAATTATTAACATGTATTAATGGGTGCTTAACATGTTAACAAATTTTTAACCTGTTTAGACACGAAACTTGTTAAGGCCTAATCGTGTCGACCTGTTAAGGTAAAACATAAAATCCGTTAAGATCGTGTAAGTTCATGTCGTGTTATCGTGTTGTGTCTTAAATTGATAGCCTAATCACTATAGGTAAAATACACAATAATATGAAATTAGAAAACTAGAGCTTTAATTTATATATAATACAATTTTGATATTACAAATTTGTAAAATTTAGGATCCTTATCCTTTTCCATTTCATTAATTCTGTATAAATAATACACGAGAGTAGATAATTACAATTCAAAATTCAAGCTAGTCTATCTACAATTCAAAATTCAAACTATTCTATCTAATATATCTATCGGCTATTATACCCCGCAGTCGAAGCGGGAGGAGACCGGATGCTTAGACTGGAGCGAAAGTCTTCAAACAGGATGCGAGGCAGACCCTTGGTAAAAATATTCGCAATCTGATAACGAGAGGGCACATGGAGAATGCGAACCTGCCCTCGTTGAACTTGTTCCCGAACAAAGTGAATATCCAGTTCAATATGTTTAGTTCGCTGGTGTTGAACTAGATTCCCTGACAGGTAAATGGCACTGACATTATCACAATATACCAACGTTGCACGAGCTAAAGGTATGGACAGCTCGAGTAAAAGGTTGCGTAACCAACATATTTCAGCAACTACATTTGCTACGCCCCGGTATTCGGCTTCAGCACTGGATCGAGAGACCGTAGGTTGTCGTTTTGACGACCAAGATATGAGATTGTCACCTAGGTATACACAGTAGCCACTAGTGGAACGTCTAGTGTCCGGACAGCCTGCCCAGTCGGCGTCCGTATAAGAGACCAAAGACAGAGCCGATGAAGAGGAAGGACCTAGAGTGAGGCCGTAGGACTTTGTCCCTTGTATGTATCTAATCATTCGTTTCAGAGCATTCCAGTGATCGATGTGAGGGGCATGCATATGCATACAAACTTGTTGAACAACATATGTGATATCGGGACGAGTGAATGTCAAATACTGCAGTGCACCGGCAAGACTGCGATACAAAGTGGGATCATGGAAAGGATCGCCTGAAGAGGCACTAAGCTTCACATTTGTGTCGATTGGGGTAGCCATTGGATTAGAAGACTGCATGCCGGCGCGGGCAATAATATCTGTGGCGTATGATTGTTGAGATAAGAACATGGAACTGCCCGTGCGAGTGACGGAGATACCCAAAAAATAGCTAAGAGGACCTAAGTCCTTCATGGCGAATTCACTTGAGAGGTTTGTCATAAGACGGTCATGAAGTTGAGTAGAAGAAGTAACCAACAAAATATCATCGACGTATAAAAGAAGAAAGGCCGTATCCTGACCGTGGTGTAAAGTGAACAAGGACGCATCACATCGGCTGTTGGTGAACCCCAAAGTAAGAACATAATCCGTAAAACGTTGATACCAAGCCCTTGGTGCCTGCTTGAGACCGTACAGTGACTTCTTTAGAAGGCAAACATGATCCGGAAACTGCTGATTTCGAAACCCCATAGGTTGATACATGTAGACAGTCTCAGTCAGGGTGCCGTGTAGAAAGGCGTTGGTCACGTCTAACTGATGTACCGACCACTGCTTAGCCAAGGCAATAGATAACACTGTCCGTATGGTTGCCGGTTTGACAACCGGACTAAAAGTTTCACCACAATCAATCCCAACCTGTTGCAACCGACCGTCACAGACTAAACGAGCCTTATATCTTTCGAGAGTGCCATCGGACCTGTATTTGTGCTTAAATAACCACATGCTACGTATAATGTTCATGTCAGGCGAACGCGGAACTAACTCCCAAGTTCGATTTCTAATTAAAGCATTAAACTTAGTAGTCATGGCGTTAAACCATACCGGGTTATTCAAGGCATCAGTGGGGGGTTTTGGTAATGGTTCGATGGTGGTTTGGCTGGATGTGGCGTTAAGGTTTAAAAATTCCGCTCATGGAGCGAGTGTGGATGGTGCGAGTGGGTTGGGATGTGGTATTGGGGTGCTGTACGGATGGAGTGGATATGGCAGGTGGTGGGCCGGTTGTAGAAGGGGGGGGGGGGGGGCTGCGGATTGGGGTGTGGTGATTGGGCTGGGGTTAGCGGGCTGAGGAGAAGCTGTGGAGGTTGAGATGTTGTTGGGTAAAGGTTGGGCCGTAGGCTGGATAGTGGGCCGTGAGGTTGGTTGGTACGTGGGCTGGATAGTGGGGGCGATGGTGTATGGCTTGGTTTTGGTTGGGCTGGAAACATGTGGACTAAGATAGTGAGGAAACGGGTCCGATAGGAAATCGTAGGTGGGTTGGGGTCCGATGGTTTGGGCAAATGGGAATGTGGTCTCGTCAAAAGCTACATGCCGGGAGATTATGATTTGTTTAGAGTTAAGGTCAAGGCAACGGTAGCCTCTGTGCGTAGATGGATAACCGAGAAAGACACAAGGGTGGGACCGATTTTCAAGTTTGTGGATGGTGGTAGATGGTGTAAGGGGGTAGCAGAGACAACCAAAGACACGGAGGTGATCATAGGTGAGGTTGGACTGGTAAAGTAGCTCAGTTGGTGTTTTATTGTTGGTGAGTTTGGTTGGGATGATGTTGAGGAGGTAAGTGGCGGTTTCGAGTGCGAAGTGCCAAAGGTATGTGGGAAGGGAGGCATGGGTAATAAGGGTACGAATCATATTATTGATGGTTCGGATTTTGCGTTCGGCCTTGCCGTTTTGTGACGATGTGTAGGGGCAGGAAAGACGGTAGAGGATGCCGTGGTTGGAGAAAAATTTTTGGAAGGATGAATTGACATATTCGCGGCCGTTATCGCATTGGAAGGTCTTGATGGTACGGTCAAATTGGGTCTTGATTTGGGAGGCATATTGATTAAAAACATGAAACACATTAGATTTATTTGCAATCGGGTAAGTCCACAAGAAATTAGAAAAATCATCCAAAAATAGAACATAATACTTTTGACCCGAAGAACTAATGATTCGCTATGAATAATGTCAAATGGAAAATATGTAAAATTACTAGAAGCATAAAAAGGTAAACGAGTAGATAATTACAATTCAAAATTCAAACTAGTCTATCTAATATATCTATCGGCTATTAAAATTTAATATATGCTAATTAAACCATCAATAATTGAGTCTTATATCATTGTGCTTACTTTCCTCTCACTACCCACCATAAATACCTACCATCACAACACATACACCACAACTTCACTCACACAACTATTCATCTCTTCTCTCCACCACAGCTATGACTAAAGACGTTGAAGTGGCTGAGCACCACGGAGCCAAGGACTACCACGACCCACCACCCGCTCCCTTCTTCGACGCGGACGAGCTAACCAAATGGTCATTCTACCGTGCACTGATCGCTGAGTTTGTTGCCACACTCCTTTTTCTTTATGTCACTGTTTTGACCGTTATTGGGTACAAAAGCCAGACTGATCCTAAGCTGAACACGGATCAGTGTGGCGGAGTTGGCATCCTTGGTATTGCTTGGGCCTTTGGTGGCATGATCTTCATACTTGTTTACTGCACTGCTGGTATCTCCGGTAAGTAAATTGAATTATTCACTCTAAGGGGCGAAACAAGGTAGCCAAAAGGGTCTTCTGACCCGGGCCATCATTATTTATTGGATTTTTAGTAAAAAAATTACATATATAATTTAAGTTTTTGTTTTTTTTTAACGAAAAACATAACTGGACCTTTTAGTCTTATGATAAATACTAAAAAGTTTTGGTTTCTCCACTAGAATACTAAAATAAAACTTATATTTCTGGAATTAAATACGGTTAACTTTTTTGTTAAATAAAATTTTGTGTTTTTTTAAACTAGTGGTTGCTAAAATGCGCCAGAAGCACACATACTCACCGTCACAGTAAAAAGAAAAAACACCTATATTTAATAATACATGAACTTTTTTTTTTTTTTTTGTTAATTTTGTGTTTGTTTGAAACCAACTAGTGGTTGCTAAAATGCGCCAGAAGCACACATACTCACCGCCACAATAAAAAAAACACTGAATTAAAAACGGTTAACTTTTTTTGTTAATTTTGTTTGTTTGAAACCAACTAGTGGTTGCTAAAATGCGCCAGAAGCACACATAATCACTATCACGGTAGAAAAACACTTGTATTTTCTGGAATTTCATACGGTAAAAATACTGTGGTAGTTTGGATCAGTTTGTTTGAAAGTTGAAACTAACTTATGGTTGCTAAAATGCGCCAGAAGCACACATACTCACCATCACAGTTAAAAAAAAAACACTTATATTTTCTGGAATTTCATACGGTAAAAAGATTGTGTTAGTTTGGAGTTTGCTAAGTTGAAACTAACTGGTAGTTGCTAAAATGCGCCAGGAGGACACATTAACCCGGCTGTGACGTTCGGGCTGTTTTTGGCAAGAAAGGTGTCATTGATCAGGGCGTTGGGGTACATGATAGCACAGTGTTTGGGCGCAATTTGTGGTGTGGGTCTGGTGAAGGCTTTCCAAAGCTCGTACTACAACAGGTATGGTGGTGGTGCTAACGAGTTAGCCGACGGCTACAACAAGGGTACTGGACTCGGTGCTGAGATTATTGGCACCTTTGTCCTTGTTTACACCGTGTTCTCTGCCACTGATCCCAAGAGGAGCGCAAGAGACTCCCATGTTCCTGTAAGCACCACGTCCCTCAAGTTTCTTGAATGATCTTAACTAGACGCGTGTCTAGGCTCAAGCTTGGCTCCTTTAAGCTTAAAGGAGTTCAAGCTTAAATAGTTCAAATAATATATATGCTTTATTTAGTTTAGCTCTTTTAACTTAAAAGGCTCGAGCTTGACTTGTTTAACTTAAAAAATATTTGAGTTGGGTCTTGAATAATTTCCAAAGTCTCGATATTATTTATATATAAAAGTGAAATTTACGTAATTAAATAAAAAAAATATTATCTTTATACAAAGAAGAGGCTTGTTAGAATTGCGAATTTGGTCAAACTTGGTATGTACATAAATCTCAAATCAAAACTCGTTTATTAAATGATATTTAAATTGGGTTTGAACTTTAGGTCGAGCTTTTTAAGTTTTGCTTAATTCAAGTTTTTTGCGAGCTGAACTCTAGTTACTTACATGTTCCGCTTCTTTAGCACCTACTTCCTTTGCATATTTAAAATATACATACTAATATATATTTTTTTAAATATGAAGGTTTTGGCACCACTACCCATAGGATTTGCCGTATTCATGGTGCACTTGGCCACAATTCCCATCACCGGAACGGGCATCAACCCGGCCAGAAGCTTTGGCGCCGCCGTGATCTACAACAACGAAAAGGCCTGGGATGATCAAGTATGTTTTTTTTATTCAATTGTTATTTAACAAATTTTGCACAACTTTTTTTTTACTTGTATGAACGCGTTTCTTTCAAAATTGCAGTGGATATTCTGGGTTGGACCCTTCATTGGAGCGTTCGCCGCCGCAGTCTACCATCAGTTTGTGCTTAGAGCAGCCGCAATCAAAGCACTCGGTTCATTCAGAAGCAATGCTTAAACTTGAAATATGTCCATGGTGCTTCTAAATGCCTTGTAGATATCTTTGGAAAAAAAATCGTTTATTGTAATTGTGTTTTCTTTTGTTTTCTTTTCAAATTATGTATGCGTTATGCAAGTGTGTTTTTTTATTTCTTTCTTTTTTTAAAATTTGATTTTGATATCTAATGGTTTCAAGATCAAATGGTGTGAGACATGAAATTTATGTTACTAAAAGTTCACGTAAAGGAGTAAAATGTTTGTATGTTTTTATTTTTTTCAAGCATATTAATTCTTTGGTAAGTTTTTACAACGATACAATTACGAGTTCCAATATTTTAAAAAATAAATAAAAATGTAATTATTTCGGATTTTATGCTAATAATAAAATACAACACATAAATACTTTGAGACACTGATATAATTCATCACATTTTATAAATGCAGAAAGTGACATCTTTTAAATATATTTCATAGACACTCTATGTCTCTATGAGATAGTAATTTTTCAAGATTATGAGAAAAATCGAGAACGAAATATTTTCACGTTTCTTCTGGCTTTGGAGTTACATTTATATTAGTCTAGAAACGAACTAGTTTGTAATTTTTATTAGGAAAACTGAATTTTATCGTCTGATTTTATCAATTTGTCTTTAAAATGTTCTTGTGTCTTGTTACGAGTTATAACGTAGTTTTTAGCTATTGTTTTAACCACAAAAATATTATGCCTAAATTGTTTATTTTACTTATTAAAATTACTGATAAACATTAATATTTTTAAATATATCAAAATCTTAATAATAATAGTTATGATAAGATCAAGTGACTTTAGACATTAAAGAAATATGGACCCGACAATGTCGTTATCATAAAAAAAAAAAAAAAAAGAAAAACGAATGATTATTTTTATATCTTTTTAATGAATTAACATCCATTATCCTTTAAGCATATTCTTTAAACAACTAGAACTTTCATTATCTTCGCTTTTATTTTTCTACTAACAAGATAAGGTCAGATTACACTATTGTGTCCGTAATAGCATTATATATTTTACGACGAATTTTTTTTTTATCTTTTTTATATGTAATATACTAATATATAATGTTTGTGTCTATCAGAAGTCTTTGTGGTTTACCTTTGCTAATAATACAATGTATGCTTAATGCGTAACACAAACATAAAATAAAGAAAATGAGATAACAAATCTCAAACTTAGTAGATTAAGTCAGGTCTACTAATCTTAAGCTAGCTTGTAGCACTAAGGGATGTTGAAAGTTAGTTCTAAAACATGTATGAATTGAAAGTTAAATGATCATAGTGAAAAATTAATTTAGATTAATTTTGAATGTTTAGGATTATCTAATTTTATTAAAATAGTGAGATAATTATGTCAGTTAGTATTAGATTATAACTGATAGAAATATTTGAGTATATGATTAGTATGGTTATTTTAATATAAACAGGGGTTTAGGGTAATGTTTTTATTGGTCCCATTTTCATTATAAGTTGTTTGTTTGAATAAGAAAAAGTTGTGTGTTCGTCCCCCAAATATCTTGTGTTTGTTTGATCTAATTGTCAGGGTCAACAAGGGAAGGATGATGTTGTAGCCCAGTGGTTGCAACGAAGGTGGGAAGGTTTACTCACATTAGTGGGGTTCCTGCACGGGGGTCTCAGGTTTGAATCTTTGCTTCACCAAAAAAAAATAACCATTGGGTTTAAAAGGAGAAACCCGTGTGGGGAGGGATTCGATCCTGGTCAGAGGTACTCTCAAAAGGACATCTTTACTACTGAAACACTACTCTTCAAAAAAAAAAGGAAGTTCTTGGGTGAGAGAATCGGATAGGGTACCCGATCGGGTACACCCCGTCACCAAGTCGGTACCTAATTTGAGTAGTGAAATCATTGACTAGTTATTGATTTATGGAGGCTAAAATGTGAGTAACCTGTTTTGTTTTTATTTATTTTAGGAGGCAAAATGGTTTTAAGGTAGTTTTAAGGAGTATTGTAACTTATTAAGTTGGTTTAGGATAGTTAGGGGATAAAATAAGATGACATGGCATGGATTGCAATGGAGAGTAGCACTGTTGACTATTGAGCACCCATTGCTAAGAAATAAATTCAAAATCATACTTCGACTTCTAATCATTAACTAACTAGCAGGTATCCCGCGTGTTGTCGCGGTTATTTATATTTTTAGTCGTAAGTTGCGCAACGGCTTTAGTGTATTTTTAGTTATAATTTTTATTTGTTAATATAAATAACTAGCTTATACCCCGGGAGCATCCCGGGTTGAGAAATCTAAGTAAAGTGAATAAAATTAGAAGTATCTAAACTATAAAAATGTCATATATGTATCAACTTACATTAGATACTTTAAAAAAAATACCAAAAGATCCATTTCACCTTACAAAATCAACACCTAAAACAAAATATTAAGATCCCAAACACTTCAAGGGGACATAGATTGTTTAGCACCAATACATTCAGTCAAAGGTCTTTAACTGCATACAATAAGATTTGAGCTATTTCAGAATATGGTAGAAAAAAAAAACATAGCAATTAACTGTTGGAGAGCGTCCCGGGTTGAAATATCTAATATGACATAATAAAAATCTAATATGACAACATAATTAATGACTTGCCAATATATGATTAATGAATATTATTATTATTAACAAATCTCTGTCATAAGTTATCATATTCTAATATAAAAAAAAGGGTAATTGGGTCGGGTATCACCTAATCCCAAGCCCGACCCAAACCCACAATTTTTTTTAAACTAATTTCAAACCTGACACAATACCTGTCGGATTACAAAAAATAGTCGTTTTTTTCTCCGTTTTTTATATAGCACTATGGTACTCGTTGGAAAGATAATAAAACGCTCGTTAATTTGGTGTAATTTTTTTCTTTAAAAAATCCCGTGTATAAAAGATATTAACGTTTAAAAGTTGTGAGAGGAAACATTAAAGATAAAAATCTAATTTTGTTTTTAAATTTTAAATTATTATTTCTTAAAATAAATGTCTTGCCACATGGGATGACACATGGCACACTTAATAAAGAGAATACTCTCTTTGAATGCCATGTCATTAAAATGGCTTTGGTTTATTATATGTATAGATACATCATCCGGGCAGAAGGTCCCCGGTTTGGGCTTATGCTTAATATTAAGAAGTCGGAGATCTTTTGGCCAACATGCAATGGTATTAAAACGAAGTCTGGTATTTTTCCTAAGGAGATCGGAAGACCACAGACAGGGGTAAAGCTTCTAGGGGGGGCTGTTAGTCGTGATGGGGATTATATTAGCTCAATGGCAGTCAAGAGGGCTCGGCGCGCGGTTGGACTGATGGGCGTTTTGCAGAAGTTACGGGACCCCCAAAGTGAGCTCTTATTGCTTCGCTCATGTATGGTGTGGCTAAACTGTTGTTTGGGCTTCGAACGTGCCAACCGACCTTTGTTGGGGAGGCAGTATCCATTTTTGACAAAGGTCTCCGAGGTGCTGTTGAGGATATCGTTGTTTGTGGGGGAGCTTTTTTTGGGGATCTTCAATGGCGATTGGTAGGGCTGGCAATTTAGACACGAACACGATAACATGACACGAACCTACACGATTTTAACAGGTTTCGTGTTTGGCCTTAACAGGTTTCGTGTCTATAACAGGTCGACACGTTAAGACCTGTTTATTTTCGTGTCGTGTTCGTGTTTACATGTTTCGTGTTCGTGTCTTATCGTGTACGTGTCTTAACAGGTCTTATCGTGTCTTATCGTGTTTCTTATCATGTCTTGTCGTGTCTTATCGTGTCTTGTCGTATCTTATCGTGTATTGTCGTGTTAACTTATTTTACTAGGTGTTCCTTATCGTGTCTTGTCGTGTCTTATCGTGTTAACCTGTTATACACAGGTTCGTGTTCGTGTTTGAAAAAAATGACACGATTAGATTTCGTGTCGTGTTCGTGTTTACATGTTTCGTGTTCGTGTCTTAACAGGTTCGTGTCTTAACAGGTTCAGGTAACCTGTTATGCCAGCCCTAGCGATTGGCGTCCTTACCGATCAGCTCGGGGGGCTTGGGCCTGTGCTCGGCGGAAGATGTGTCCGCATATGCGTATGTGGCGTCTAGGGCGCAGTCTTGGAAGCTACAGGAACACATACTAAGGAACAGCGGGGTGGTTGGGATGGACGATGATTATAAGCTCGCACTGGACAACATTCGCAGCTCTCTACCCAATGTAGATGTGGGCGGCTTTACAGATAAAGACACCGCCCCAAAAAAGCCTCAAAAAATCTTGGCGAGTGCGTTTAACTGTAAAGCCATGCAGACTATGGAGGAGGAGTTTAACATGTCTTCGCGCCAAAAAGCGGTGTTTGAATGCCTTAAAGAGGCCCATGCTCAAGATTTCCTCACTACACTCCCAATTGACGGACTAGGGCAACATATGTCGGCTATCGAATATCGGGCGGTCCTCAAATACCGCCTGATGATTCCAATGTTCCCCGTCGACGAACCGTGTCCGATCTATAAAAAAACACGCTTGGACAAGTTTGGAGAACACGCCCTACATTGTAAGGAGTTACTAGGCTTTAAATACAGACATGACCTGGTTAGAGATGTTCTAGGGGATGTTTTACGAAGGGCAGGGATTTCAGCCAAAAAAGAGGCTCCAGTGAATTTCTTGACGGACCCACGTGACGGGCGGTCCACATTGAGGCCAGCGGATGTTCTTGTGTTCGGATGGGCACAAGGCAAACATGCGTGTGTTGACCTGACTGGGGTATCCCCATTGGTGGGACTTCGGGATTCGGGTTTTGTGGCTAGGCAAGCAGTTTTGAAAGCTGAGGGCAAAAAAGTGGATAAACATGAAGCGGCTTGTCTAGAGAACCAGCATGTGTTTGTGCCCTTCGCTTTTGATACTTTTGGAGCGCTGGCCCCGCAAGCAATCAAACTCCTCGATCGCGTGAAGAAAGTTATGCAAAGTAATTCCCCAGCTGCTAAGGGCCAATGTTTTATTTTCAATAGAGTAGGTTTTGCAATACAAAAAGGGGTAGCGGCGCAACTTGTGGCCTGTTTACCTACGTATCATTTGTAATTGGCTGATAGTTTTTAATAAAATAATACATCAATTCACAAAATTCAATCGAGTATAAACCAAAGAATTTACATAAAAAACAATGTAATAGATGGTTGACGACATTATGCATATGTAAATTATTATCAAACTACACATCATGTTTTAACTATTTCAAAATTACATATATTCACTCAAGAAATACAATTGATATCGTGTTTTAATACGTAACTTTATAAAAAAATATGTCCAATTTTCAAAAAAAAAAAAAAAAAAAGAAAAGAAAAGAAAAGAAAAGAATTCACAATAACACAAAAGAAAAGTAATAGGTGCATGTGGTATAGCAGAATCGGAAGAAAAAGTTAAATGTTGATGTTAAGTACCACTTACCAATAATCACATTAGGTGATATCCTCTATATTATGCCAGATAACTTAACATGTCTGCATCTAATCAAATAAAGTTACGACACTTCTTGTTTTGAAGCCATTTTAGAGACTTTGGAATGTTGTATCATATGCAAACAATTTGAATTTGTCATGTTAATTAGTTTCATAGTTGACCATAAAAGTCAAATTATTTTAATCTTTTACCCGCCACAATGCACGGTGGGAAAACTGTTAGCGTATTACAAGTTTTTTTTGGATCCCGCCGCAACGCGCGGGTAAACCCACTAGTACATTATAAAGGAGGAGGCAAGGACAAATATGTCCTAATTGTCAAAGTTAAGATGACATATGAAAATTTTGTTGCTTTACACCCACAATGTCATGAATTTTTTTCCAATACTAACCCTATGTGCAAAAACTACTTGTACATCCCCTACTCTCCTATAGATGAATCGACAAGAAGAATTCAATGCTGGTTGAAAAATTCAATGTTGCTTAATTCCATTTCAGTTCAATTTCTTCAATACTCATTCAATTCGATTTCAATTTCTTCAATGTTGCTTTACTCCCTCATTTTTATAATGTGTCTGTTTGATTCTAAGAGTAAGAATAATTTGTTTGTATATATGTGTGGCCCTTGGGGGGCAAAAGTAAATTTGCACTAGTTTTAACGTTATTTTATCAAATTCGTGAAAATAACGTTAAAAACGATGGACGTTTAATCAGGCATCATGTGGTGGCGTGGATAGCCAAAAGACAAAGGGGTACATGCACCGATCGGGTTTGTCCCGATTGCTAAGTGTTTTGTGCCTTATGTCCAAGGCTTGATACCAAACCACATCGAGCCGGGGGTCTCACTGGAAGCAGCCTCTCAATTCTTAGGGATAGAGGTAAGGCTGTCTACATCTTACCCTCCTCAGACCCTACCTTAGCTTTGCTATAGGTGGGATTAACTGAGTATGATGATGATGATGTATTGAAGATGTGCTATTATATTTTTGTATGTTTATATGATTTTTTTAGTATTTTGAATTTAAATTGACATAGGTTTCGGTTCTAATTATCACATTTGGATGTCATGTAGGATGCTAGAGTCGCCATACAACCTGTTATTTGGGAAGCTCGCTTTAAGATGCTTTTTTTTATGATTACTTTGAAGATGCCAAACATTTTAGTACAAAACTTTTTCTTAAGCTCACGATCCTCATGTAGATCCAACTTCTACAGTATCCTTGAAACCACTATGTTATTTCATATACATTTTATTAATATCAACATACAGACTTTTAGTTGTTAAATTTACTACATTATTTTCGTGGCTTCTCATCCCAAATTAGGCATTTCATCACATGCTTCTTTGAATTTTTTGTAACAAATCGTTATCTATGGGTAAATCTATGTACCCGCGGCAATGCGCGGGCATTGCCACTATTTTTTTTAAAGATGAGAATGTAACGATTAAATTAATCAATACATATAGTTTGATGCAATTATTCTTGATTTGAGATGAGAATACCTATATTATGTTGTTACAGGTATTCTTTTATATTTCACTTAAATGAAAAGTTTTGGATGAATTTTACGTGCTAATGAATTAATACACTTTGATGCAATTTTTAGTTCCGGCGCAACGTGCGGGTTACCCACTAGTATTAACATAATGAAAGAGATTAACAAACTCACATTGAACTTCAATTTATCAATTGCTCTAATGTAATGTATAACTACATGACTCATATAAGCCTATTAACAATATAGAGAGAAGAATGAGAGAGTGAATGAATGCTTTTCTTATTGATGTATCTTATGAAATACAAATGCCTCTTTATATATGCCCTTACATAAATACAAAAGTAATAAATATATAGGAGTTAAACATATGAATAGTCATAAGCCCTTACATAAATACAGGAGTAATACAAATATAGGCGCTAAACATATGGAGAGTCATCATATAAACGCATGTATGTGAAAAGTCACTTTGCATTACTTATTTGTATAATTGTCACCAAAAGTTGTATTATATGGGCATAAAAGGAAGAAAATAAGTAAAATATAGAGATGTATACTTGTGTCTCTTGATATACCATATTAAAAATGTGACAAAATTACAATCCTATAATTTCTGATTATAAGGGGGGACGGGGCGCTACCAGAATTGGGCACGGGTACCCCTTTACCAGCACGGTAACACCACCGCCACATGTGTTGGTAGGGTTCACGTGGACCGTTTTCTGGTTGTTGTTACCGTGCTGGTACAAAGAAACGGTCTTTTTCTTGACCAATGATAATATGCCACGTTTTACCTTCACCTTTGACCGTGATATTTTGACCGTGTTTTATTTTTGACCGTTTACATTTTGACCTTGGTTTATGTTTTACCCCTATACAAATCATACTTTCACATAACATAAACACGGTGAGTTTTCATTAAAAATTTAAACACCATCAAAATAAACATTAAACAACCGTAAACATTAATTATTAATTATATCTCGCAACAATCGCCATGGCGCAAAATGGGTGAAGTTGGTCATTTGTTCACGGGCGTAGCTGCCATGAGTGAGTTGGATTGCAATGTCTTCTTGAACATTAGGGTGCCTCTCCATCGTGGCTTCAAAAAGGACGTTTCAACGGAGACACCTGGACCAGAGAAGAAACCACCTACGAACGATCGAATCCTTGGAGCGGTCATTTGTGCCGGTTAAATTATTGAATATCCCCGACACCCGGCGCCAAAACGAAATTGGGGTATCGACTTCATGAACCCATGTGTTTCTCACTACGAGGTAGGCCCTCGTTAACGCGATATCCACATTTGCATTCCATGGGTCCATTTTTACGAAACGATTAAAGTATAACCGGGTTATTGTGTGATTTTGTTGTGTTGGATTAAGGTGTTTTTATAGACCAAACCGTAACGGTACAGATTCCAATGGTTGCAACGGTTTAAATGTAACGGTAACAAAATTAATTACCGTCTGACTGTACAACCGTTAGTTTTCTCAAATTTAAATAAAATATAATGAAATAATCAGTGGAGTGCTGCCTACAAAAAAATGATTCAGTGAAGTAAATCAGTGAAGTGATGTGGCAGTGCAGGATTGGTTAAAATCAGTAAAAAAAAAAAGACTTACTAGTAGTGCCTCTTATGCCCTAAGTATATAAAAAAAACGTACATAATAAAATAAATACGAAATTAAACTCATTATTAACAATTTGAATCGTAATAATTAGCTTAAAAACACATTCAAGTACTCTTTAGGGAACTTTTGGTATTCAGAAATAAGACTCGAGATGAAATGGAGTATTATGATAGAAAGAAAAAAAAAGATATTTAGTTGGTTAAGATAATGAAATCATTCATTTAATTCCCTCTAAAAAACCCAACTATCATTACATCCACTCCCTTTTTTTTATTACATTCCTTTTATACCCTTCATCATCACCAACCAACCACCACCCACCTCTACTACTACAACCCATAGTCGCCACCACCACAGACCACCGCCGCCGACCACAAACCGCCACCGTCGACCACCACCGCCGCCATTCCCTACCGCCACAGACAACAACCACCGCCCACAACCATCGTCACTAATATCACCATCGACCATCGCAGCAGCTACTGCCACCACCACTCAATCGTCGCTTCCACTCCCCGTCACCACCCACCACAATCGACCACCACCACCGCCGCCGCCGACCGTCGCCGCTACTATCACCACCGACCGCCGCCACCCACCTACCACCGCCGACAACCGGCGCCGCTACTATCACCTCGTCACCACTGGCCGCCGCCACCACTACTGACGCTTCCACTCCCCGTCGCCACCCACCACCACCGACAACCGTCGCCGCAACTATCACCACCGACCGCCGCCACCAATGGCCACCACCACCACCCACTGCCACCAACCACCATTATCACCACCGTTGACCACTATCGCCACTCACTGACCACCACCACCACCTCCGCCATCACTCACCATCGCCGATTTATTCCTTCTTCTTTTCTTACCTACGAAACAATATAAAGTAATGATTCATTTCATTATCACATGCTAACCAAACAAGATCAAATCATCCATTTCATTCTTTCTTTCATTTCATTACACATACCAAAGAGTTGAAGATATCATTAATGTTTAGGCTTTATTATTGCAATTTTTCTGGCAGGCATTTTTTCTCACAATAATAAATTATATATATATATTTTTTGAACTTCAATGAATGACTTGCTAACTACTGTGACACTGGGCGCTGTGGTCAAGGTCAACTACTTAACCGCTGCCGGCCCCTTGGCTCTTTCAGATGCGCGGAAACTCAACCTTCACCCGCTCAAAGGCATGACAGTGGAATAATTGGTAAAACGTCGTCTCCCATCAAAGTCGAATCGGCGCCACCTGTATTCGCTCTTCACCTGAATACCGCAGAATATAACGAGAAAGAGTAAGAATCAAACTTGAGTTACAAGAAACACGAAGTCATTTTCAAACCACTAAAAAAAGATGATGTATCAGTTTGTCGATTTGAATATGTTTAATTCTCCTCATAGTTATATAAATGATAATTATGAAGGTTATATAATTTTATATGTTAATGGTGATGAGGTGGGTGAGATAGGGTTGTGTGGTGTACATTGCACTTGGTATTGGAGTTATTTTTAATTATCACTTTAGTTTAGTTTAACCAAGGAGCATTATTTATTAATAATGACAGCAAAACGTGTTTGGTCATTGTAGCTTGCCCACATTTAAAATATATTTATTTTGTTTGTATTTACTTGTAGTTTCTTAATCTAATGGGAACTTTATTTTAGCAAACGTTCATTCGGGTGGTTAAACGTTAATTTTGTTTCTCAAAACAAAGAATAATGCATTGAACCAAAACAAGTCTGCTTTTGTAAACTCAAGGGGTGAATGTAAGTCCGTTCAGTACTTCAGCTAGGTTATGTGTTAAAACCGAACTTATAACCAGTGTTTCAGTTTTTTAATAGTCATAATTCATAATCGACAATCTATGTTATAAATGGTTCAGTTGATAAACAATTAGCCGCTGGTTTTGGATGTGAATAATTTAAGCTATCTTCATGATTCTTCAACAAATAAATCAAATTATATTTGAGGCCAACTATAATATTATTAACTAGGATATATCGTAGAAGCTTCCCGAGATAGATAAATCTAATATGAAATGACAAAATGTGTGTTACGATATAGCATAAAAATTAATGTACTATAATATGAGAAAATAAGCGATAAACGCGAAATTATGATTTAATTTGAGAGATAATTGAGCTAATTAATTATAAGATTTTTATTTATTTATGACATAGTAAAGTAATAATAAAGATAAAGATAAAAATTATAAATTAATAAATATTAACTTATATATTATCCATAACTAAGTAGGAAAAACCGAAGGAAAAAACAAAAAACAGATGTCTTAAATGAATGACACGTGTTTCAAATTATATCGGTTTATTATAATAGATCACTTTAGTTTAAGAAAACTAAATAAGTTATTTTAAACGAAGAGCACATGACAAAAAAAATTCTGTTGGACAAATATTATTTAGTAAAAAAATAAAAAAAAAGTTGATTTTAGTGTTGTTTTGATATTAGAAAACATAATCGAACCATGAGTTTTTAATCTATCAGATTTTTCAGTTATGCTTTAGTTATTTGATTTTTATCATTATCCAAAACCTAGGAGACCTCATTGGCCATTTCTCCACTAATATAAAGCGTCGGGTAGCTTCTAGACCTAAAAAAATGATGAATAGGCCAAAACTATCACACAATTTTATACTGAGAGTGGTACACATTCGAACCATATGTGAACCGAAACTTATTCGTATACTTAACTGGAACATATTTGGTAACATCAGTTCCGATCACAAACATTTTAATCAAGGTTAGTTTCTAAATCACTTAAATTCTTCTAATTGAAAAATCAAGATAACGGGTATTCCGTAATTAGAACTGAAAATGTGTATCTATATGGAACAGGTATTCCGTATAACATCACCCAATTTAAGACCAGTCTTAAGCCTATTAACATTAGTCCATTAATCATACCATTATACCTTAAGCCCATTAGCCCAATCATTCCAATTGAATTAAGACTTAAGTGGGTAATTAAAATGTATAACTGTGTTATAAATATCAGATATAAAGCAGTTAAATGAGTCGTGTTCATGTTTAGAACTTTTATTGTTCGCGTCGTCAGAGACCTGTTAAACCTGTTAAGACACAATTTGCCAGCCCTACCCGCAAATTTGAAACAGACTACCACCAGAGGGAATTGACTAGACTACAGAACTACCTGCCGCTGCCGGGCTGCGGGAGTGCCTCCGCCTGGCCCGTGTATCGCCTGCTGCCACAACTCTGTTGACTCTTCTCGTTGTTCCTAAACAGCCTCCAAATTGGTATTAAGCTCAGTTTGGTTGGTAAGTGAATGAAATGAAATAAAATCGGCATTCATTCATTTGTATATTCGAAACAATCAAAGCATTTGTATCTTTGTAGTTTATACTTAAGCAATTTACTTAACTAGAGTTATTGGTGTTTCTAAACCCATATGGGTTTCAGAGCCGGCCCGACCATTTTAGAGGCCCAAAGCGAAGATTAAAATTGTGGCCCTTATAAACAAAATAATATTTTACCCACCATTGTAATGATACATATTAATATTAATTGATTGACCGCTTAATGAGTTGATAACATGCTAACAAAGACAAAGATAGATCCAGAACTCTATACTCGTGGGGGAAAACAAATTTGTTAAAATGATTTAGGGGCTGTTTGTTTACCTCTGAATGGAGCCATTCAGAGGTAACCTCTGATTCGGTTAGAGGTGGGTGGTGTTTGGTTGCAAAAACTTGCCCCTCTGAACTGAACCATTAAGACTGAATGGTTCAGCACTGTGATGATGCTGAATGAAAAATTGGACAGAATTTGCCCTCACCTCTGAACATCCCCTTCACCCCTTGCTGTAGCCACCACCCAACACCGCCGCCCTCCTCTGCTCTCCTTCTGCTCCGACCCCCAACCTTCCTCCTCTCTGTTCCGACCACCAGCCCCACCCCTATCCTCACCACCTCCCGCCGCCCTCCTTCTCCTCCCTCTCTTCTCTTCCCTCTCTTCCACCCAGCAGCGCCTCCTCCGCCTGTGCGTCTCCTCCATCTATGCGTCTCCTCCGGTAAATGCCGAACCCAACATAGGAGTTCCCTTCCGTCTTCCGATCTTGAGTTTGGGGTTTATAAACCTGGTTCTTGAATGGTGGTTCTGATTTGAGGTATAAAAAATGGAAATGATAAGAGATTAGAAAGGTGAAGAGATAAATAATGATGGTGTGTGTCACTGTGTTGTGAGAAAAGATAAAGGAGCTCATTTGAATGTTGAATTATTGAGATTTGAGAGAAGATAAAAAGGATAACAATCACATGGGTGAAGTAATAAAGAAAGAAAAAAGAAAGGCGTGGATGAGGTGGGGTGGGGTGGGGTGGGGGCCAAATGTAACGACCCTGGTTGTCGGAGCCGGGTCGTCGGGTCGGGTTATCGGAGCTACGCAGCGGATTCGGATCATAATAGTCTTTACTCTCCCAGGATCCACGTCATCGTATCTGTTTGGTTACCTGAACACATGCCAAAAATAGTTTCTGTCAACATAAAGTTGGTGAGGTCGTGTATTTTATAAAGTGAATGGCCAGTTCGTTTATTGATAATTCTTTTATATAAAACATTCTTTTATAAAACATGCTTTACAGTTATAATTCTGAAGGGGAAAATATATTCTATTATACCAACTCTATTATATATCAATTCTATTATATCTCAATTCTATCATATCGATTATATTTCGTGCCATTCCTATCGATGGTACCACTCTGTTTGTGATAAAATACCTGTTCCTGTCCTCTACTTGGACAAGAATGGTTTTGGTCCTCTACTTGGACATTCCTACCCTCTTCTTGGGTAAGACTGGTTCTTGTCTTCTAGTTGGACAAGAAAGGAAATGGCGGATACCGGCTAGTACTGTCCTCGTCGTTTATATGTCCCCTTTTCTATTATATTTCTTCTATTGATAATCTTTTATTTATGTAAAGTATTATTATGTTTTCTTATAAATGACATGTATTCCCCCGAAAACACTTAATAAAACAGTAAAAGTGGGGAGTTCACGATACTCACAGGTTTGCGTATAATCTTCTAGTCTCTCTTATTACAATTATATGTCATATATATATGGATACGTTTTACGCGTGGGACTTGTTAGATTGTAATACTTAGGATATATATCATATATACAATTTATACATATAGAATTCGGCATATATTAGATAGTCCTAAACTCGGGGTTCATTATTGACACGACACAGACATCCTAAATCTAGCTGGCCATTACAGCTTGGCACTCGAAACTAATAAAGCTGGCCATTACAGCTTGGCAGATCTAAACTAACAAAAGAATAGAAAATATTATGATTAACCCGAGTCTAGTATATCTTTTATTTATCGAATCGTATATATATAAACATATATATTTTATATATGTTTATTATTCTCTTATTATTATTATCAAGTCTGTACGTTCCCGTATTATATATATATATATATATATATATTCGTATAATTCTAATAATACTCCTCGTCTAGATACTGGACCGGGTTCTATTCCGGGTGTTGACCGAGTCACTGATTTGACTCGGTATCAGACTCGTTTTCCCGATACGGTTAATTGGTACCTCGCAATCAAACATAATCCTTATATTAATCAATAGATTATTAGATTATAACCAATCAACCATTAGGATATAAATATTACCCAATAAGTGACCGAACCTTACCAAATTATTATCGGGACATAATCGGAAGTTAATCCGGACCTTTGGTTATGGATTATATTTCCACCTTATAACTCCAATATCCTGATTACCAAGAACAGAATTAGAAATCGGTCAATACCAATAATTAAAGAATAACTACCAATAACCAAACTACAATCGGTTGATAATGAGAAATCCAATCGGTGACAATATATCACTCGAATACTTGATCGGACACACCATAACCCGTCATAAGGATGGTTCACGAGCAAAACAGAAGAATAGCTGCTGGTTGTTTGTCAAAACAGGAGAGTGATTCGGTTGTTTATAAGGGTTCACGACAGTCACCGATTTCGGTGACTGTTCCGGTGACTCTCTTCGTTGCAATCAAAACAGAAACATAAGATAAGGGTTATGGTAATGGTTTGGGCTCGGTTTATCGAATACAGATTCAAAACATAGAGAGGCTCATCGGGTTCAATGGTTCGGTAGTTATAATAGCCGATTGATAGTCACCCTAGTTTGGTGACTGTCCGTTCATGTTAACAGAAAAGAACTACACAGAGATGATTAACAAGGGGTTCGATATTGACTCGATGCAACCGAATGGTTGTTATTGGTGACAGTCACCATAACCGGTGACTGTCCGGCTTCGGTTAACTGAAACAGAGGAAAGAACTAGGTGGTTATCGGTTGCTGATTGGGTTTTGTAATAGAAGAACAAGATTGCCGGTTATGGTGGTTGTTGGTTACTGGGTTATTATTATTATTATCAAAACAAAGGAGGAGAAAGTTTGTGGTGCTCACCGGAGAGAATACGGCGGCAGTGGCGCCGGAGATGGTGACCGGCAGCAGCGGAGGCGGCAACGACCGCCATGGCTGTTCGGTGGGAGCTCTGTACACACACAAGTGTGTGTGATGTACTCGTGAATTTGTGCAGCCAAAGGGAAGAAGGAGGGCTTTTATAACCAAAGCAAAATAGAGGGTGTTTGGTTATGGGGATAGCAGCTAGAAATAAGGGTGTTTGGATGCGAGTTTAAGGGTAACAAGGAGGGTGTTTGGCAGCAGATTAACAACTAAACATGGAGCGTTTGGTGATGAATTAATCAATCGAGTGAGACGTTTGGCTGCGAGATTCGAACTTGAATATTTTATAATAAGTAATCGGGTGGTCGGGTACGACCCGACCCATTAACGAGACCCGTAACACTCAGGGTGTTACACTGAAATAGTCATTTTACATATGTATTCAGATGTTTAACCAAACAACAGTTTACTGGTTCAGCACTTATTGGTTCAGAGCCTCTTACCCATTCAGATCTCTTACTGGTTCAACACCTACCAAACAGCCCCTTAGTTAAAAGTTAAACGTGCTTGAGTAATAACTTAACTGTTTAAACTATCTAAGAGTTGAAAACAATAGTCACACAAAAGAATGACAATTCTTTTTCTAAGTAAACCCAACATTGTTTGAACATGAACTTCAATACCTATAAATAATCAACGTTATTTAAAAGATGAACTCTAGTGAAACTAAAAAAAATCGTGGAACAACCCAAAAGTTACATCAACGTAAACCTAAACCTAATACCCTTAAAATATACAATGTAGTAAACCTAGAGGCTATAAACTCATTACGAACCAGAACAAAAAAAGGGAACAACCATTGAGATATTTTGGGCCTAGGCCTTACAGAGACCTCATCGTTTTAAAATGAAAAAAAAAAAAGATGTTCTTGAAAATGCTGGTATTGGGACTCGAACAGAGAACAACGCATTGATCAACAAGGAAAAAGCAAATGCCACCAGACTATAGTTGTCAAATTCGTCGACTTAACAAAATTTTCTATTATATATAAATGCAATATATTTCAAATGGGGTCCTAAGAATTTGGGGGCCTAAGGCACTAGCCTAGGTTTGATACACTAACGGACCGGCCCTGTGGGTTTTCTTCTTACTTCATAATTCATATCCATGCTTTCTTCTTAATAAGTTTCTCTTGTTGCAGGTACACCACGGCACTTAACCTAAGAGCATAGGCTTAAAGATATAAAGAATGTATCATCACATAAAAGCATTGACCATCATATTAAAGATATTGATCAAGACTTGGACATCCATCGCTTCAAGTGTTCAAGTCTTTAATTTCTAGATTGGGACTTCATTTTAATAAGGTGACCCATGAGTCTTTTCATTGTACTTCATGTTCCCTAAATAAAAGCCACAAACTACCTTTTGGCAAAAACTCTTTTGTTGCCAATCAACCTCTACAACTTCTCTACTCCGACATTTGGGGTCCCGTAAAAACGTCAATCGATGGCTTTAAATACTATGTCATTTTTGTTGACTATTTTTCCAAATACATTTGGTTATACCCAATCAAACGAAAATCCGATGTCAAAATTCTTTTTCCACAATTCAAATCTCTTGTTGAAAATTTTTTCAAAACCAACATTGTTGCGTTGTTCACTGATAATGGGGGTGAATATGTGGGTCTTTCACCTTATATTGCCTCTAAAGGTATCTCCCATTACACGACACCACCTCACACACCGGAACAAAACGGTATTGCCGAACGACGTCACCGACACGTTGTGGAAACCGGCCTCGCCTTACTCCACTACTCCCACTTACCACAACATTTTTGGTCCCATGTCTTTCAAATCGCAACCCACCTAATCAATCGTTTGCCTACACCCATCCTTAACAACAAATCTCCTTACGATATGTTGTTCAAAACCGCTCCTACTTATTCCAAACTCAAACCGTTTGGTTGTCTTTGCTATCCATGGTTACGACCCTATGCTACTTCAAAACTCCACTCCCGTTCAACGACGTGCATATTTCTTGGGTACTCATCCTCCAAATCGGCATTCAAATGCTATGACCCTACTAGTCACAAACTATACCACTCTTGCCACGTTGAATTTATCCCACATATTTTTTCATCTCAAAACACCAACTCCCAACCCAAACACATGTCATTTGACTCCTTCCTATCCACATACCAATCGGCCCAATCAACCTCCCCTTCTAACCAACCCACTCCAGACTCAAACATCTTGCATCATCCAACCCCTACTCCACAGCCCATATCACCCGAAGCCCAAACCCCTATCCCTACACAAACCCACGACCCACCCCCAATACCTCCTGCACACAGCCAACCCTCCCACACAATAGGTCCAAACAGCCCAACCTCCCACACAACAGGCCATACACCCCAGCCTACCGAGACACCCTCACCAACCCGCCCACTGACTCCACCTGCCCCAACCGATTCTCACTCTACCAACCCCACCTCACCAATGTCTTCATCCAACACATCCGATGATCCCACGAACTCACCTCCATATAACCCTCAACCACCTCGTCGACAACCAAAACCCAACTCAAAGTATTACAACCCCAACTTTGTCAACTCTACCACCATTCACCCTCTACCCGTTTCTCTTGAACCATCCACTTATACTCAAGCCTTGAAAGATCCGGATTGGCGTCATGCCATGGATCTTGAGTATAATGCTCTCTTTCATAACAACACTTGGGAACTTGTCCCTCACACAACCCAAACTCCCATTGGTTGCAAATGGGTATTCCGAATCAAACGCAAACCCGACGGCACGATTGACAAGTACAAAGCCCGTCTAGTTGCCAAAGGGTTTCACCAACAATATGGAAAAGACTATCATGAAACATTTAGTCCCGTTACTAAACCCGTTACCATTCGCACTGTTCTCTCCATTGCTCTTTCAAAAGGATGGTCTTTACGTCAACTAGACGTTAATAATGCGTTTCTTCATGGGACTCTTCACGAAGATGTCTTTATGGTGAAACCTTCTGGGTTTACCAATACGGAATTCCCACGTCACATTTGCAAACTCAAAAAATCCCTCTATGGACTTAAGCAAGCACCGCGTGCTTGGTACATCGAACTAACCAACTTTCTCACTCGTTTTGGCTTTAAAAAGTGCATTTCTGACCCCTCTCTCTTTGTATACAATCTCAACAACATCACTTGCTACCTCCTTGTATACGTTGACGATATTGTCCTCACCGGAAATCACAATCCATTTATGGATTCCTTTGTTCAAGCCCTAAGCAACCAATTCTCTATCAAAGACTTAGGCCTTCTCCATCATTTTCTAGGAATTGAAGTCATTCCTACGCCTCATGGTCTATTTCTTTCCCAACATCGTCATATTCAAGATATTCTTACCACCTTTAAAATGGATGGTGCAAAAGAGGTTCTCACTCCTTTAAGCACTTCTGACTCTCTTTCTTCTTTTGACTCCACTCCCCCAGTCGATCCCACTCCCTACCGCCAACTTGTAGGCACTTTGCAATATTTTGCCTTCACACGTCCCGACATCTCCTTTGCCGTCAATAAATTATCTCAATTCATGCACTCACCTAAACAATCACACTGGCAAGCTCTCAAACGGGTACTCCGCTATTTGAAAGGAACGGTCCATCATGGGTTGTTCTTGAAACGCAATACTAACCTAAGCTTGCAGGCTTTTTCGGACTCGGACTGGGGCGGTATTAATGACGAGGGACGGTCCACTACAACATATCTCATATATCTTGGGTCTAATATCATCTCTTGGAAATCTGCTAGACAAAAAACCGTCTCAAGATCATCTACCGAAGCTGAATACAAAGCACTCGCTAATGCTGCGGCTGAACTCTCATGGGTTAAAAATTTACTTAGTGAACTCGGGCTCCCAATTAAGAGCACCCCATCTCTTTGCTGTGACAACACCGGAGCTACTTATGTATGTGCAAATCCTGTTTACCATTCCCGCATGAAACACATCGCTCTGGACTATCACTTTGTGCGGGAACAAGTAAATTCCAGGCAACTCAAAGTTCTTCATGTCAGCTCCAAGGATCAACTCGTGGATGTGCTCACCAAACCGCTTGCACGTGCACCCTTCCTATATTTTCGATCCAAGATTGGAGTCTCCAACGGATCCTCCATCTTGCGGGGGCGTATAAAGAATGTATCATCACATAAAAGCATTGACCATCATATTAAAGATATTGACCAAGACTTAACCAAGACTTGACCAAGACTTTGCATAATCTTAGCTTAGTCAATTATAATTGTAATTATGTAATTAAGTGTATCCCTTAGTATTAGCATTTTCCTTATTGTAAATCCTCTATATAAGAGTCTTGTAACTCTCCATTGATCAATACAACTTTCATAATACAAAAACACACAACATTGTTCATTACTTTATAAAAGACACCAAAAAGAAAACGTGTATAGCCACTACCACATCATAAAAACTCACATTCCTTAAGAAAATCAAAAACCCACCTAACAAGAAAAACCCAAAAACATTGCCACAACATCTACATCTTTCGCCCAAAGTGAAAACATATGTTTCCATTAACCACAACCCTAAAAACAAGCCATTGGACACATCTGTAATTGAACATCAGGGGTTGGTGTTGCTTCTTGATATTAAATGTATCCTAATATTTCAAAACCTAACCAAAAAAACTTTCAACTTAAATCCTCTTTATTCCTCAACTTTCAAATGTTTCAGCTTGCCTCGTAATGTAACAATGTAACACGTGTAACAAAGTCATAACCACGTCGCGTCGCGCATGCATGCTACAAGCTAAATTGCTAATGTCATCAACGTAATGCGTGTAACAATGGCACAAACGCGTTGCATCGAGCGCAGGGGGGTCTAGAGGTGGGTCCAAGTTTTTTTTTATTATTTTTTTCTAATGGGTTCATTGTTTTTAGATGCTTTAATTTCATAACATCAAACATAAAATTTTCAGGGTTCGTTCGACTATTCAGGTCGGGTAAGGTTCGTCAGATAATAAAAATATGGTACACTAAGCTAGCGTTCGTTTCATGGATTATAATGGAATTGGAATTCGCGCCGGAACTGTAATTTGTTTTGGAATTTAGGTGTGTTTGTTTCACAGAATGGAATGAAATTTCAATGGAATTGAAATGTAGATTCCTTTGCATATATTGTTGTTTAATTACAATTTCTTCTTTTATTGAAACAAACAACATATATATTCAAATTTCATTCCATTCCGTTAAACAAACGCTACCTAATAGTAAGAAACTTGTCATTAGAAATTTAAAAAACAAATAATATAAAAACCGTTGTTCTTACAAATTATAAAAAAAACTAACTATATGTTATACTTACGTTTGTTTTGATGTATACGGGCCGAATTGTATATGGGCCCAACGGTAGTTTTTTGGACGACGAATTACGACAGCAGACGATCGGTTCGCACTGCTATGACAGCAGCTCAGAACAAGGTCTGCCCCTCAGAAATTGTTTTTAAGGATAAAAAAACATATCTACAGTTGTTCACTACGAGTTTTCATCATTTGAAAGCGTTACATTACATTCTTGACGGAAACTTGTTGTACTAACTCCCTAATATCAAACTAGTGGGAATGTCCACGCATAGCCGCGGGTAGTTATGTTTTTTAGGGGCACATCACGTGGTAGGTTTCACATACATTTTTTTTAATACCAATTTGTTAAGACACTAATATATCAACATACAAAATGCAATTGAGTATAAACTAAATAGTTGACATAAAAAACAACAATATAAAAGATGGTAGACGTCACGTAAATCATTATAAAACTACATATCATGTTTTCTTCCCGTAAATCATTACATATAGTAGGTTAAAATCCGGTAACTAAATCATGTACCAAGGCCACACATGTCTTTAAGCCCATATTGTAATTCATGAGCCCGAAAGGCAGAAAAAATTATAATCAACAATATATTATTAAATACCAAAAAAAATATATATAGCTATTTCCCATACCCGTTTGTTAGAGGAGTTGATAGATACATAACATAAAGCATATTTATACAGTAGGCTAAAAGTCGGTAACTAGAACATGTACAAAGGCCATGTTATGTCATAAAGACCATTTGTTAAGAAAGTAAAGAAAATAGTTTCTAATAGTACATGATTAACATTACATGTGTTTAGCCAGTAAAATTTAATAGGGAATTAAGAAAAATAATGAACAATTCAAAACTGAGATTGTTGATCAATTCCTTAAACATAATACATAAACATAATAATAAATCAAACATACCCGCTACTTCAGTAAAGGATGATAGGGAAGACGATGCCATGAAGATGATTACACTAATCGGGTTCCCTTTAGTGTGTACACTAATGATTGTTAATGATCACAAAGTGATCGAATGAGAGAGAGAGGTGGGTGGCGGCTACATTAGGTTATGGTGTTATTAGAGTTCAACCTAATACCTATAGTTATCTCTCTATTTATACACACAGGGGACACCCTAATTAGGTTTAGTAAGGGTAATTCCGTCCATCAAAGAATCACCAATTATAAACTTAGGGATATTATAGTAATTGATCAATATAATATAAATGATAATGATGGCCATATAATAAATATAATAAACATAATTTATATTTATTCTAACATTCTCCCACTTGGCTGAATAATCATTTATTATGAGTATTACGTAAGTCTATAGAGATTAATACTCATTTTAGTTCAAAACCCAAAATGTAGTAGAGAAATACAGCCGTAAAGTTTTTATTCGACTTATGACCCCCATTAATCATACTACACCAAAATTTAAAACTTAACATTAGGATCAATTAACGTTATGCCCTTAGTTGATTTGTTATATTATTGTCGTTATGCCATTATGCTAGCTTAGCATACCAATAGACAAACAAATCATAATGAGGAAAATAAATCATTAGTCATTAGTCATTAGTAATTCATAGTACGATATGCAGTTGTACATGGTCATTAGTAATACCCTTTTCTCTCAGTTGGCACGTTAGTGAGACTTTTGGGTGATAGACCTTTAGTTATTGGACCCATAAGCATATCATGAATGCATTCGATACAAAATTCTGATTTCCTCTATTTGTTCTTAATCATAAGCGAACAATAATTTCATATCGAACTCTAATGCAGCTCCTCTCAAACTGTTACTGTTCGAGAAATAAGGGTAGCTGACTTTATCACAGTAAGTCTTCAAGATAGTATTTACATGGAGTTAATAAGTTATGAGTCATCTGATAAATTTACCAACAACATTTAATGACCATTCTGTTGTGATCAGTAACACATTATGTCATGATAACTTAGGTTGTTGTAATCAACTCCTTATGATTCCTCCATGAGATAGTTATGTCTGCTGACGTTATGATATACCCCAAAATTGGCATTTTATATCATAAGGGTAGCTAATCACTTTAAGTTCTCACTTCGTCTTTAGATTAAGGTTTCAATTACGTATGTACCAAAGTAAATCGACAATACATTAAGTTGGTGTTTGTTTTTTGCTCAGAAGCACTTCTAACCTCTTTTGTCTGCGCCGCGCCGACGCGCGCATACGTTTGAGGTCTGCAGATTGTTTGTTTTTTTGGAAGACCTTTCACTCAAAAATGTCTTCTTGAAATAAACACACACAACATATGTTAACTTCTGCCTAATGTTCTTTCTCTTTAATCCACCTGCAACCTAAAAAAACTAATAAAAAATGAACTTTTGCTTCATTACATCAGTGTGACACCCAACCTAAATTGGTCTCATTTGTTTAATTTTTATTATATCTACAAAGTCCCACTGTGCATTAACAACAACAACAAAAAAGAAAGAAAAAAACCAACTTAACAACCTTGAGCTCAATCAGAAGTTTCAGAACCATAAGACTAAGCAACTAGTAGCTCATAACCAATAAGAGCTCAAAAGCTGACACGCACAAACTATGTAGGATAAGATATTCACCCCTAATCTTTTCTATCCTAAGAAGCTCATGACTTTACAAACCAAAAAGCTAACATAGACAGTAAAATATAGAAAATAGAGAAGGATAAAAGAAAAAGATAACCTTTGGAGGGTTTCTTATTAGGATAAGAAGACCTAGTAGACAAAGAAGAAAGCTTGGAGTTTCAAGGAGACGAACGATCTTTGTTGCCATTGGAAATAAAAGAAGGTCGGGAACTAATGGCGGTTGAAGGCGGAGAGGAGGGCAGGAGGGCAGGAGCGGAGCAGAGGTCAGGGGAGGAGGGTTTTGGGCTACTGTTGGCTGCTCACTGCTGTTTGTATGTTTTTGTTTGGAAGGAGCGAGACTTGGGTTTGGGTTTTACCCTAGTATTTAATTAAAAAAAAAAGTTGGAAACCAAAAAATAAAACGCATGAAACGGGGATTGAACCTGGAACCTTGTGAATGTTATGGCGGGTTTCAACCACTAGAGCACCTCCAACCTTTAGTAGTGGGTTCCCGAGATAATTTTCTTATGGGTTACTTTCTAATTTTCTATACTACATTAACACTAAAATTTACAAACTGAGTGGGTTTTGGGAACCCACCGAAAGCCCCTGGATCCGCCACTGATTGACAGTACTCTGTGGAAGTTAGGGGAAGGGGCTTAGGTATTATGGTTGTCTTGACAATGACGATACTACAAGAATGAATGATTGGCGTAAGGATGGGGTAATTGTGGTGTGAAGGTGGCAGTAAGACTAATGGGTTTTGACATGGATGGAAGATTGTGCAAATTTCACCACTTTAACTGTGACCCGACTTGTTTCCATTCTGCCATAAAAATCATTATCATATAGTAAATAAGGGTTATTCAATAAAAGGTAGTTTATGCATGGATTGTTTTTCAACAACCAAACTGTTGCTACAACAAATAACTGCCTAACGTTGGTTCTGAGTCACAGGAAGGGTTCAGGGGTTCAAGGGTTCCGATCTGCCTAACGCAGGTCGTGGTGTCCTTCTACGTTGCAAACGTAGAAGGAGGTTCAAGATAATTTTATTGTTGCTAATGCTTTTGATTTCTGGTTTGAGATGTACTCGAAACTAGAAAAGGTTGTTCTAAGGATCCGAGTGAAGAGAAATATTCTCTCCACGTGTGAGGACCAAAGGAATAAGAAGTTTAGAGTGTAAGTGATGTGAGATGGTGTGATCAGATCTGTGAAGACAGATCTGATTTATAGAGGGAAGGACTCTCTATTAGAGGAAAGCATATTATCTTGGACCTTGTTGCAATAAAAGGACAATCCACTAATAGCCGGCGGTGGCTATTGACCTGCGGTCTGTTTGGTGCTGTTACTCCATCAGCAGCTGGTTGTGTTACTCGATGAAAAGGTGATAGGAAAAGTCATCTTTTTGACTTAGGATACTCCTGCCTTTTGAACCGTTGAAGCTTTCAACCCTTTAAGCATTGTTCTGTAATATTGTTTATTATTTTTGCTTTGGGCTACCCACGTCATCAGCCCCCCAAGTCAGGAGGTTTGGTGGCGTAGCTTGAAAGCTTCTGACTGTTTGCTTAGTCTGGCTTTTGCTTGAAGGGTTCAATGCTTCGCTGTGTTTTGGGCGGTTATTACTTAGCAGTTTTAATTATGATTAGACTGCTGATGTGACATGTGGCAGTCGCACAGCTGTTTTTTACTGCATGTCATAATTGTAGTTTGTTTTTGAATTAAATAACCGTTTGTTTTCTTTCTTTTTAACCCTCTGAATTCACTATTTTTTACTTTACTCTTTTTGTTTCTTCAACATTTCCTCTCTATCATTCATCCATCTGATTAGGGTTTCGTTCCTCCGATCAAAGCAGGTTTGTCTTCTTCCTTTGTTTTTGTTTTCCGATCATCCTTTGAAGCACTATGGGCGCTAAAAAGGACATAGCCATCACTGTTTCCTCCCTTTCTCAAAAGGAGGTGGAGGCGTTTTGTGATGAATGGGACATAGATTTGTCGTTTAATCCCGTTGCTCTGGGTAAGAAACTTGTTGTATCTGACTGTCCGTACGGGTCTATTGCTCTGTATTGTCGACATTTTGAGTTCTCAAACCTTCGTCATCCATTCTCCATATTTTTATTGAATGTTCTCGAGTATTATAGGGTTTCTCTTGGTCAGATTCATTCCCATGGCGTTGGCCGTATTATGCATTTTGAATGCCTGTGTAGAGCGTTAGGGTATGATCCTACTCTGTTAATGTTCAGGCGATTCTTCCGTCTTGCTAAGAATGGTGACTGGTTCACCTTTGAGGGATCATCAGTAGAAACTAACTTGCTTTCTTCCCATGTTACAACCGTCGGTCAATGGAAAACTAGATTCTTTTGGGTTTCTGACTCTATTTTTCCTTATAAACCTGTGTGGAGACATCCTGATGCCATTCTTAATGAAGGGGAGCCTTCAGAATCTGAGTTAGATCATAGCTTTTTAACAGCTCTTAGAGTATGTCCTTCAAGGCTTCGTCCATTTGGTGAGCCTTTCTTAGTGTTGTGTGGTATTAGCACCTGTTGGGACAAACCGGGTAGAGATCCTGTAGTGATGAAGGGTGATCGGGGTATGAACCTTTTGCTTTTTGTTGGTTACTTCCCTTTTTGTCTCCTTTGCTTATATGTTCTATTTTCTTTTATTGTAGTTATGTCGGCTCTTGACTTTATCAAACAAGATGATGCTTCGTGTAACACCCCAACCGATGGCGGAAACATCGAGGTGTCATGTAGTGACGATTGTTCAATAGCTCATGGACTAAAGTGTAAATTTGAATACATTGATTTAAATAATTTATTACATTGAAATGAAATTACAGGATACAATAATTCTAAAGTGACAAGTCTAGCTAAAATACAATGTAGACAAGATTGAAATATAAAATCCAAAAGCCTAAAAGAAGCGTCTCAAAACAACCTGAAACATGTACGAAAATAATTTGGTCAATACAAAAATGTATTGGTGAGCATACCCTGTTGAATACATTTAATAGAAAAGTGTTTAGCAATTCATGTGTTGTATACTGTTTGCAATTATGTAATAAGTGGTATCCGGGTCAAATCAACCCTAAGAGAAGAAAGCAGATATATATAGTATGCGCTAGTAGTAATGTAATACATAGCAATGACGAGGACTCTCAACAGAGTCACAAGGGTATAAACCATAGTACTATTCATTGAAATGCCAGGCCGCAACGGTTAATGATTTGACAGGTCATAGATACACAAAATGACACAAGCAAACACACATAAGAATTGCATTTAGTAAAAGAAATAGAAACTTGATTGTAAGTACATGAGTCACCCCAAAATGTAAAACAGTAAAAAGGGGAAAAGATATACTCACAGTTTGCGAAAGCGATCAAAATCCACTTAAGCGGTCGTGAGCTAAGTAATGGGAATTCCGAGGAATTCAACCTATAACGTGTAAGAATACTAATAAGGAAGTGTCTAAAAGTCTAAGGTATCTAGGGTCTAAGGCATTAGGGTTTGCTAAGTCGATTTGGGGAATTAGAGTTTTTATGACAAGTCGCGTTAATGTAAAAGTTGTATATCACAAATAATATATGAAAGGCGGTAAATGTGGTTTAAATAATATAATTATTACCCATTGAATAAAAATATGTTTGAATAATTAAGACAAAATAATTTAGTTGGTTACTTTAACTAAATTAAAATAAATACAATAATCATAAATATATATAAATAAATAATTTTGAGTTACACAATGATTCAACAAAAGATAATAAAGACATTAAACCATATGAGTATTTCTATTTTATAAGAAAAATATTTATAAAATAGATGTTTAAATTGTATAAATAAATAAATGTTTTATTATGTCTAATTAAATGTAAATAAGACTAATAATACCATACATGATCCAAAAATACTAGTTTTATAGAAAATGGATGATTTCTGATGTACATTAATGAAAATAAATTTCCCATAATTTTTATAAACTTATTTATATTTAAAACTGATTTAATGAGATTAAATCATGTCTAAATGATTAAAATAGGGAAATCAATAAAAATAAATGTTTTCTGAGCCAATAATTTTTATTTCAGTTCTAAATGATTAGAAATAATTTATGACAAATTTTGAGACAAAAACCATTAGAAATGAATTTTTAATCAATTAAATACGATTAAAACAAATTAAATACTAAAAATTACGAAAATAAATTATTTTCCAGAAATAAAAAATATGATAATTATCTATGAGATGTCAAGAAGCTACACCTAAATTTTTATAATTTTTGGAGTAAAAATAAATTTTCTATAAATATTTCAAATTCTATATACTATATATGTTTTTTAAAAAAATATAAGAAATGGAAATGGAAAAGACATAAAAGAACAAAAAAATGCAGTTTTGCATTCAAGAGGAATCGAACCTGTGTCCTTTTCTATTCATGTTACACACACAACCACTAGACCAAACCCAATTTTGTTGAAATATTTGGTTAATAATAATATTTATTCATAAGAGAAAATGTCATCTTCTTCCCCAATTCATACCTATGAACCCTAACCCTAACCTTGATTTCAATAACCCGAATGACTGCAGATTTGATGTCTAAATCATGGGGCTAATGCTCGGAAAACAACAACTAACAAAACGGCATCAAAAAAAAGACTCACGTGGTGTTTAAAGGTTCGAACCCAAGGGACGCAGGTCCGAAAATGGAGAGCCGAGTATGAAGCTTCCTGAACGCGATTCAGATAGTTTTTGAAGTGGGTTTGTAGCATGTGAAGGTGCAGGAATAGAAAGATAGGATCAATTTATAGTTTCATGATCGAAAACGTATCCCTTGATTGTTAGCGACGGTTACCACTTAACCAACACATCAAGTCTAATTTAAACCACTTTACTGTTGGTTATTATAAGGAGGAGCCGAATAGAAATAATAGAGAAACGGTTATCATCATTAATACACCAAAAAACGCATCGGACTCATTAAAGTAGTGTGACCGGAAAACTAATTCCGGCGACCGGAATTAAGCTTCGCCGGAAAAAAACAGGTTCAGGGGGAAAAAGATGTTTCAGCTTTTGAACTTTCATCTTTTGGCATAAATGGTCCTTCTAGTTAGTATAGTTAAGTTTATTGATGATTTTTTAGTTAAGTTCCTTAATAAAACTCTAACCAAGTTAAGATAACTTAACCAAAATGCTTTGTAAACCTTAAAATCTTAATTTTTTTTAAAAAAAATATTTTATTTTTTTACGAACACGTTTCAACGTACGCATTAAATTAAAACTTATACCCGATCCATGATAAGTATAAATGATAAAATTTTAGTTTACTCTAAAATAAATTTTGAAAGCGACGAAATTTATAGGGGTTATAATAGAAATATGTGAAGGGCTAATGTTGTAGATTTGACGAAAAACGAGGGTGACGGTTGTCACAGTCTCCCCTACTTTAGAAAATTTCGTCTCGAAATTTCTTCAAGTGAAGGTTACTATGAAACAAAAGGCGTTGTAAAAGTTAGCTAGATTTTTTAAAGAAGTTTCATCATTTATGTTTTGAGAAAATTTAAAATAATTGTCTAGTACTCAAAGTAAAAGTTGCAAATTCTTCGACTGTGCACCCAAAGTTAGAGAGTTGAGAGTTTAAATGAGAAAAGGTTTTGAGGATATGTAACGTGTGAGGGCAGGGGTACAAATGAACGTTACTAAGGACATGCAACAGAATTTCGGCTAACAGAGAGTGTAAGAGTACACAAGGTTTAAGGTTTTCTGTAGAGATGGTCAACAAGAAGGCTCCAACAAAACTAATTGAAGCTTATGTAGAATGTTCTTATCGAAGATGCTAGTTACATGTCAACGATCTAATGAAGAGGTAGCAATGGGTAGGTTCTTGGTCAAACTCCTAGTCCGCTCCCGCAGTATCGTTTATGCTTATATATAGGGTGTACCGCAGCTAACCCACCACACTCCCGATACTTTAGATTCGTACTGGTTGTCTACCAACAGCCTAGATAGAATTACACACCACCCCCATGTACATGTAAGCCCATGATTGCGTTCCGGACCGTAATCATCGATTTACCTTACACTAGGGTGTTATGCTTTTCCATAACCCTAACATGAAATAAATGCGTGCAACCAATATGTAGTAGCCACTGTAATAAAATGATGTTCAATCAAGACATGGTTAGAGGTTCTTCCCTTCCGGGTTTTCCCTTTAACCGTAATGTGAATAACATGTAAGTATAAGACATGGTTAGAGGTTCTCCCCTTTCGGGTTCACCCTTAACCGGTAGTTTCTGTTTACATCGTTGGCTTTAAACACTCATATTGATAGACTCTGAGATTTACACCGTTCCCCTCGGATTAAAGAAATACTCTAATCCGAGTCGTACGTGGGCACTGGCTTAGATCTCATACGAGTTATCAACTAGTATGTTCATTGACCATGATGATGAACAAATTAATGTAAAGTATAACAGGGTTTTGCTCAAAACAGGAAAGAAAATATGCATACCAAATATGCGTTCAAGTAAGTATATAAGTATAGCATAAAATTCCGACTGAAAGAATAGTATAACATAAATCGAGTAAATCGCACAATTGCACAAAATGAAAGTAAACGAGTTGAATTAATGCAAATAGGCAATGTGAAAATAATCACAAATAACGTGTTGGTAATAACTATGAATAAAAATGGTGCAAGAATAAAATAATAAAATTTACGGCAAATGAATGTGCACGGAACGGGTGTATAGCCTACTGGCATGTGAGTTAAAATCTAGTAATTTTTACATATATGCGTTATACTATAAATGACATTTAGCAACATTCTGATAAAAAAGATATGTCCATTATTTTGTTAAAACCAAAAGTTTTGCAACTGAAAAAGTACAAGTGTAAAAGGTAAATTTTCGCAGTTTACTCGACTTTGTGATATTGTTGAAAGAATAGTGGTGATGCATGAGAATAAATTTTTAGAAATCGAAGTGTGCTTTAGATTCAAAACAGGTTCATTTGCAAGATCTTCGTAAATACACATTTTCATGTGTTTTACGAGAAGTCGAGTTTGAAAAATGTTATAAGGCTTATTATTAGTTGCAAATTTCTCCCGAAAATATATATTGGATACGTCATATGAAAACAAAAGGTTTACATTTGGTCTTTAAAATATGCAATACAAGTTTGTAAAATGCAAAAATGAAACCATTTCATGAAGTATGTGTAAATCGAATGTGTTTTAAAAGACCAAGATTTAAAATGATGTGAATGATAAAATTAACGTATGTAATAGATTACCAATATTTAAGAAAATTCATAATCAACGAGATGTAGAAATAGATCCTTGAGATGTGGATTTCACTCCTAACTCAAACATGTATGTCAAAATTGAAAACGATTGTGGAATGAAACCAATCACTAAGTTAAGGATATCACTCCCAGCTTAGTGGTTAAGTTTCTTTTTGAAGGAAATACTCTTTGAGGTGTGGATGTCACTCCTATCTCAAAGACATATTCCTAAGATTAATAACATATAGAGGAGTGAAACTAACCACCAAGGTATGGATGTCACTCCTAACTTGGCGCTATCGTTTCGTTTGTGAAATACGAGCGTATTCTTTTCTAAGCAAAATACTGAAAGAATAACGAGAAATAATCATAACGAAAATATCTTGAAAGAAAATAATAGGAAATAAGAGAAATATATACGAGAGGACTCGTGAAAGTAAGCTTAGTTATAGACTAGGCTAAAAGGCATTCTAATAACCAAATTCCCTATAACCATGGCTCTGATACCAATCTGTAACACCCCAACCGATGGCGGAAACATCGAGGTGTCATGTAGTGACGATTGTTCAATAGCTCATGGACTAAAGTGTAAATTTGAATACATTGATTTAAATAATTTATTACATTGAAATGAAATTACAGGATACAATAATTCTAAAGTGACAAGTCTAGCTAAAATACAATGTAGACAAGATTGAAATATAAAATCCAAAAGCCTAAAAGAAGCGTCTCAAAACAACCTGAAACATGTACGAAAATAATTTGGTCAATACAAAAATGTATTGGTGAGCATACCCTGTTGAATACATTTAATAGAAAAGTGTTTAGCAATTCATGTGTTGTATACTGTTTGCAATTATGTAATAAGTGGTATCCGGGTCAAATCAACCCTAAGAGAAGAAAGCAGATATATATAGTATGCGCTAGTAGTAATGTAATACATAGCAATGACGAGGACTCTCAACAGAGTCACAAGGGTATAAACCATAGTACTATTCATTGAAATGCCAGGCCGCAACGGTTAATGATTTGACAGGTCATAGATACACAAAATGACACAAGCAAACACACATAAGAATTGCATTTAGTAAAAGAAATAGAAACTTGATTGTAAGTACATGAGTCACCCCAAAATGTAAAACAGTAAAAAGGGGAAAAGATATACTCACAGTTTGCGAAAGCGATCAAAATCCACTTAAGCGGTCGTGAGCTAAGTAATGGGAATTCCGAGGAATTCAACCTATAACGTGTAAGAATACTAATAAGGAAGTGTCTAAAAGTCTAAAGTATCTAGGGTCTAAGGCATTAGGGTTTGCTAAGTCGATTTGGGGAATTAGAGTTTTTATGACAAGTCGCGTTAATGTAAAAGTTGTATATCACAAATAATATATGAAAGGTGGTAAATGTGGTTTAAATAATATAATTATTACCCATTGAATAAAAATATGTTTGAATAATTAAGACAAAATAATTTAGTTGGTTACTTTAACTAAATTAAAATAAATACAATAATCATAAATATATATAAATAAATAATTTTGAGTTACACAATGATTCAACAAAAGATAATAAAGACATTAAACCATATGAGTATTTCTATTTTATAAGAAAAATATTTATAAAATAGATGTTTAAATTGTATAAATAAATAAATGTTTTATTATGTCTAATTAAATGTAAATAAGACTAATAATACCATACATGATCCAAAAATACTAGTTTTATAGAAAATGGATGATTTCTGATGTACATTAATGAAAATAAATTTCCCATAATTTTTATAAACTTATTTATATTTAAAACTGATTTAATGAGATTAAATCATGTCTAAATGATTAAAATAGGGAAATCAATAAAAATAAATGTTTTCTGAGCCAATAATTTTTATTTCAGTTCTAAATGATTAGAAATAATTTATGACAAATTTTGAGACAAAAACCATTAGAAATGAATTTTTAATCAATTAAATACGATTAAAACAAATTAAATACTAAAAATTACGAAAATAAATTATTTTCCAGAAATAAAAAATATGATAATTATCTATGAGATGTCAAGAAGCTACACCTAAATTTTTATAATTTTTGGAGTAAAAATAAATTTTCTATAAATATTTCAAATTCTATATACTATATATGTTTTTTAAAAAAATATAAGAAATGGAAATGGAAAAGACATAAAAGAACAAAAAAATGCAGTTTTGCATTCAAGAGGAATCGAACCTGTGTCCTTTTCTATTCATGTTACACACACAACCACTAGACCAAACCCAATTTTGTTGAAATATTTGGTTAATAATAATATTTATTCATAAGAGAAAATGTCATCTTCTTCCCCAATTCATACCTATGAACCCTAACCCTAACCTTGATTTCAATAACCCGAATGACTGCAGATTTGATGTCTAAATCATGGGGCTAATGCTCGGAAAACAACAACTAACAAAACGGCATCAAAAAAAAGACTCACGTGGTGTTTAAAGGTTCGAACCCAAGGGACGCAGGTCCGAAAATGGAGAGCCGAGTATGAAGCTTCCTGAACGCGATTCAGATAGTTTTTGAAGTGGGTTTGTAGCATGTGAAGGTGCAGGAATAGAAAGATAGGATCAATTTATAGTTTCATGATCGAAAACGTATCCCTTGATTGTTAGCGACGGTTACCACTTAACCAACACATCAAGTCTAATTTAAACCACTTTACTGTTGGTTATTATAAGGAGGAGCCGAATAGAAATAATAGAGAAACGGTTATCATCATTAATACACCAAAAAACGCATCGGACTCATTAAAGTAGTGTGACCGGAAAACTAATTCCGGCGACCGGAATTAAGCTTCGCCGGAAAAAAACAGGTTCAGGGGGAAAAAGATGTTTCAGCTTTTGAACTTTCATCTTTTGGCATAAATGGTCCTTCTAGTTAGTATAGTTAAGTTTATTGATGATTTTTTAGTTAAGTTCCTTAATAAAACTCTAACCAAGTTAAGATAACTTAACCAAAATGCTTTGTAAACCTTAAAATCTTAATTTTTTTTAAAAAAAATATTTTATTTTTTTACGAACACGTTTCAACGTACGCATTAAATTAAAACTTATACCCGATCCATGATAAGTATAAATGATAAAATTTTAGTTTACTCTAAAATAAATTTTGAAAGCGACGAAATTTATAGGGGTTATAATAGAAATATGTGAAGGGCTAATGTTGTAGATTTGACGAAAAACGAGGGTGACGGTTGTCACAGTCTCCCCTACTTTAGAAAATTTCGTCTCGAAATTTCTTCAAGTGAAGGTTACTATGAAACAAAAGGCGTTGTAAAAGTTAGCTAGATTTTTTAAAGAAGTTTCATCATTTATGTTTTGAGAAAATTTAAAATAATTGTCTAGTACTCAAAGTAAAAGTTGCAAATTCTTCGACTGTGCACCCAAAGTTAGAGAGTTGAGAGTTTAAATGAGAAAAGGTTTTGAGGATATGTAACGTGTGAGGGCAGGGGTACAAATGAACGTTACTAAGGACATGCAACAGAATTTCGGCTAACAGAGAGTGTAAGAGTACACAAGGTTTAAGGTTTTCTGTAGAGATGGTCAACAAGAAGGCTCCAACAAAACTAATTGAAGCTTATGTAGAATGTTCTTATCGAAGATGCTAGTTACATGTCAACGATCTAATGAAGAGGTAGCAATGGGTAGGTTCTTGGTCAAACTCCTAGTCCGCTCCCGCAGTATCGTTTATGCTTATATATAGGGTGTACCGCAGCTAACCCACCACACTCCCGATACTTTAGATTCGTACTGGTTGTCTACCAACAGCCTAGATAGAATTACACACCACCCCCATGTACATGTAAGCCCATGATTGCGTTCCGGACCGTAATCATCGATTTACCTTACACTAGGGTGTTATGCTTTTCCATAACCCTAACATGAAATAAATGCGTGCAACCAATATGTAGTAGCCACTGTAATAAAATGATGTTCAATCAAGACATGGTTAGAGGTTCTTCCCTTCCGGGTTTTCCCTTTAACCGTAATGTGAATAACATGTAAGTATAAGACATGGTTAGAGGTTCTCCCCTTTCGGGTTCACCCTTAACCGGTAGTTTCTGTTTACATCGTTGGCTTTAAACACTCATATTGATAGACTCTGAGATTTACACCGTTCCCCTCGGATTAAAGAAATACTCTAATCCGAGTCGTACGTGGGCACTGGCTTAGATCTCATACGAGTTATCAACTAGTATGTTCATTGACCATGATGATGAACAAATTAATGTAAAGTATAACAGGGTTTTGCTCAAAACAGGAAAGAAAATATGCATACCAAATATGCGTTCAAGTAAGTATATAAGTATAGCATAAAATTCCGACTGAAAGAATAGTATAACATAAATCGAGTAAATCGCACAATTGCACAAAATGAAAGTAAACGAGTTGAATTAATGCAAATAGGCAATGTGAAAATAATCACAAATAACGTGTTGGTAATAACTATGAATAAAAATGGTGCAAGAATAAAATAATAAAATTTACGGCAAATGAATGTGCACGGAACGGGTGTATAGCCTACTGGCATGTGAGTTAAAATCTAGTAATTTTTACATATATGCGTTATACTATAAATGACATTTAGCAACATTCTGATAAAAAAGATATGTCCATTATTTTGTTAAAACCAAAAGTTTTGCAACTGAAAAAGTACAAGTGTAAAAGGTAAATTTTCGCAGTTTACTCGACTTTGTGATATTGTTGAAAGAATAGTGGTGATGCATGAGAATAAATTTTTAGAAATCGAAGTGTGCTTTAGATTCAAAACAGGTTCATTTGCAAGATCTTCGTAAATACACATTTTCATGTGTTTTACGAGAAGTCGAGTTTGAAAAATGTTATAAGGCTTATTATTAGTTGCAAATTTCTCCCGAAAATATATATTGGATACGTCATATGAAAACAAAAGGTTTACATTTGGTCTTTAAAATATGCAATACAAGTTTGTAAAATGCAAAAATGAAACCATTTCATGAAGTATGTGTAAATCGAATGTGTTTTAAAAGACCAAGATTTAAAATGATGTGAATGATAAAATTAACGTATGTAATAGATTACCAATATTTAAGAAAATTCATAATCAACGAGATGTAGAAATAGATCCTTGAGATGTGGATTTCACTCCTAACTCAAACATGTATGTCAAAATTGAAAACGATTGTGGAATGAAACCAATCACTAAGTTAAGGATATCACTCCCAGCTTAGTGGTTAAGTTTCTTTTTGAAGGAAATACTCTTTGAGGTGTGGATGTCACTCCTATCTCAAAGACATATTCCTAAGATTAATAACATATAGAGGAGTGAAACTAACCACCAAGGTATGGATGTCACTCCTAACTTGGCGCTATCGTTTCGTTTGTGAAATACGAGCGTATTCTTTTCTAAGCAAAATACTGAAAGAATAACGAGAAATAATCATAACGAAAATATCTTGAAAGAAAATAATAGGAAATAAGAGAAATATATACGAGAGGACTCGTGAAAGTAAGCTTAGTTATAGACTAGGCTAAAAGGCATTCTAATAACCAAATTCCCTATAACCATGGCTCTGATACCAATCTGTAACACCCCAACCGATGGCGGAAACATCGAGGTGTCATGTAGTGACGATTGTTCAATAGCTCATGGACTAAAGTGTAAATTTGAATACATTGATTTAAATAATTTATTACATTGAAATGAAATTACAGGATACAATAATTCTAAAGTGACAAGTCTAGCTAAAATACAATGTAGACAAGATTGAAATATAAAATCCAAAAGCCTAAAAGAAGCGTCTCAAAACAACCTGAAACATGTACGAAAATAATTTGGTCAATACAAAAATGTATTGGTGAGCATACCCTGTTGAATACATTTAATAGAAAAGTGTTTAGCAATTCATGTGTTGTATACTGTTTGCAATTATGTAATAAGTGGTATCCGGGTCAAATCAACCCTAAGAGAAGAAAGCAGATATATATAGTATGCGCTAGTAGTAATGTAATACATAGCAATGACGAGGACTCTCAACAGAGTCACAAGGGTATAAACCATAGTACTATTCATTGAAATGCCAGGCCGCAACGGTTAATGATTTGACAGGTCATAGATACACAAAATGACACAAGCAAACACACATAAGAATTGCATTTAGTAAAAGAAATAGAAACTTGATTGTAAGTACATGAGTCACCCCAAAATGTAAAACAGTAAAAAGGGGAAAAGATATACTCACAGTTTGCGAAAGCGATCAAAATCCACTTAAGCGGTCGTGAGCTAAGTAATGGGAATTCCGAGGAATTCAACCTATAACGTGTAAGAATACTAATAAGGAAGTGTCTAAAAGTCTAAAGTATCTAGGGTCTAAGGCATTAGGGTTTGCTAAGTCGATTTGGGGAATTAGAGTTTTTATGACAAGTCGCGTTAATGTAAAAGTTGTATATCACAAATAATATATGAAAGGTGGTAAATGTGGTTTAAATAATATAATTATTACCCATTGAATAAAAATATGTTTGAATAATTAAGACAAAATAATTTAGTTGGTTACTTTAACTAAATTAAAATAAATACAATAATCATAAATATATATAAATAAATAATTTTGAGTTACACAATGATTCAACAAAAGATAATAAAGACATTAAACCATATGAGTATTTCTATTTTATAAGAAAAATATTTATAAAATAGATGTTTAAATTGTATAAATAAATAAATGTTTTATTATGTCTAATTAAATGTAAATAAGACTAATAATACCATACATGATCCAAAAATACTAGTTTTATAGAAAATGGATGATTTCTGATGTACATTAATGAAAATAAATTTCCCATAATTTTTATAAACTTATTTATATTTAAAACTGATTTAATGAGATTAAATCATGTCTAAATGATTAAAATAGGGAAATCAATAAAAATAAATGTTTTCTGAGCCAATAATTTTTATTTCAGTTCTAAATGATTAGAAATAATTTATGACAAATTTTGAGACAAAAACCATTAGAAATGAATTTTTAATCAATTAAATACGATTAAAACAAATTAAATACTAAAAATTACGAAAATAAATTATTTTCCAGAAATAAAAAATATGATAATTATCTATGAGATGTCAAGAAGCTACACCTAAATTTTTATAATTTTTGGAGTAAAAATAAATTTTCTATAAATATTTCAAATTCTATATACTATATATGTTTTTTAAAAAAATATAAGAAATGGAAATGGAAAAGACATAAAAGAACAAAAAAATGCAGTTTTGCATTCAAGAGGAATCGAACCTGTGTCCTTTTCTATTCATGTTACACACACAACCACTAGACCAAACCCAATTTTGTTGAAATATTTGGTTAATAATAATATTTATTCATAAGAGAAAATGTCATCTTCTTCCCCAATTCATACCTATGAACCCTAACCCTAACCTTGATTTCAATAACCCGAATGACTGCAGATTTGATGTCTAAATCATGGGGCTAATGCTCGGAAAACAACAACTAACAAAACGGCATCAAAAAAAAGACTCACGTGGTGTTTAAAGGTTCGAACCCAAGGGACGCAGGTCCGAAAATGGAGAGCCGAGTATGAAGCTTCCTGAACGCGATTCAGATAGTTTTTGAAGTGGGTTTGTAGCATGTGAAGGTGCAGGAACAGAAAGATAAGATCAATTTATAGTTTCATGATCGAAAACGTATCCCTTGATTGTTAGCGACGGTTACCACTTAACCAACACATCAAGTCTAATTTAAACAACTTTACTGTTGGTTATTATAAGGAGGAGCCGAATAGAAATAATAGAGAAACGGTTATCATCATTAATACACCAAAAAACGCATCGGACTCATTAAAGTAGTGTGACCGGAAAACTAATTCCGGCGACCGGAATTAAGCTTCGCCGGAAAAAAAACAGGTTCAGGGGGAAAAAGATGTTTCAGCTTTTGAACTTTCATCTTTTGGCATAAATGGTCCTTCTAGTTAGTATAGTTAAGTTTATTGATGATTTTTTAGTTAAGTTCCTTAATAAAACTCTAACCAAGTTAAGATAACTTAACCAAAATGCTTTGTAAACCTTAAAATCTTAATTTTTTTTAAAAAAAAATATTTTATTTTTTTACGAACACGTTTCAACGTACGCATTAAATTAAAACTTATACCCGATCCATGATAAGTATAAATGATAAAATTTTAGTTTACTCTAAAATAAATTTTGAAAGCGACGAAATTTATAGGGGTTATAATAGAAATATGTGAAGGGCTAATGTTGTAGATTTGACGAAAAACGAGGGTGACGGTTGTCACACTTCGGGGGTTGTCTTCAAAGATGCTGAAGCAGCAGAGGGTGAGGATGCCTTGACAAAGTATGAGAAGGGAAGGTATGATGGGACTAACTATGTTGCTGTCCCTAATGTCAAAGGTTTTTCTAAGGTCAGTTCGTCAAAGGCTTCAACTAGGAGATCTAGCAGGCGTCTGCTGATGGCTGATAAGTCTGTTGATGCATCTGAAGCATTGACTGTTAGTGATGACATTGAAGAGTTAGATAAGGAGAAAGATCAGACCGTGGATGATACTGTTGTTGATGTGGCTGGGGAGAAGAGCAATGGTAATAAGGCTAAGGTTACCATGGTGAAGGGTAATGAGGGCTCAACGAGCTTTGATGAGGAAGGGTTGTATGTCCCAGGTTGGAATGTGAAACCCAGTGATAGTTTTAAGTCTTCAGCGGTTTGTGAGGAGGTATTGGCACATTTTGCTACCCCTGGTGTGTAACATCGCAAAATTTTTCCCCAAATTTTAATACATAAAAGCCCTTATTTTTTTATTTTATTACATCTTTATCATTAATATTATACAAATGTGCCTAAGTCTTTATTTTCCTAACTCACAACTTATATATATATATATATATCTATATATATATATAAATGTATATAATAATAATAATAATAATATGATCTAAATTCTTTTTTTTACACATACACTTGTCAAGAATTTTTTTAAATAAAGCCATAGTCAAAGTCCTAGTCAAAGTCTTAGTCAAACAGTCAAAGTCTTAGTCAAATAGTCAATTCATCATAAAACCTTACTTTATGGTGTTGACCAATTTTAATGGCTAATTGAATCCAAAACTAGTATAAAAACCCACCTATGACCCATTATACTTTGCACCTCTAAATCGATTGTTTCAATGCGATTAAACTTTCCCTCATACCTTTCTTCTATAGTCTATTACTTCTACAATTGAAGCTTTGATTATAAGCTCTTGTAATTGGCAACTTTGGGGCTACACATATTCTATTTCTCGAGACTTAATACTTTGCTAAGGTGAGTTTACGTAACCATGTTTATGCAATTCTTTATACTTGCAACATTATACTTAAGCAATTCTACATACATGTCTAGTTGTAAACTTTAATGCCTCATGATTTAGACAACAACAACAACAGTTTCAACGAGTTTCAACATCACATAATCATTAGCTATGGCCAAGCCGGCGATACTCAATATTAGATCTATTGGATTGACAATCCCACCTAGATTCGTTGACCATCTTTTATGGGGAGCGCGGGTGATTGTTATCGTTCCAACATATTATTAAGGTGAACCGTGGATGACGGGATGGACCTAAACTAGTCGGAGGTTTGATTATGTCGATTCAACATATCATGTTTATTCATGTAGACTTAAACTTACGATAGACATATGAATTGCTAAACTTTTATACTTAAACTATTTGCTTGACATGGCTTATGTATTCTCACCAACTTTTAGTTGACCCCCCCCCCCCCCCATTTTTCCAAACTCAACAGGAAATATTGATGCTTGAAGTCTAGAGCTAGCATGAGGAGTTATTTGAAGTTTCGTTGTTTGTTTGACGTATTAGATTCCATTCAAGACTTTAATGTAACTCAATATTGTAATGGAATAAATGATTATTTAAACATATGTATTACCATGAGCTACTGAACAATCATTCATACATGACACCTCGATGTTTCCGCCATCGGTTGGGGTGTTACATGGTGCCAAGGCTTGCTTGGAGGGGTTGGATGATGATGCCCTTTTGACGAAGATGATGGTTGGTACCTGTAATCTGGCTGCTATTTTACCGGAGGGGATTAGAAGGTTTAGGAAGAAGATGGGTGAATATAGTGAGTTTGCTAAAAAGAAGAGGGAGATGAAGCAGTCTATTGCAGCCCTGAAGAAAGATGCCCAAGAGTATGCTCAGAAGGAGGTCACTCTGATTGCTTTGATCGATGAGTTGAAGAAGGGGCATGAGGCTGAAACTACCAAGCATGAGGCTGCTAGACTTCAGGTTGAAGCGAATCGGTTGTCTTTGGAAGCAGAGAAGAACGCGTTTGAAAATGAGAAGAAAGGGTTAGAAGGTTCCCTTGTTGCTGTCCTGGATGATAACAAGTGGCTGATAGAGGAAGGCTTTCAGCAAGTTGTTACATATCTTCTTCACTCTGCTGAATTCAACTCTGCCCTTGGCGAGGTATACACCAAACTTTTGATCCATGGTAAGCATGCTGGTTTCGTTGCAGGGTTCAAGGCTCATGAGTCTGGCCAAGTCTTGGAAGAGTTTCCTTTCTACCATCCTGATTCCTTGGATGTGTTTAAAGAGACGGTCCTCAAGATGGAACATTCAACTTAACCTTACGTTTCCCAAGTGTCTTCCCTCTATAGGAAACCTTTGAAGGAGTTGAAAGAGCTGAAGCCTGCTGGTTTGAATGAGGTGGTCTCTGCTAAGGTGCTTCATTCTGTTTCAAGGAAAAGGACTCATTCTGGTGATAGCGATGAAACTTTGGATGCTGGTGAAGTGCCTTCCAAAGATACTAGTGTTGAAGCTTCTGAAGCTGGTGGTCTTGTGGAGAAGCTACCGACGAAAGGGAAGAAATCGAAGAAGGAAAAGGTGGTGAAGGTTGCAAATGAGGATGAAGCATCCAAGCCTTCTGGATCTGGTAACGATGCTTAAAGTTCCCTATTCGTAGCTTTCTTAGCAGCTGGGTTGTAAACAATTAACTTTGTGGTTGTGTTCTAAACACTTTATCTTTTGTGGGGACCCTTAGGGGTTTTCTTGTGGATGTGGGCTTTATGTTGCCCTTTAAACAATGATCTTCTATTTGGCTTGTTAAAAGCCTTGAAATGTTAAGCCCTTAAGGCTGTTGTTAGGTATGTATGGTTGTTCATCTTTTGTTTGTTTGTTTTTCTTATGTGTGTTTGTCCTTGTTATTGTTTGGGAATGTTTATCCGGTAGCACCTTCAAAGGTTGAATGCTGCAGTCATTCTTCCTTAAGGTAGTCTAGGCAAACATATCACCACCTATCCTATATACACTTACATAAGTGCTTTAATATGTTTTCGTAAGTTTGTTTTCTAAACTTAAGGAACGGTTGGTGTAGGTTGTTCAAACCTGTCAATGAGATTTATAAAAGTGTTTTTTGTTTATCTCATGGAGTTGGATTGATTTAGGAACTCACCCCTTATATAGGTCCGTTTTATCCTTCGAACCTATTGAGCGAAATGGCCTGGGAGCTCATCCCCTTACATGGTCCCTACCATGGAGTTTCTTGCAAGGTTCTCAACCTGAACATAGGATAGAAAGACAAAGTTTCCAAAAGAGGATCTAGTGATCCTTTCATTCATTCGATACGTTAACATTACATTGCTTGAAAGAGAACAACATTTCCTTACAACTTAAACAAAGAACCTTTTAAGGTTCTTGCCGTTCCAGTGGCGAGGGAGCTTTTTGCCTTCCATGCTTGCCAGGTTGTAGGACCCTCCTTTGTGGAATTCAAGGATGGTGTAGGGGCCTTCCCATTTAGGTCCTAGTTTCCCTTGACTTTCCTTCTTGCTTGCTTCATTGTTTCTTAAAACCAGATCACCTGGCTTGAAGCGTTCATGTTTAACTCTGGCGTTGTAGTAGGACTCCATCTTTTGTTTGTATTGAGCTTCTCGAATTGCTGCTGAGTCCCTGGCTTCTTTTAAGAGATCAAGATTGAGCAATGTTTCTTGTTCATTTGCCTGGATGTCAACATGAAAGGTTCGCGGCGTGGTGACTCCGATTTCAGCAGGTATAACTGCTTCAGACCCAAAAGTAAGGCTATAAGGAGTTTTCTTGTTGCTTGTTTTTTTTGTGGTTCGAATTGCCCAAAGAACACTTGGCAATTCTTCCAACCAGTTTCCTCCTTGTCGGCCTAATCTAGCCTTGATCCCTTCAACCACACTTCTATTCATTCTTTCGACTTGGCCGTTTGACTGGGGGTATGCTACAGAGCTAAAGACTTGTGTTATTCGATACTCCTTGCACCAAACACTGAATGGTTTCTCTGCAAATTGTCTGCCGTTATCGGTAACGAGCACCCCAGGCAGGCCGTACCGGCAAATGATGTTCTCCCAAACGAATTCGATTATCTTTTTTCCTGATATTTTTCCCAAGGGCTTCACTTCTGGCCATTTTGTGAAGTAATCAACCGCCACTAATAAGAATTTGACCCCTCCCTTTGCTGGTGGGAAGGGTCCAACGATATCCATCCCCCATTTGTAAAACAGCCAGGCTGAATTAATAGGCACTAAGTCATGCTTGGGGCTTTTGGGGACAGGGGCATGAATTTGGCAGGCTTCACATCTCTTCAGCTGCTTGGATGCATCACGATGCATGGAAGGCCAGAAGTAGCCCAGGTTCATGAGTTTTGCCACGACTGACCTTGGACCACAAGGAGCTCCACAGATTCCTTCATGAACTTCCTTAATCAGGCACCTGCTCTGTTCGGGACTAACACATCGAAGCAGTGGGGCCAAGTACCCTTTTTTATAGAGTATTTCGTCTTGGATGGTATACTGCTTGGACTTGATTCGGACCCTTTCAGCTTCAACAGGGTCTTGTGGTAGTTCACCTCTTTTTAGGAACCTTATAAACGGAGTCATGCAACTTGGTTCGTTTTCAGTAATGACATCTTGAACTTCTAGCTCTGATATGGCGGGATGCTTGATCACCTCAACCAATACCTTCTTAGTGAGGTGGGCAAAATTCAACGAAGCAAGCTTGCTAAGGGCGTCAGCTTTCTTGTTGTGGGACCTTGGAACATGTTTGATCTTGCAACGCTGGAAAGTGTTCATGATTTTCTTGGCCTTTTCTTTGTATCTTTTCATGTTAGGTTCTTTGGCAATGTAGCTATCGTTCACTTGATTGGAGACCAATAGTGAATTAGTGAACGCTTGAAGCTTGTGAACCATCATCTTTTTTGCAAGCTTGAGTCCTGCAATCAGGGCTTCATATTCTGCTTCGTTGTTTGTTGTCTGAAATTCCAAACGAAGGGCATATGTGAATTCTAACCCTTCAGGGTTGATTAGTGTAAGACCAGCCCCTGAGCCTTCAACGCTGGAAGCTCCATCTGTGTAAAGCTTCCAGGCTTCAGGATCAATGGGTTCGTCTGTGGTCATGTTAATCTCGGCAGTCTCTACCCTTGGAATTTCAGCAATGAAATCAGCAAGTATTTGTGCCTTTATTGCTTTTCTCGGGACGTAGGTGATTTTGTGTTCACCTAGCTCAACAGCCCATTTGGCTAGTCGTCCCGAGGTTTCAGGCCTTTCAAGCACATTCTTGATAGGTTGGTCGGTGATTACTTGTATGGGATGTGCTTGAAAGTACCTTCGAAGCCTTCTGGCTGTTTGTACCAGGGCTAAGGCCAACTTTTCCAAAGGAGGGTACTTGACCTCTGCTAACTTTAAGGTTTTACTGAAGAAATAAACAGGTACCTGAGCTTTCTCTCTTTCGATAGTGAGACCAGCGCTGAAGGCTTCATCAGTAACTGAAAGATAGACAGAGATCATTTCCCCTGCTTCAGGTGCTGCAATGGTGGGAAGGGAAGCCAGATAATGTTTCATGCTATTGAAGGCTTCTTCTGCTTCTTCTAACCACCTGAAGTCTTTCTTGTCAATGCAACCTTTGAGGGTCTTGAAGAAAGGTAGGGATTTCTCAGCTAGTTTTGACACGAAACGTTTCAAGGCAGCAAGTTTGCCGTTCAGGCTTTCCACCTCCTTCTTGGTTTGCGGTGACTTCATGTTGAGGATGGCTCGAACCTTATTCGGGTTAGCCTTTATGCTTTGTTTCCCTACAACATGACCCAAGAATTTTCCTTCTTCGAAACCGAAGGAACACTTGACAGGGTTTAGTTTCATGTTGATTTCCTTGAGGTTGTTGAAGGTTTCTTGTATGTCCGTGAGCATTTGGTCTTCAGTCTTGCTTTTGATGACTAAGTCATCCACATACGCTTCCAGGTTTCTGCCAATTTGCTTGGCAAAGGCTTTGTCAACCAACCTTTGGTAAGTGGCACCTGCATTTTTTAAACCAAAGGGCATCTTTTTATAACAAAAGATACCCTTGTCAGTATGGAAGGCAGTCTTTTCCTCATCTTCCTCCTTCATCTGTATTTGGTGATAACCTTTATAGGCATCCAAAAAGCACTTGAAGGGGAAACCTGTTGAAAGGTTAACTTGTAAGCATGCATTATGTGAAAGATAACAATTTTGGAGGTGTTGGGATAGCTTAAAAGTTGTTCTTAGGTACAAGGGTAACCTGTTAACGAGTCAACTTTCAAGTCCACCTCTGGTAAAGGATAACAATCCTTTGGACAAGCTTTATTGAGGTCTTTGAAGTCTATGCACATCCTCCATGAATCATCAGGCTTCTTAACCATTACTGGGTTTGCAACCCAGGACTAGTATTTGACTTCTCGGAGGATTCCTGCTTCGACCAATTTGTCAACCTCCTGGCAAGCTGCTTTGCTTCGTTCTGGAGCAAGGCTTCTTTTCTTTTGCACTATTGGACGGGGCTTGGGTTGGGACGCAACACCGGGACGGTGTAGTGGTGGGGGGCGGGGCTGAAAATGGAGGACGGGGGGTGGCTCACGTCTGCTCACCGAGTAGCCTAACCAACAAGAGCTCAAAAGCTGACACACACAAACTATGTAGGATAAGATATTCACCCCTAATCTTCTCTACCCTAAGAAGCTCATGACTTTACAAACCAAAAAGCTAACATAGATAGTAAAATATAGAAAATAAAGAAAGATAAAAGAAAACGATAACCTTTAGAGGGTTTCTTATTGGGATATGAAGACCTAGTAAACAAAGAATAAAGCTTGGAGTTTCCATGAGACGAACGATCTTTGTTTCCATTGGAATTAAAAGCAGGTCTGGAACTAATGGCGGTTGGAGGCGGAGGCGGGGGAGGAGAAGGGCAGGAGCGGAGCAGAGGTCGGGGGGGGGGGGGGGGGGGGGGGGTTTGGGCTGCTGTTGGCTGCTCACTGCTGTCTGTATGTTTTTGTTTGGAAGGAGCGAGACTTGGTTTTGGGGTTTACCCTAGTATTTAATTAAAAAAAAGTTGGAAACCAAAAAATAAAATGCATGAAACGGGGATTGAACCTGGAACCTTGTGAATGTTATGGCGGGTTTCAACCACTAGAGCACCTCCAACCTTTAGTAGTGGGTTCCCAGGATAATTTTCTTATGGGTTACTTTCTAACTTTCTATACTACATTAACACTAAAAATTACAAACCGAGTGGATTCCTGGAAATCCACCGAAAGCCCCTAGATCCGCCTTTGATTGACAGTACTCTGTGGAAGTTAAGGGAAGGGGTTTAGGTATTATGGTTGTCTTGACAATGACGATACTACCAGAATGAAGGATTGGCGTGAGGATGAGGTAATTGTGGTGTGAAGGTGGTAGTGAGACTAATGAGTTTCGACATGCATGGAATATTGTGCAAAATTTCACCACTTTAACGGTGACCCGACTTGCTTCCATTCTGCCATAAAAATCATTATCATATAGTAAATAAGGTAGGGGTGAGCAAATGTCGGTTCGGTTCGGTTTTTACATATAACCGAAACCGATAACCGAAGTTCGGTTTTAAGAAAAACCATAACCGAAACCGATCGGTTACGTCGGTTCGGTTAATTCGGTTAATATGTCAGTTATCGGTTCGGTTTCGGTTATGTTCGGTTAATATCCAAACATAAAACTTGTGCAAAATTATAAACTTAAAATAGTTAGTAAAGTGTTTGGATCTTTTTCAAGAATACAAATATATATATCAAAATGCAAGAAAAATACATGAAATACCAAGGAAACAAATAATAAATTCTTCAAATATATGGATATACATGAAAAATACATGAGCTACATAAAACATATATTTCAAATACAAAGATATACATGAAAGGTACATGAAATATACCGGAAATACATGAATATATGTTCTAAATACATGGATATATGTATGAAAAATACTTAAGTATATAACTATCGGCTCGGTTTTGGTTATTTTGGTTACGGAAGAAAGGAAAACCAAAACCGTAACCGAATGGTTCGGTTTTGGCCATATGTTAACCGTAACCGATCGGTTAATTTGTTTCGGTTATTTTTGGTTCGGTTATCAGTTCGGTTTCGGTTTTTTCGGTTATCGGTTTTCATATGCTCACCCCTAAAATAAGGGTTATTCAATAAAAAGGTATTTATGCATGGATTGTTTTTCAACAACCAAACAATGACCGAACATTTCAATATTTTAGATTTGCAAACCGAACAAAATCAGTTAATACATGTCTTAATTTCTAAAAAAAAAAATAAACATTTATTTTGTGGGCATATAAAATTACCAGGTCTTCATAAACAAACATCTTCATCATCTAGAGACGGATAATTAACACACAAATCAATCCATTGAGTGTTTATGTGTTCATAGATCTCATCTTCCTTGAACATAGAATCATTTCAATAAGTTGAGGTCGTTTTCCACAACCCATGACCAACTTTTGATCTATTGTATGGGTTGCATTTGGTGTCGTTGCTCTAGATTTACTTTTAAATCCAATTTCTTGTATCAATGATTTCTTCTATACGACGGTGAAGGATTTTGTTAGGGTGATCCAAATATGATACTACATTATAATAAGAATTTTGAGCGAAAGATGAAGATGGATATAGGAAAATTTCTGGTAGAAGATTACGTCAACCTTAATAACTTTTGAAAACAAATCACATTTCATTATTTTTTGTAATTTATAAAATTGAAAATATCAATAATTAAAGGAAATACAATGCAAAAGTGAAACCAAGCCAATGAGATTTTAAAAGTTATAAAAAAGGAGTTTCAAAGGTTTTTAACAAATTAATACATTCAGTTGATTGTATTTATGGATTATATTATATTCCAAAGAAAAATAAAAAATAATAAAAAAATCCTCCTTGTTTCTAATGTAGAATCCATTAAATCGATAGCCTATGGGGCCATCTCCACCTCCTACATTTGAGTTTGTGAGGGGTATGTTGTAAGTGCAATCACCATTTAAATGCATTGGAGATGGTCGCATGGCACAAACCTTGTGACTTGCTCACGCTTCTTGTGTAAGTGTTAAATGACCCCACCATAATTCCATTTTTTTTTTTTTTTTGAAATGTTTAGATCAATGGAAATCCTTATACAACCCTAACCTATTAGTCTCAAGTTCGAATCCCTACTCACGCACCGGTGTCCTCCTTGCCTAAGCTCAAACCGTCACGGGGAATTTTTTTGTGGTGTGCATGGATTGAACCTGTGACCTCCCCCCAGGATGGGAACCCCTAAGAGAAAACCCACCCTACCTCAAACCAGCTGAGCTGGAGATCATTGGCCCATATTTATTCGTTTAAAATATGGGTAAAAATAAAAAATCAAACACTTATATAGGACGTATGAATTGATAATACTATAATAGGCTGTTGAGATGTACTCGGCCTGTTTCATTTGGTAGTTTGAACCGGTGTTTTTTCTCATTAGTTTATATTGAAAAATTAGACTGAACGGTAAGCAGACATCACCACCCCCCCCCCCCCCCCCCCCCCCCCCCGTCCCCCTTTTTTTGCCCCGTCTCCCTCGCTACACCGCCCCGGATGCCCCGTTTCGGACACCCCCGTCCCCCCCGTCCTTGAAGAGACATATGAGACGGACCAATAGGAATTTTTTGTTTTTTTTTTTTTTTTTTTTGAATTGCAACGGTAATATATGTAACGGTAATATTAATATATATTTTTTTTTAAACCTTTTCAAACAATATATAAACCCCAATAATCCAAACCATCCAAATAAACTCCCATAAATCATCTAAAACCAACAAAAAATACTCTCTACTTTCTATAAAAAATAACAAACAATGTCATACCTTCCATTGGTTGATTCCTCATCTTCGTCGAGCGAAGAAAACCAGATTTTTGTTAACTCTATTTGGGAAGCGGCACAATTAATCGTGGCGGAGGAAGACGAAGTGAGCTCGGAACCGCGACCAAGGCAAGCGGCTTTAAACAGAGACCGGCATGGTAATTTTTTTTGAAAGTATAATTTTTTTTTTGGAACGTATAATTTTTTTTGGAACGTATAATTTTTTTTTGAACGTAATTCGGTTAAATTTTTGGAACGTATAATTTGTAGGTGCCCATGACCGATTAATTAGAGATTACTTTGCCGATCACCCGGTGTATACGGACGAGATGTTTAGGCGGCGGTTTCGAATGAGTCGTCGATTGTTCGTACGTATTGCCGATGATTTGGCGAGTTGTGACCCGTATTTTACATTACGGTACGATGCTAGAGGCAAACGAGGGTTCACAACTTATCAAAGAATCACGTCAGCGTTGCGGCAAATAGCTTACGGGACGACATCCGACTCGTGGGATGAGTACTTACGGATGTCTGAAAGAACGTCACGTGAATGCTTGTATAAGTTTTGCAAGCGTGTCGTCAAGATCTACAGCAAAAAATATTTGCGAAAACCAAACTCCAATGATATCCAGAAATTGTATCAGCACCATCACGAGAAGCATGGTTTTCCAGGGATGATCGGAAGCATCGATTGCATGCATTGGCCGTGGAAAAATTGCCCTAATGCGTGGCGTGGCATGTTTTATCGCGGCGATCACGGTCATCCAACAATAATCTTAGAGGCTGTCGCGTCACAAGACTTATGGATTTGGCATGCCTTTTTTGGGGTTCCCGGTTCCAATAATGACCTTAATGTTCTCAACCAGTCTTTGGTGTTTGATGATGTTAGAAAAGGAACCGGTCCGGATACAAAATTTACTGTTTCGGGGGTTGAGTACAAGCACGGGTATTATCTTGCGGATTTAATATACCCAACCTATTCTACACTCGTTAAAAGTATTAAGCACCCTCACGACGAAAAAAGAAAGAAATTTGCTAAGTATCAAGAAGCGGCGCGAAAGGATATCGAACGGACATTTGGTGTTCTACAAGCAAAATGGCACATCATCGCAAACCCGGCACGTGCTTTCACAACAAAAAAAATACGTTATTGTATGTATGCTTGCATCGTGCTACATAACATGATCATCGAAGACGAAGGCCGAGCTATTTGTGAGTTCGATGAAAATGCGGTGGAGGAGAATACTATTCCGGATGACGAAGCGCAACAAGAGTTAAACGATTTCGCGTTACGTAACGAACACATCCATCATCATCTACAAGCCGACTTGATCGAATATATATGGAACAACGGACAGGACGACTAGTTTGTAATTTTTTTTTTTAAGTTAGGATGCTTTGTAATTTTTTTTATATAATTTAGTATTTATTTGAAAATTATATTTTATTTATTTATTACTTTTATAAAACTAATTACAATTAATAATAGAAAACAAAAAAAATATTAAATGCTTGAGACATGGGGTTTTTCATGTCTGCACACCCCACCCATGTCTCAAAAATGGTGAGACACCACCTTAGTGATGTGGCAGCCTACGTGGCACTGAGACATGGGGTTTTTCATGTCTGCTTACCCACTAGCCTTACAATATAAGGATGAGAAATTATGTACTTAATATCGGTACTTGCCGAACTTATACGGTACCGTGTTCGGTTTTAAATTTAGCTCAATTTTGGTATCGTAACTTTGTAGTATGGTACCGGTTTGGGACATTTAATGGTACTATACCATATCGGTACCTACCAACTTATACGATATGGTATTTGTTTTTGGTTTAGCCAACTTTCAGTATTAGTCTATACGGTACGGTACCAGACTACCAGTCCTGATCTCATCCCTATTCTATAATGATAAAGACGAGTCATCGTTATTATGTATACATAAGAAAATATCCTAAAAATGAAAAAAAAAAAAAAAAACTATAAATAATTAAGGTTAAATGACTGATTTAGTTTACACGACGAGTTTCAAGTTTCAAAGTTTCAAATAAGAAGAAACCATTAACCGAACTTTTTATATCTCAATCTCTCCGAATTGCTTTGATTTAAATGTTTTTATCGACTTCAACCGTTTTTACTACCCTCACATCACATAGTGTAAGAAGTCTATATTTACATATAAGCTTATGACTCATTCCCTCTACCGTCAAATATTTAAAGTGAACCATAACACGTTCTTATATGTTAACTGTTAACTGTTAAGACATATAAGCTAAATAATCAGTAGAAGCAAAACTTGAAAATAAAATGAAATTGTAATGGTTAAAGGAAGAAGGCATTAATTTGAGGTCGATCATGTTGTTCCCGCTTGCAATAATGGTGGAAGGCCATTACAAAGCCAAAAGAGGCTGTCACACTATAATTACACACACACATATGCCATGAATACTTACCCTTTTAAATACTATTTATTTTAACACCTTTGCTGGCCCTTTAAGCAAAGCAAAGCCCATATTGCTTATCATTTTACCTTCCTATCGTTAATTCTGATTATATTATAATCATCTCAATTATACAAGTTTTCATTACTTTCAAATACCCACGAATTTATATATCATTAATCATTTTAAAACGTCTTTAATCATCTCAATTATGAAAAGGTTTGCAAATTACATAATTTGAGCTTTACTAATAAACTCTATTGTTTTAATAAACCTCCCTATAAAAATACATAGTAATTGAATTTTGTTATATTGCAAGGGAAGCATAGTGAAGACCTTTACCCACATCCGTCTACGCCATTTAGCTTCAGGGTGTTAAATGGGTCTTGTTTATGTGTTGGCAGGTTACGCCTGACATATGACATAAACTCGAAAATTATGTTAGACACATGCATCTGAATACAATACACATATCAAGACATCAAGTAGGTTGACACTTGACATGAAACTAGCACATCTAACTTAATATTTTTTTAGCTATTAGTGTATACAAATCAATGTATATAAAAAAAGCGCCAATCATTTTGCTCCTTTAAAAGAGTTTAATGCTATCACAAAAATTGAGGGTGAAGCAACCACCAATACACAAGAAAAGATCACCCCTCTCTTTATATGACTATATATATACCAATTCCTTGAACCATTTGAGTCACACTAAAGCATAAAGCAACCTACAACAAACACAAATGAATTTCCTACTAGTTTTTCTTAGTTTTCTAACTATAATCTCTTTTACTACTACAAAAGCTCAAGATAGAGCTCCTCATGGGCTAGTTTATGAAAACCCGATGGCGTTCTCACCATCCGCCTATAGTTTCTTCCACCCAAAATCAAACCCGCCAAGCGTTCATGGCTCGTGTGACGAGTCCAGTTGTGCACCGTTGCCAATGGCAGCAACGGTGCAGTCTAGTCTAGCGGAGGAAAGTAGACCAAGAAATGAGGAGAGTGAACATAGAGTTGGAGCCGGTGCCATTGCCGGTGTGATATTTGGTTTTATAATGGTGGTTCTTTTAGCCATGGGTGTGTTCTATGTTGTGACCAACCGTAGAGGTAGCTCAAGAAGTGAAAGTACGGTTCTACCCTCGGTTTGATTGGGTTAAACATGAGACCGTAATTTAGTAGATTTTTATTATTATTTTTGTTATGCCATGGGGTATTACTTCTATTTCTATTTTAATTGTGATGTAACGTAATTATTAGTAATTAATGCATGTTTTGTGTGATTTCAAATTCTCAACAGTTCAAAAGAACCAAAAAACGTTACACAGTTTTGGATGCTTAAAATTCAACGGTGAGACTCTAAAAATGGACAGTTGGGCCGTGTCACGTAAAACCAATAGAAAAAATTATTTTTTATTAAAAAATGGGCGTAGTCAAAATTATTTTTTATTAAAAAAATGGTCGTAAGTGGTGCTAACTCACTTGGACCCTTTTAAATAAGTGTGGCAATCAGGACTCGTCTTTGGAATTGGCAGAGCCAGCTCCAATGTTATAGAAATCTAGGCTCTGCCTAGGGCCTCCCAAAGTTTGGGGCCCCAATTGGTGAATTCGAAAAAAATATATATTATACAATTCATTTTAGGCTTTTTATTTTTTAAATGCATTACTAATCGCATGTTCCATAACCAAAGACCCACTGCCATTATTCATTGATGACTTGCGAATTCCAAGCGGTTAATACAATCGATATTATACTAAAAACCTAATTTAAGGGAGTTAATTGGAACATGAAACACATATTGCAATTTTCCCAATTAAAATCACAATTTCCCCAATTAAAATCACATGTTTGAACAACCTTTGTTTCTTTATTACAACTCACAAGTTAAAAGGGGCTATTTTAGTTCAGACGTTTTCATTTCTCGTTCTGTTCAGTTAACGATTTGAGGCTGCCACGATTGTCCAATCGGCCTAAATTGTAACACCCCAACCGATGGCGGAAACATCGAGGTGTCACGTAGTGATGATTGTTCAGTAGCTCATGGTGAATAATAAATTCCATTAAATAATTTAAATGAATTACATACACTAGTTCTAGAATTGTACATCAAATTGGAATAAATCTATACACGTAGCTTCAAGCATCAATTCAAATCTTCAAGCAATAGAACCTGAAACATGTTAAGTTGAAAATGTTTTGGGGTCAACAAAGTTGGTGAGAATTACATAGGTTTTTGATAATTGAGTAAAAATGGATGTGCAATTCATGTGTCATGTCAATCTAGTCCATATGTGAGAACATACTAGAAATAAATCGAGTGCATAATCAACCCTGATGACTGTTATAAAATGATACATACCATACGCTCATGGTCCAATATGTTATACGATAACAAACACCCACGCTACCTTTGTAGGAGGCACGTATCCGGGTGGGATTGTCAGTCCAATAGATCTATCAATGTATACCGCCGGCTGATCAATGTTAATGATTATGCTAGAATGGTGCTTACTCTAATCATGCTCAAGACATAATGCAACATAGAAAACACATAGACACATTGATGATTGAATTGCAATGATGATGTTATAAACATGTTTCACCCCAAAAATGGTGATAAATAGAAAAGGGGCTATGTAAAACTCACCTTGGTAAAATGTTATATCTGTTGAGAAATTTGGATAATTGTGTTGACCAAATGTATCAAGTATCACCCTATAATAAAGTAATAATATGTCTAAGTCTATAGAGTCTACAAATGTATAAGTTCTAGAGCTTCGAATTGGGGATAAATGCTTGTTTGATTATTATTAAAAATATTCGTCAATTGAGAGAAATTTAGTAAATAAATAACTAAAAATCTTTTTATAAATGTTAAATCTAGGATGGTCACAAGAATGTGTTTAAAGTATAAACATAATTTTTATAAAATTATTTTCTTTAAAATAGATTATTAATCTATTTATTACAAATTGTCAAACTTTAACTTTAATAATTAAAAATACTAAAATTAAAGAATTATTATTTTAAAAATCATATTTCTGTTCTAAATGATCAGAATAATTTGTATAAAATTTTGGTGCAAAAATATAAAAATTGGATTTATTATGATTTAATTATGATTAAAACTAACAAAAATTGATTAAAAATATTAAATAAATGATTTTTCAGAAATAAAAATCATTTCTGAAAAAGCTTAATGTTATAAAACTTAAAATAATTTTTGTGGAAATTAATAAGATCGTTTTGATATTTTTATAGAATTTTATAAATAAAATGGAATAAACTTGATTTATTTATTATATATATTAAATAAATAAATTTTTGAAAACTAAAAAAAATTGTAAATAAATCTTTTACCTCATATTTGATAAATATAATTTTTTTAGAATTTATAAAAAGGTTTTAAATTAAAAAGGATTTTACAAGATTTAAGTGTAATATATATATATATAAAATGGTTTGTTAAGAAAAATGAAATTAAGTGAAAAAATATTGTCCAGGACGGGGCTCGAACCCGCGTGGACTGTATAGCAAGCACCAAGCACAACCAGTTGGTCTAGACCTCTGGTTGTGTTTGGATGTTATACGTTATATATTTAATATAAAACGTGCTTTCATGTTCTTCCCCAATTTGATCATTACGAGCCCTAGTTTTACAATCGAACAAAATACACAATGTTAATCTAATTAATAATAGGGGAACACTGTGTAGATGCCGATGATCAAAACCCACTGAAGAAATTAGACTTACAAGTTTGTTTGAACACGATTTGCTCGGTCCAGTATAAAAGTCAAACACTAATCAAAATACATGAACAGAGGTTTGTTGTGAAGAATTGAAGATGGGGAAAGATGAAATAGCGAGTTGGGATGGCTCGCAGATGGTCAATTTATAGTTTGGATGTCCAGAACGATCATTAGGTAAGGTTGACCACGTATTGAATACAATACGCGATTATGACTAATTGATTATCAATCAATGGGTAATTAACGTGTTTTCTTAGTCATAAGGGCCGAAGACTTGATTCCCACATTAATTTCTTCCAAAGTCGCGTGTATTAATGTGATTAAGTTGGTCAAAATTGAAGTTTGTTGCCATATCTGTTGCTGCGTGCCATCAGGGAAGAGGGAAAGGAGGAACAAAAGGGTTAAATAGAATAAAGATCCTACATAAATACCGATAGTCTGTGTGGCATAGTGGTTACGTTGTTGTTTGGTTTGGGCGAGCAACCCGGGTTCGATTCCTGGGGTAGCCTTTTTTTCTTTTTAATCAACAAAGAGAGGAGTTGGGCTTGGGCCGACTCCCTGGGCCTAGTGTTGGGCTGCAGGTCTCAAAAGAAGGGGGAGGGAATTGGGCTGGATGGATAAAAACTGATTTTTTTTTTGACAAATAATTATTATTATTATTCTTATTATTATTATTATTATTTATTAATGTTATAACTTTATAAATATATATATATGTATAGAGATATATGTATGAATAAATATAGTTGTGTAGGGGTTCAAATATCACTAAAATAATACACTAGTCGTTTTAACCCGTAACGTATAATAAATGTGTAATGTACAGTCTCCCCTACTTTTAGGAACTTCGTCCCGAAGTTAAAGGAAGACGCTAGGTTTACAATTGGTCAACTACTGAGAACCTTGATAAAATTTCACACTACCTTAACGTACCTGTAAATTCATGATTACGTTCCGGACCGTAATTACCAATTTACCTTACATTAGGGTTTTGTGTCCTTTTATGACCTTACCGATTGTTGAGCAGGTCTGATAGTCCCCACCAGTCGTTGAGCAGGTGGTAGGGCCTCTCCCGACTGTTGGAAAGACATGATGACCTCTACCAATCGTTAAGTAGATTGTTTGGTAGTCAACTATTTGTTGTACAAGTAAGTAAGTATAGATATATCAATCAATTCATATTCAAACAAGCATGCACACAGATGTTATGATAATACTTGAATTTATTATTTGAATCATAGAATTAAAGGTAGACAACATTTAAATGGTGGAACTTGCTGTTAAGTAGCTGGAGGGTCTTGATCTCTGTTTAGTTTAGGGCATCGGTTACGGAAGTGATTTGGGTTTCCACATTATAGCATAATTACCAGGATGATTAGGATTAGTAGCCTGAGCAGGGTTGTGAATAATTGCAGTCAGTTGGGCATCAACACCTTTGTTGTTTTGTTGTTGTTGTGGTTGGTGTTGTGGTTGTTGTTACTTTCCTCTTGGTTTTCACCACTGTTATTGCGAGTGCTACGACGTGGAGACATGATCCGTAAGGGACCACAATGAGGGTTCAATGTGGCATGAAATGATGAGTGATACAAGGAATGTAATCATTTATTCATTAATTAAAACGAATAAACGAAAACGTTGACTTATCAAAGACTCTAAGTTCTAATAACATATGAAGACATGCTTTAGCCTATAAGTGAACACTCATCCCGAGAATTCCCAGGTAGGCATCCGGGTCCCTCGTCTGATTGGGATATATGCGCAATGCCAGCCTAGACAGAAGACTCAGAATACAGGTGTTTGATGCGATGCCGGATGCATCACATTTATATAGTTTAATTTGGTATTTTTAATGTGTGTTATGTGTAGATTTATCCGGAGTTAGGTACTTATCCGAGAATGAGGAGTGCCAAGCTTTATGTGCTAAAATAGCGAAATTACAAGCCAAATCTTGAAGAATCCAAGCACATGGGAGAAACTACGGAGGATTGATTTAATTTTAGAGAAAACCCATGGATTATAAATTAAGATATTATTTGATGATGTGAAAGAGGGCGGAAATACGAAGACGTGGCCGCGAAATGGAGGAAAACGGAGTTGAAACGAAGAAGTTATGAAGAAAACAAGAAATTTGCGACACTGCCCACCGTAACCTTACGCCCCTACCGTAGGGGTACGGTGGGGGTCTGACGCAAAAAGCTTTAAAACACCCGAAAATTGGTCTTGCAACCCTAACTTCTTAACCAGCCGCCTTAGGGCGATGTGGGCGATTAAGGAGGCGATTTTTGGGGGTTTTTCATCATCTCAATCCATTCCATATCATCATCATCATCCAAGATCTTCAAGGGCCAATCTTCCAATCTTCTCCATCCTATGCTTGGCTAGAACTCTTGGTGACCATTCTTTGGTGAAGTTTTTCTTGAACTCTTATGTATGTTCCTATGAATTTCTAGAATGATAATCTATAGTATGTTTGCTTGATTATTGTGGTGTTTGAATGATTGTTTGTAGTTGTTAATACTTTATCCATTTTTAGTCTTAATCGTACGTTCTTGGTGTTGCTAACAACCAAGATATTGCGGGTAGGATTTGGGTTGGTTAATTGATTAATTGGTCATCGGGAAACAACCTCGCATTAATATAATCCGAGTACTTCGTTCCCTTTTATCACAACAATTGTTTATGCACGAGTTATGTCTATGTAACTCTTTCTAGTGGACAACTTTTACATAAGTGTTTAGGGAAAACGGATCCTGGAATGGTCATTGCTTTTATAATCGTAAAAAAAACAAATCCATTTTTGAGTAAGTACTTAGTTTACAAGTTCGTTTAAATCTAAAACAAACGCTAGTGTGACGCTAACCACATGCTCCTTGGATTCGATACCCTACTTACCCTAGCTACCTAGGTTATTTAGGTTTTGCATGACCCGTGACGACCGCGGTCATCAAAATGGCGCCGCTGCCGGGGAGCTAGTGCGCTTGGTATTACATTGATTGTTGTTTGTATTTTAAAAAAAATAGTAAATCAGAAAAATTAAAAAAAAAGGGGATGTATAAAAGTGTTATTTAATTTTTTTTTTTTTTTTTTTTAGATTTCACTTTGGGTGTTCTAGTTGTGCAGGTTTTTACTTGCAGATTTAGAACAAGATGAATTGGGTCGATGACGAGTTCGAACCATGTTATAGTTGTGGAAGTTTCGCTCACTGGACCAAAGATTGTCAAGATTGTCCCAAACCCTTACCACCGGTAGATCCACATTGCTTTTGTTGTGGACAAGTGCATACAGATGATGATTGCCTAATATTTTGGAGTGATTCAGAATATTGGGATGAAATGTGGAAATCTGGGTATCGGGCAACTCCATGTCAAGAAGACTATCATAGTTACTATGACTATGACTATAAGAGACACGTTTCACAGATAACCAGGAGAATGATTATTATTATTATGAAAACTCACAATTATACTTTTCTTCAGGTTATTCTCAAGCTCAATATCAAGTTCCTTCCCATGAATGTGTAGATGTTACATATCAAAGTGAGGAGGACAAGCGACTAGCTCGAATAGAAGAAAAATTAGTTAAGATCGAGGAGTCGCTATCAACGCCTAACCTACCAAATTGTCAAAGAATTCGCTATTTAAATTTTAAATGCAAAATGTTATCGATGAGGGTCAACATAAACGAATCTCTTTCACCCTTGCCCGATGACATTAGAAACTATTCTCAAGATAAGGACGAGGTTGTGGAAAGTAATACCACGCCAAATCTTTCGCTTGTAGAAAAGTTACATTTGGAAGAGGTTGTTGTTGTTATTGATGCAGGTGTCACAAGTCTTACTCAAGAATCTCACAAGTCTCATCCCACACCGATTAACTTCATAAAAAAAGTGCAAGATGTAGATTCAAAAGCAAACATTAGGAAGGTGAGATTGCATGACATCGGACAAAGGCTAGTGAAATGGTTCTTCCCCAACAATCCAAAGCACCCAATTCACACGCCAATCTTTAAACAACTGTTTATTTGGCGTGTTAACTATCGAGCATACATTGGAAACTCGGTAGGCAAGTGTGCATTGAGACCACCTTGAAGGATATATGAGGTAAGGTCCGGCTGAAGACCCATAAAAACTTAGCGCTTTTGGGAGGCACCCCAAGTTTAAATTTTATTTTTGTGTGTTTTTTGTATTTGTGGCGTTTTTGTGTGTTTGTGTGTTTTGAGTGTTTTGTAGGTTCACGGACGAGCGAAGTGGGCGCAAGATGGATGCCAAGGTAAGTGGTAGGTGTTTGTTCTTGATTTGGATGTTTTCGGACAGGTTTGGAGCGATTTTGGGTTACCCGCGGCCAAGTAAAAAAAAAGGCCAGGTCCTACCGTAAGATACGGTAGGAATCGTAACGTACGGTGGAAACAATGAAACCAACGGTAGTTCAGGACTGCCTTACGGTGAGAATTTTGTGCCCAGGTGCTACCGTATAGTACGGTACCTACCGTACCATACGGTGGGGTCTGAAAATTTTTGGCCGGTTATAAAAAAAAAAAAAAAAAGTTCAATAATAACCAAACATGTCTTTCCATTTCATTCAACTACTTTCCCTTTTATTGTCAATCTCCTATTTTCATAACATTGCACTTTTGCTCGTACTCAATCTCCATTCGAGCAAACACGGATTGAAAATTGTAGATTGGCATGTTTAACATTTTGTGCATCGTGTTTTAGTGTTTATTTTTAGTTCGTGCACCTTAACCACTTTGGATTGCGAATGAAATGCTATACAATCAAGGTGAAGATTTGGACATGGCGACTCCGAGACATCATCATATCAAAAGGGGAGTTGTTCTTGTCCTTATGTTTGTTTTTGTGTGTTTTAATTACCATTTCTACATTGAGGACAATGTAATGTTCAAGTGTGGGGGTGGGGAAAAATAGTCCTTGAAAATTTTTTTTACTAAGAAAAACAAACATTTAAAATTTTGTCACGGTCAATTTTGGGTTGTTTTTGCTATAGATTCTTAATCATGGTTTAATTTGTGATAGGTAATATGAACCGTTTTCAACAAGTATTTTTAAGAAAAACGTTAGAATTACATGATTAAGTTTAGCAAGCTAGTGAAAACAATTATATGCACATATCGGTAACCTTATTCCTACTTTTGGTGAGATTTTGAGCCTACTTACATTTGAGCACATACATATATATATTTCATTTGCAGAGTGTAGGCCACTGTTACTTTGTTACAAAACTTGTGTGATTTGATACATGCTATGTGAATATGCACTAAATGTTAAAGGCAAATTAGGATACCATTTTCGTTTACACCAATTTATGTGCTATACCATGTTTACCCAAAATAGAACCATTAGTCGCCAACTTTGAGCCTAAACCGTTCGTTTGTCAAAACCATATATTTCAACCAACCATCCAACAATTTTATCAAACTTTTCTGAGATCCAAAGTGAATGTTTGTATATTTTATTTATTACTTCATGAAAAAAAAATGAAAAAAAAAGAAGAAAAAAATGAAATGAAAATATATATATATATATAGATGTTTGATGTTGTAAGTCGAGTTATTCAACATGTTTATAGTTAGTAGTTGTTCAAATAAAGGATCAAGAGCGAAGTTCGGTTTCACCACATTTTTATTTTAGCCATTTTTACCCACATTTTCCTACCTTTACCCAAAGCCCAAAACCCATAAGTCCTTGACATATATGTGTATTTTTACTAAGTTTGATTGTTATACAAGTTTATACTAACAAGTTTCAGTTTTGGTCTTTGAGTGAATAATACTAGCACATCTTTTGCTAGTCCATAAATTATACCGAGAGGAGTGATGATTGCGAGGGGTGTGTTGCATATAAATGAGTTCAAGAGAATGTTAAATTTAATCTAGTTAATTTTATTTTTGGAAAATATATATATTGAGCTTGTTGAATTAACACATCTAATGCTTGTCACAAATGAGGTATGATTTTGGACCTTAAGCGAGAGCCCTAGAAAAGACCAAATTATGTTTATTGATAAAAATGTTTTCTAGAGTTTTTCAGGGACTGAAAAAGATAAGTGTGGGGTGTGATGCGATGCCGGATGCATCACATTTATATAGTTTAATTTGGTATTTTTAATGTGTGTTATGTGTAGATTTATCCGGAGTTAGGTACTTATCCGAGAATGAGGAGTGACAAGCTTTATGTGCTAAAATAGCGAAATTACAAGCCAAATCTTGAAGAATCAAGCACATGGGAGAAACTACGGAGGATTGATTTAATTTTAGAGAAAACACATGGATTATAAATTAAGATATTATTTGATGATGTGAAAGAGGGCGGAAATACGAAGACGTGGCCGCGAAAATGGAGGAAAACGGAGTTGAAACGAAGAAGTTATGAAGAAAACAAGAAATTTGCGAAACTGCCCACCGTAACCTTACGCCCCTACCGTAGGGGTACGGTGGGGTCTGACGCAAAAAGCTTTAAAACACCCGAAAATTGGTCTTGCAACCCTAACTTCTTAACCAGCCGCCTTAGGGCGATTTGGGCGATTAAGGAGGCGATTTTTGGGGGTTTTTCATCATCTCAATCCATTCCATATCATCATCATCATCCAAGATCTTCAAGGGCCAATCTTCCAATCTTCTCCATCCTATGCTTGGCTAGAACTCTTGGTGACCATTCTTTGGTGAAGTTTTTCTTGAACTCTTATGTATGTTCCTATGAATTTCTAGAATGATAATCTATGTATGTTTGCTTGATTATTGTGGTGTTTGAATGATTGTTTGTAGTTGTTAATTACTTTATCAATTTTTAGTCTTAATCGTACGTTCTTGGTGTTGCTAACAACCAAGATATTGCGGGTAGGATTTGGGTTGGTTAATTGATTAATTGGTCATCGGGAAACAACCTCGCATTAATATAATCCGAGTACTTCGTTCCCTTTTATCACAACAATTGTTTATGCACGAGTTATGTCTATGTAACTCTTTCTAGTGGACAACTTTTACATAAGTGTTTAGGGAAAACGGATCCTGGAATGGTCATTGCTTTTATAATCGTAAAAAAACAAATCCATTTTTGAGTAAGTAATTAGTTTACAAGTTCGTTTAAATCTAAAACAAACTGCTAGTGTGACGCTAACCACATGCTCCTTGGATTCGATACCCTACTTACCCTAGCTACCTAGGTTATTTAGGTTTTGCATGACCCGTGACGACCGCGGTCATCAGTGTTCACCCTTCCAGATTGCACGTGTTCGTTATTAAAATCTAGATCTTCGACGAGATCTCAAGGGGGTTCAGGTTAAACCTGAGGATTTTGTCTTAAGAGTAGATTCACTGATGGAGAGCAACCTTCTTGTAGGAATGAAAGTAGGGATAAGAAGTAGGAGGGAGATAGAGAATAGCAAGCAAAAGAAGCAAATACTTGTTAAATCCTATGGTTATAGACTAGATTATTTTTCTAATAACCTAATTCCCTATAACCATGGCTCTGATACCAATCTGTAACACCCCAACCGATGGCGGAAACATCGAGGTGTCACGTAGTGATGATTGTTCAGTAGCTCATGGTGAATAATAAATTCCATTAAATAATTTAAATGAATTACATACACTAGTTCTAGAATTTGTACATCAAATTGAATAAATCTATACACGTATCTTCAAGCATCAATTCAAATCTTCAAGCAAATAGAACCTGAAACATGTTAAGTTGAAAATGTTTTGGGTCAACAAAAGTTGGTGAGAATTACATAGGTTTTTGATAATTGAGTAAAAATGATGTGCAATTCATGTGTCATGTCAATCTAGTCCATATGTGAGAACATACTAGAAATAAATCGAGTGCATAATCAACCCTGATGACTGTTATAAAATGATACATACCATACGCTCATGGTCCAATATGTTATACGATAACAAACACCCACGCTACCTTTGTAGGAGGCACGTATCCGGGTGGGATTGTCAGTCCAATAGATCTATCAATGTATACCGCCGGCTGATCAATGTTAATGATTATGCTAGAATGGTGCTTACTCTAATCATGCTCAAGACATAATGCAACATAGAAAACACATAGACACATTGATGATTGAATTGCAATGATGATGTTATAAACATGTTTCACCCCAAAAATGGTGATAAATAGAAAAGGGGCTATGTAAAACTCACCTTGGTAAAATGTTATATCTGTTGAGAAATTTGGATAATTGTGTTGACCAAATGTATCAAGTATCACCCTATAATAAAGTAATAAATATGTCTAAGTCTATAGAGTCTACAAATGTATAAGTTCTAGAGCTTCGAATTGGGGATAAATGCTTGTTTGATTATTATTAAAAATATTCGTCAATTGAGAGAAATTTAGTAAATAAATAACTAAAAATCTTTTTATAAATGTTAAATCTAGGATGGTCACAAGAATGTGTTTAAAGTATAAAAATAATTTTTATAAAATTATTTTCTTTAAAATAGATTATTAAATCTATTTATTACAAATTGTCAAACTTTAACTTTAATAATTAAAAATACTAAAATTAAAGAATTATTATTTTAAAAATCATATTTCTGTTCTAAATGATCAGAAATAATTTGTATAAAATTTTGGTGCAAAAATATTAAAAATTGGATTTATTATGATTTAATTATGATTAAAACTAACAAAAATTGATTAAAAATATTAAATAAATGATTTTTCAGAAATAAAAATCATTTCTGAAAAGCTTAATGTTATAAAACTTAAAATAATTTTTGTGGAAATTAATAAGATCGTTTTGATATTTTTATAGAATTTTATAAATAAAATGGAATAAACTTGATTTATTTATTATATATATTAAATAAATAAATTTTTGAAAACTAAAAAAAATTGTAAATAAATCTTTTACCTCATATTTGATAAATATAATTTTTTTAGAATTTATAAAAAGGTTTTAATAATTAAAAAGGATTTTACAAGATTTAAGTGTAATATATATATATAAAATGGTTTGTTAAGAAAAATGAAATTAAGTGAAAAAATATTGTCCAGGACGGGGCTCGAACCCGCGTGGACTGTATAGCAAGCACCAAGCACAACCAGTTGGTCTAGACCTCTGGTTGTGTTTGGATGTTATACGTTATATATTTAATATAAAACGTGCTTTCATGTTCTTCCCCAATTTGATCATTACGAGCCCTAGTTTTACAATCGAACAAAATACACAATGTTAATCTAATTAATAATAGGGGAAACACTGTGTAGATGCCGATGATCAAAACCCACTGAAGAAATTAGACTTACAAGTTTGTTTGAACACGATTTGCTCGGTCAAGTATAAAAGTCAAACACTAATCAAAATAACATGAACAGAGGTTTGTTGTGAAGAATTGAAGATGGGGAAAGATGAAATAGCGAGTTGGGATGGCTCGCAGATGGTCAATTTATAGTTTGGATGTCCAGAACGATCATTAGGTAAGGTTGACCACGTATTGAATACAATACGCGATTATGACTAATTGATTATCAATCAATGGGTAATTAACGTGTTTTCTTAGTCATAAGGGCCGAAGACTTGATTCCCACATTAATTTCTTCCAAAGTCGCGTGTATTAATGTGATTAAGTTGGTCAAAATTGAAGTTTGTTGCCATATCTGTTGCTGCGTGCCATCAGGGAAGAAGGGAAAGGAGGAACAAAAGGGTTAAATAGAATAAAGATCCTACATAAATACCGATAGTCTGTGTGGCATAGTGGTTACGTTGTTGTTTGGTTTGGGCGAGCAACCCGGGTTCGATTCCTGGGGTAGCCTTTTTTTCTTTTTAATCTACAAAGAGAGGAGTTGGGCTTGGGCCGACTCCCTGGGCCTAGTGTTGGGCTGCAGGTCTCAAAAGAAGGGGGAGGGAATTGGGCTGGATGGATAAAACTGATTTTTTTTTTTGACAAATAATTATTATTATTATTATTATTATTATTATTATTATTATTTATTATTATTAATGTTATAACTTTATAAATATATATATATGTATAGAGATATATGTATGAATAAATATAGTTGTGTAGGGGTTCAAAATATCACTAAAATAATACACTAGTCGTTTTAACCCGTAACGTATAATAAATGTGTAATGTTACAGTCTCCCCTACTTTTAGGAACTTCGTCCCGAAGTTAAAGGAAGACGCTAGGTTTACAATTGGTCAACTACTGAGAACCTTGATAAAATTTCACACTACCTTAACGTACCTGTAAATTCATGATTACGTTCCGGACCGTAATTACCAATTTACCTTACATTAGGGTTTTGTGTCCTTTTATGACCTTACCGATTGTTGAGCAGGTCTGATAGTCCCCACCAGTCGTTGAGCAGGTGGTAGGGCCTCTCCCGACTGTTGGAAAGACATGATGACCTCTACCAATCGTTAAGTAGATTGTTTGGTAGTCAACTATTTGTTGTACAAGTAAGTAAGTATAGATATATCAATCAATTCATATTCAAACAAGCATGCACACAGATGTTATGATAATACTTGAATTTATTATTTGAATCCATAGAATTAAAGGTAGACAACATTTAAATGGTGGAACTTGCTGTTAAGTAGCTGGAGGGTCTTGATCTCTGTTTAGTTTAGGGCATCGGTTACGGAAGTGATTTGGGTTTCCACATTTATAGCATAATTACCAGGATGATTAGGATTAGTAGCCTGAGCAGGGTTGTGAATAATTGCAGTCAGTTGGGCATCAACACCTTTGTTGTTTTTGTTGTTGTTGTGGTTGGTGTTGTGGTTGTTGTTACTTTCCTCTTGGTTTTCACCACTGTTATTGCGAGTGCTACGACGTGGAGACATGATCCGTAAGGGACACAATGAGGGTTCAATGTGGCATGAAATGAATGAAGTGATACAAGGAATGTAATCATTTATTCATTAATTAAAACGAATAAACGAAAACGTTGACTTATCAAAGACTCTAAGTTCTAATAACATATGAAGACATGCTTTAGCCTATAAGTGAACACTCATCCCGAGAATTCCCAGGTAGGCATCCGGGTCCCTCGTCTGATTGGGATATATGCGCAATGCCAGCCTAGACAGAAGACTCAGAATACAGGTGTTTGATGCGATGCCGGATGCATCACATTTATATAGTTTAATTTGGTATTTTTAATGTGTGTTATGTGTAGATTTATCCGGAGTTAGGTACTTATCCGAGAATGAGGAGTGACAAGCTTTATGTGCTAAAATAGCGAAATTACAAGCCAAATCTTGAAGAATCAAGCACATGGGAGAAACTACGGAGGATTGATTTAATTTTAGAGAAAACACATGGATTATAAATTAAGATATTATTTGATGATGTGAAAGAGGGCGGAAATACGAAGACGTGGCCGCGAAAATGGAGGAAAACGGAGTTGAAACGAAGAAGTTATGAAGAAAACAAGAAATTTGCGAAACTGCCCACCGTAACCTTACGCCCCTACCGTAGGGGTACGGTGGGGTCTGACGCAAAAAGCTTTAAAACACCCGAAAATTGGTCTTGCAACCCTAACTTCTTAACCAGCCGCCTTAGGGCGATTTGGGCGATTAAGGAGGCGATTTTTGGGGGTTTTTCATCATCTCAATCCATTCCATATCATCATCATCATCCAAGATCTTCAAGGGCCAATCTTCCAATCTTCTCCATCCTATGCTTGGCTAGAACTCTTGGTGACCATTCTTTGGTGAAGTTTTTCTTGAACTCTTATGTATGTTCCTATGAATTTCTAGAATGATAATCTATGTATGTTTGCTTGATTATTGTGGTGTTTGAATGATTGTTTGTAGTTGTTAATTACTTTATCAATTTTTAGTCTTAATCGTACGTTCTTGGTGTTGCTAACAACCAAGATATTGCGGGTAGGATTTGGGTTGGTTAATTGATTAATTGGTCATCGGGAAACAACCTCGCATTAATATAATCCGAGTACTTCGTTCCCTTTTATCACAACAATTGTTTATGCACGAGTTATGTCTATGTAACTCTTTCTAGTGGACAACTTTTACATAAGTGTTTAGGGAAAACGGATCCTGGAATGGTCATTGCTTTTATAATCGTAAAAAAACAAATCCATTTTTGAGTAAGTAATTAGTTTACAAGTTCGTTTAAATCTAAAACAAACCGCTAGTGTGACGCTAACCACATGCTCCTTGGATTCGATACCCTACTTACCCTAGCTACCTAGGTTATTTAGGTTTTGCATGACCCGTGACGACCGCGGTCATCAAAATGGCGCCGCTGCCGGGGAGCTAGTGCGCTTGGTATTACATTGATTGTTTGTTTGTATTTTAAAAAAAATAGTAAATCAGAAAAATTAAAAAAAAAGGGGATGTATAAAAGTGTTATTTAATTTTTTTTTTTTTTTTTTTAGATTTCACTTTGGGTGTTCTAGTTGTGCAGGTTTTTACTTGCAGATTTAGAACAAGATGAATTGGGTCGATGACGAGTTCGAACCATGTTATAGTTGTGGAAGTTTCGCTCACTGGACCAAAGATTGTCAAGATTGTCCAAAACCCTTACCACCGGTAGATCCACATTGCTTTTGTTGTGGACAAGTGCATACAGATGATGATTGCCTAATATTTTGGAGTGATTCAGAATATTGGGATGAAATGTGGAAATCTGGGTATCGGGCAACTCCATGTCAAGAAGACTATCATAGTTACTATGACTATGACTATAAAGAGACACGTTTCACAGATAACCAGGAGAATGATTATTATTATTATGAAAACTCACAATTATACTTTTCTTCAGGTTATTCTCAAGCTCAATATCAAGTTCCTTCCCATGAATGTGTAGATGTTACATATCAAAGTGAGGAGGAAAAGCGACTAGCTCGAATAGAAGAAAAATTAGTTAAGATCGAGGAGTCGCTATCAACGCCTAACCTACCAAATTGTCAAAGAATTCGCTATTTAAATTTTAAATGCAAAATGTTATCGATGAGGGTCAACATAAACGAATCTCTTTCACCCTTGCCCGATGACATTAGAAACTATTCTCAAGATAAGGACGAGGTTGTGGAAAGTAATACCACGCCAAATCTTTCGCTTGTAGAAAAGTTACATTTGGAAGAGGTTGTTGTTGTTATTGATGCAGGTGTCACAAGTCTTACTCAAGAATCTCACAAGTCTCATCCCACACCGATTAACTTCATAAAAAAAGTGCAAGATGTAGATTCAAAAGCAAACATTAGGAAGGTGAGATTGCATGACATCGGACAAAGGCTAGTGAAATGGTTCTTCCCCAACAATCCAAAGCACCCAATTCACACGCCAATCTTTAAACAACTGTTTATTTGGCGTGTTAACTATCGAGCATACATTGGAAACTCGGTAGGCAAGTGTGCATTGAGACCACCTTGAAGGATATATGAGGTAAGGTCCGGCTGAAGACCCATAAAAACTTAGCGCTTTTGGGAGGCACCCCAAGTTTAAATTTTATTTTTGTGTGTTTTTTGTATTTGTGGCGTTTTTGTGTGTTTGTGTGTTTTGAGTGTTTTGTAGGTTCACGGACGAGCGAAGTGGGCGCAAGATGGATGCCAAGGTAAGTGGTAGGTGTTTGTTCTTGATTTGGATGTTTTCGGACAGGTTTGGAGCGATTTTGGGTTACCCGCGGCCAAGTAAAAAAAAAGGCCAGGTCCTACCGTAAGATACGGTAGGAATCGTAACGTACGGTGGAAACAATGAAACCAACGGTAGTTCAGGACTGCCTTACGGTGAGAATTTTGTGCCCAGGTGCTACCGTATAGTACGGTACCTACCGTACCATACGGTGGGGTCTGAAAATTTTTGGCCGGTTATAAAAAAAAAAAAAAAAAGTTCAATAATAACCAAACATGTCTTTCCATTTCATTCAACTACTTTCCCTTTTATTGTCAATCTCCTATTTTCATAACATTGCACTTTTGCTCGTACTCAATCTCCATTCGAGCAAACACGGATTGAAAATTGTAGATTGGCATGTTTAACATTTTGTGCATCGTGTTTTAGTGTTTATTTTTAGTTCGTGCACCTTAACCACTTTGGATTGCGAATGAAATGCTATACAATCAAGGTGAAGATTTGGACATGGCGACTCCGAGACATCATCATATCAAAAGGGGAGTTGTTCTTGTCCTTATGTTTGTTTTTGTGTGTTTTAATTACCATTTCTACATTGAGGACAATGTAATGTTCAAGTGTGGGGGTGGGGAAAAATAGTCCTTGAAAATTTTTTTTACTAAGAAAAACAAACATTTAAAATTTTGTCACGGTCAATTTTGGGTTGTTTTTGCTATAGATTCTTAATCATGGTTTAATTTGTGATAGGTAATATGAACCGTTTTCAACAAGTATTTTTAAGAAAAACGTTAGAATTACATGATTAAGTTTAGCAAGCTAGTGAAAACAATTATATGCACATATCGGTAACCTTATTCCTACTTTTGGTGAGATTTTGAGCCTACTTACATTTGAGCACATACATATATATATTTCATTTGCAGAGTGTAGGCCACTGTTACTTTGTTACAAAACTTGTGTGATTTGATACATGCTATGTGAATATGCACTAAATGTTAAAGGCAAATTAGGATACCATTTTCGTTTACACCAATTTATGTGCTATACCATGTTTACCCAAAATAGAACCATTAGTCGCCAACTTTGAGCCTAAACCGTTCGTTTGTCAAAACCATATATTTCAACCAACCATCCAACAATTTTATCAAACTTTTCTGAGATCCAAAGTGAATGTTTGTATATTTTATTTATTACTTCATGAAAAAAAAATGAAAAAAAAAGAAGAAAAAAATGAAATGAAAATATATATATATATATATAGATGTTTGATGTTGTAAGTCGAGTTATTCAACATGTTTATAGTTAGTAGTTGTTCAAATAAAGGATCAAGAGCGAAGTTCGGTTTCACCACATTTTTATTTTAGCCATTTTTACCCACATTTTCCTACCTTTACCCAAAGCCCAAAACCCATAAGTCCTTGACATATATGTGTATTTTTACTAAGTTTGATTGTTATACAAGTTTATACTAACAAGTTTCAGTTTTGGTCTTTGAGTGAATAATACTAGCACATCTTTTGCTAGTCCATAAATTATACCGAGAGGAGTGATGATTGCGAGGGGTGTGTTGCATATAAATGAGTTCAAGAGAATGTTAAATTTAATCTAGTTAATTTTATTTTTGGAAAATATATATATTGAGCTTGTTGAATTAACACATCTAATGCTTGTCACAAATGAGGTATGATTTTGGACCTTAAGCGAGAGCCCTAGAAAAGACCAAATTATGTTTATTGATAAAAATGTTTTCTAGAGTTTTTCAGGGACTGAAAAAGATAAGTGTGGGGTGTGATGCGATGCCGGATGCATCACATTTATATAGTTTAATTTGGTATTTTTAATGTGTGTTATGTGTAGATTTATCCGGAGTTAGGTACTTATCCGAGAATGAGGAGTGACAAGCTTTATGTGCTAAAATAGCGAAATTACAAGCCAAATCTTGAAGAATCAAGCACATGGGAGAAACTACGGAGGATTGATTTAATTTTAGAGAAAACACATGGATTATAAATTAAGATATTATTTGATGATGTGAAAGAGGGCGGAAATACGAAGACGTGGCCGCGAAAATGGAGGAAAACGGAGTTGAAACGAAGAAGTTATGAAGAAAACAAGAAATTTGCGAAACTGCCCACCGTAACCTTACGCCCCTACCGTAGGGGTACGGTGGGGTCTGACGCAAAAAGCTTTAAAACACCCGAAAATTGGTCTTGCAACCCTAACTTCTTAACCAGCCGCCTTAGGGCGATTTGGGCGATTAAGGAGGCGATTTTTGGGGGTTTTTCATCATCTCAATCCATTCCATATCATCATCATCATCCAAGATCTTCAAGGGCCAATCTTCCAATCTTCTCCATCCTATGCTTGGCTAGAACTCTTGGTGACCATTCTTTGGTGAAGTTTTTCTTGAACTCTTATGTATGTTCCTATGAATTTCTAGAATGATAATCTATGTATGTTTGCTTGATTATTGTGGTGTTTGAATGATTGTTTGTAGTTGTTAATTACTTTATCAATTTTTAGTCTTAATCGTACGTTCTTGGTGTTGCTAACAACCAAGATATTGCGGGTAGGATTTGGGTTGGTTAATTGATTAATTGGTCATCGGGAAACAACCTCGCATTAATATAATCCGAGTACTTCGTTCCCTTTTATCACAACAATTGTTTATGCACGAGTTATGTCTATGTAACTCTTTCTAGTGGACAACTTTTACATAAGTGTTTAGGGAAAACGGATCCTGGAATGGTCATTGCTTTTATAATCGTAAAAAAACAAATCCATTTTTGAGTAAGTAATTAGTTTACAAGTTCGTTTAAATCTAAAACAAACCGCTAGTGTGACGCTAACCACATGCTCCTTGGATTCGATACCCTACTTACCCTAGCTACCTAGGTTATTTAGGTTTTGCATGACCCGTGACGACCGCGGTCATCAGTGTTCACCCTTCCAGATTGCACGTGTTCGTTATTAAAATCTAGATCTTCGACGAGATCTCAAGGGGGTTCAGGTTAAACCTGAGGATTTTGTCTTAAGAGTAGATTCACTGATGGAGAGCAACCTTCTTGTAGGAATGAAAGTAGGGATAAGAAGTAGGAGGGAGATAGAGAATAGCAAGCAAAAGAAGCAAATACTTGTTAAATCCTATGGTTATAGACTAGATTATTTTTCTAATAACCTAATTCCCTATAACCATGGCTCTGATACCAATCTGTAACACCCCAACCGATGGCGGAAACATCGAGGTGTCACGTAGTGATGATTGTTCAGTAGCTCATGGTGAATAATAAATTCCATTAAATAATTTAAATGAATTACATACACTAGTTCTAGAATTTGTACATCAAATTGAATAAATCTATACACGTATCTTCAAGCATCAATTCAAATCTTCAAGCAAATAGAACCTGAAACATGTTAAGTTGAAAATGTTTTGGGTCAACAAAAGTTGGTGAGAATTACATAGGTTTTTGATAATTGAGTAAAAATGATGTGCAATTCATGTGTCATGTCAATCTAGTCCATATGTGAGAACATACTAGAAATAAATCGAGTGCATAATCAACCCTGATGACTGTTATAAAATGATACATACCATACGCTCATGGTCCAATATGTTATACGATAACAAACACCCACGCTACCTTTGTAGGAGGCACGTATCCGGGTGGGATTGTCAGTCCAATAGATCTATCAATGTATACCGCCGGCTGATCAATGTTAATGATTATGCTAGAATGGTGCTTACTCTAATCATGCTCAAGACATAATGCAACATAGAAAACACATAGACACATTGATGATTGAATTGCAATGATGATGTTATAAACATGTTTCACCCCAAAAATGGTGATAAATAGAAAAGGGGCTATGTAAAACTCACCTTGGTAAAATGTTATATCTGTTGAGAAATTTGGATAATTGTGTTGACCAAATGTATCAAGTATCACCCTATAATAAAGTAATAAATATGTCTAAGTCTATAGAGTCTACAAATGTATAAGTTCTAGAGCTTCGAATTGGGGATAAATGCTTGTTTGATTATTATTAAAAATATTCGTCAATTGAGAGAAATTTAGTAAATAAATAACTAAAAATCTTTTTATAAATGTTAAATCTAGGATGGTCACAAGAATGTGTTTAAAGTATAAAAATAATTTTTATAAAATTATTTTCTTTAAAATAGATTATTAAATCTATTTATTACAAATTGTCAAACTTTAACTTTAATAATTAAAAATACTAAAATTAAAGAATTATTATTTTAAAAATCATATTTCTGTTCTAAATGATCAGAAATAATTTGTATAAAATTTTGGTGCAAAAATATTAAAAATTGGATTTATTATGATTTAATTATGATTAAAACTAACAAAAATTGATTAAAAATATTAAATAAATGATTTTTCAGAAATAAAAATCATTTCTGAAAAGCTTAATGTTATAAAACTTAAAATAATTTTTGTGGAAATTAATAAGATCGTTTTGATATTTTTATAGAATTTTATAAATAAAATGGAATAAACTTGATTTATTTATTATATATATTAAATAAATAAATTTTTGAAAACTAAAAAAAATTGTAAATAAATCTTTTACCTCATATTTGATAAATATAATTTTTTTAGAATTTATAAAAAGGTTTTAATAATTAAAAAGGATTTTACAAGATTTAAGTGTAATATATATATATAAAATGGTTTGTTAAGAAAAATGAAATTAAGTGAAAAAATATTGTCCAGGACGGGGCTCGAACCCGCGTGGACTGTATAGCAAGCACCAAGCACAACCAGTTGGTCTAGACCTCTGGTTGTGTTTGGATGTTATACGTTATATATTTAATATAAAACGTGCTTTCATGTTCTTCCCCAATTTGATCATTACGAGCCCTAGTTTTACAATCGAACAAAATACACAATGTTAATCTAATTAATAATAGGGGAAACACTGTGTAGATGCCGATGATCAAAACCCACTGAAGAAATTAGACTTACAAGTTTGTTTGAACACGATTTGCTCGGTCAAGTATAAAAGTCAAACACTAATCAAAATAACATGAACAGAGGTTTGTTGTGAAGAATTGAAGATGGGGAAAGATGAAATAGCGAGTTGGGATGGCTCGCAGATGGTCAATTTATAGTTTGGATGTCCAGAACGATCATTAGGTAAGGTTGACCACGTATTGAATACAATACGCGATTATGACTAATTGATTATCAATCAATGGGTAATTAACGTGTTTTCTTAGTCATAAGGGCCGAAGACTTGATTCCCACATTAATTTCTTCCAAAGTCGCGTGTATTAATGTGATTAAGTTGGTCAAAATTGAAGTTTGTTGCCATATCTGTTGCTGCGTGCCATCAGGGAAGAAGGGAAAGGAGGAACAAAAGGGTTAAATAGAATAAAGATCCTACATAAATACCGATAGTCTGTGTGGCATAGTGGTTACGTTGTTGTTTGGTTTGGGCGAGCAACCCGGGTTCGATTCCTGGGGTAGCCTTTTTTTCTTTTTAATCAACAAAGAGAGGAGTTGGGCTTGGGCCGGCTCCCTGGGCCTAGTGTTGGGCTGCAGGTCTCAAAAGAAGGGGGAGGGAATTGGGCTGGATGGATAAAACTGATTTTTTTTTTTGACAAATAATTATTATTATTATTATTATTATTATTATTATTTATTATTATTAATGTTATAACTTTATAAATATATATATATGTATAGAGATATATGTATGAATAAATATAGTTGTGTAGGGGTTCAAAATATCACTAAAATAATACACTAGTCGTTTTAACCCGTAACGTATAATAAATGTGTAATGTTACAAAAATCAATTGGTTATGTGATATATTGTAATATATATTTCCATCATTTGATTCAATCGCTCTTCCCTTGTTCCTAATATGGCTAGGTTCTATATCAAATCGAAAGTACGAATCAGGCTGTTTTCAAAAAGGGGAAAAAGTGAAATAGAAACCTTAAAAGAATTAAAAAAAAGACTAGATATAAATGATAAATTGATATTAGAGGAGAAGGTTATGATAACAGAGCTAATATGAAATGAAAACATCAAGGTATGCATAACTCAAGCCCGGATAAGGGAGTAGGGTTATAACAACGACATGTGGAAAAGGGCCTCTGATTTTGTTTTTGCCTAGGACCTCCAAAATGGTTGAGCCGACTCTGGGGATCGGTTGATTTGGGTAAAGAGAAATTGTATTTGAGTCCATTTGGCTCTACGAAAATCATATAAATTATATAACACGTAAAATTGGGTCAACTCAAATTAAACAACGAATAAATTTAGCTCGACTCAAATTAAGCAACGGGCCAAAGACTCAAAATGGGCCACTTGTAAAACACTTAAGAGCAACACTCACGATCATTGTTTGCCGCCACTACCAATGCAACCACCACTGTCGACTCAAATGTGACACTTTCTATAAAACGACCTGTTTGACACCAGCTTATTTCACTCAACAAGTTTTGTGTAGACACTAACCTGACCCAGCCGTTTTCCAGGCTTTAAGTTAGTAACATTTATAAGACTTGCCTTTTTACAACATTGTGTAATTTGTGGGTTTTATTTAATCCAAGGTAATTATTAGGTCGTATTGATCACGATTTAGAGTTTTAAGGAATTCATTCGTTGGATCATTAGGAATGACGATTCCCACACATAAATTATCTAACAGGGTCAAGTGTAGGCAATGCAGGCAAATTCTATCAAACTTTGCCCAAAATCTAATCATGTTTGGATTCATGTCGACCCGCCAACCTGTGAACACAACATGTTTCAGACCATTGGCACTCTGCCTAAAAAATAGACCACTGTCGCAGTGTCGCATGATCGGCTTAAGTTTCATGTGAAAAACAGATGTATTAGAGATGTAACTTATTAATCATAACCTATAAGTTACATGTTACTATTGTTGGAATGGGGCAATTTTGGCTTTCAACAGCAATGGATATCCAACAGGCACTCTCTACCACCACCCGCGACATGCCAACCATTCCAACTACCTACCTAGCGCAAACATACCGCCATAATCTAACCCCTTTTCAAGCTTCAACCTCCACAACTTTTGTTTTAGGGTCAGATTGCACCATACTAAAGTCTAAGGGGCTGTTTGGTTGATTAAGTGTTGAATCATTAAGATGTCTGAATAGTTAAGATGTCTGAATGGTTAAGTGCTGAATCATTAAGTTTGACCTCGTAATGGTTAATTTTCTTGTCCCACATTGATAGGAGAGTCTCATTAAGGTTCAGCCTAGTTCAGTGCTTAATAGTTCAGTGGTTAATGGTTCAGTAACATCCCAAATCTTAATGGTTCAGCCTTAACCATTCCATTCAGAAGCTGAAACAAACGCATTGAATGCTGAATTATTCAGCGTTGAATGGCTCAGAGCCCCGTTAAGAAGCTTAGCAAACAGCCCCTTTAACTAATTGTGCTATAATGAGATTCATAGTGAATTCAGTAAGTCAAATTTGGATGATTTCCTGTGGCTGCTAGCTAGCTGTTCACTAACTAAATTTGTCATTTTGGCCAAAATGTCAACGCACTAAATTTGAATTTTTGAAGTCAAATGGAACCAACATATCTATTTTGACATTTACTCATTCTACCCAAAAAGTCAATGCAAATGACATAACTTGATAACAATTTGGATTTCCTATACTTATAGATGGAACTAAAATACATGTCACATTTTTTTATGTTTTTTTTTAAAACTTGAATTCTCAACAAGATTATACGAAATTTTATCTATATATAATCGTACCACATAAGTTTAAGCAACCAAATTAACTTAATCCGAGTCAATATGTATATAATATGGTGAGATATATATAGAGTGAGAGTTGGGCCAAATACTAGTCAGTCAAATCACTTTTATAGAGATGATACGGCCCTAAAACTAGTGGGGCAAATCACTCTTATAGAGATGCATTGGGCCAAATACTAGTTAGTCAAGTCACTCACGTATCTATACTATATTATAAAGCATTTGACAAGGATTTCTTAAAATTTAAGAGGTACAAGTTAATTTGCTTATAATACAACATACAATGCACATAATAACTACATTTTAAGGGCAAATTAGTCTTTAAAGCATCATATTTAATAATCTAAATGAAATCAAGAGTCATGTTTATGATAGGTCATGACATTTATTTCTACAAAACATATTAAATACAAAACATGTAAAAAAGAATTTTCATAATGCTATATGTTTTATTATAATATTTTATATACAATGAGTTACTTTATAAAAGTTAGTTAATCTATTATTTATTCATAACAATAAATACAAAACATGTAAAAAAGAATTTTCATAATGCTATATGTTTTATTATAATATTTTATATACAATGAGTTACTTTATAAAAGTTAGTTAATCTATTATTTATTCATAACAGTGTTACTAAACTTTTAGGTATTTGAGTCGTTTAGGAAATATCTACTGTATGAATAACTTGGCATATTGAGAGCAAAATCGAGCTTACCCTGCTAAACAACGTAAAGTTTATCTTGTGTTAGAAGAAAGTAAAAGGAGAAGTTCCTTTATTGGTACTATTTTTATATGCGTTTCAATGTAAGCTTCGTTTAAGACAAAAGTGTGTGTGATAATGTACAAGTCATCTAAGCAGAGGCAGACAAGTCTTTAAAGTTTTTTTTTTTTTTTAGTTTTTTATTTCTCTTTTTATGTGAATTTGTTACGGTTTCGACTTAGTAGCTTTTTCTATGATGATTTTTAATTATTTTTTTTAATATGGCAAGTTAACTCGCCGCCATGCATGTGCGTGATTTAACGTTTTTTTCATCTATTTTTGTTCAGTTTGACTGTCCCGCCGCAACGCGCGGGTTTCTCACTAGTACGTAGAGGTGCACAAGGTGCAAAAAGGGGGGACCCAAAACCGGTTATATTTATACCTGGGTATTTTATACCTGTAAGGCCGTAACCGGAACCGACCCTACTCGTAGGGTACGGATAGGGTATACATTTTGAGCTCAATACCCGTACCCGATTTATACCCAAAAATAATGCCCGTAACCGGTTACACCCTATACCCAAACTCAGTTATACCTTATACTTGATACCGGTTTTTCTAATACCCGATAGAATATCCGAATTTTAAGAGTATATTTTTATATTTATTTTACAACTTGTATATTTAAGTCTTTTAGAAATGGATATTATAAAGCAAATAGTTTGTACATGAATGAATTTATGTTAATTTAACTTAATTTTAATATTTTTACAAATTGCAAACCAAAATAAAGTTTTAAATGAATTTATTTTTGTGTAAAATAATAAAGAAAAAACTTATTTTTTAAAACCTAGTATTAGTACTCGGACTCATACCTGGTAATACCCAAACCCGATAATACCCTCATAGGGCATGGTTTTTCTCCCCAATACTTGTACTAGAACCCTACCCAATTTCTCTCAATACCTGATCATACAGCAGCCGATTCCATACCCGGAACCGGGTACTAAAAAACCAGATTTGTGCACCTCTACGTAAACGAGGACAACATGCATATATGAATAAGCATAGTATGGTGAGATACATATAGAAAGAGAATTGTTAAGAGGAGATAATTTTATGGTGAAGCATGGGGTCAAATACTAATGGGCTTGCCAATGATTTTCAGTCTAATTGGTTTAAGGTGGGAGGGTTTACCTCTTCAGAGGGTTTTCGTACAGGATTGGTCACAGGTTCGATTCTCGTCCATCGAAAAATCATACCCATTAAAGGTTGAAAGGGTCCGGTGTGTGGGAGAACTCAAACTTGTGACCCATAGATTGTTAGGAATAGGATTTCACCATTGAACTACGCCTTTAAAAAAAATATTAATGGGCTTAATCGACTAGGGTGTAGGATTTCACTAGACCCAAGATAGAGTGTATTATCAAAGCAGGGTTGGGTTATTCTACAAAGGCTATAAAAAATGAGAAGGATGAGAAGCCACTAGAAAATGACATGTGTCCAAAGGATTAACAAGTGGGAGGGGTAATTTTGTAAAAAACATATGCACATGCAAGTCACATGCAATTTCTATCTTCATTTTTAAATGCCCGTAACTTTTTTATACGTCATTCTTTTTAAAAAAAATTATACCATAAAATTGAGCGTCTTTTTATCTTTAATATGAGTACCATATTGTTATACTTTTGAAAAAAAAATTCAAAACCCACTTGCGTAAGACACAATGGAGTGTAAAATACAATGAACACCAATTAAATATATGGTATAAAACACAATCAAGAGTCTAGTAAAACACAATGGATGAGATACTAAAGACACAATGAATAGAAGACTAAAACACAATGAATACTTTTGAAAAAAAAAAACAGTTGAAAACCCAGTTGCGTAAGACACAATGGATGACATACGAAAGACACAATGAACAGAAGACTAAAACACAATGAATACTTTTGAAAAAAAAATTAAAAACCCAATTGTGTAAAACACAATGGACGACATAATAAGGACACAATGAACGGAAGATTAAAACACAATGAATACTTTTGAAAAAGAAGTTGAAAACCCAGTTGCGTAAGACACAATGGAGATAACATAAAACACAATGAGTACCAATTAAATATGCAATGAACAATAGGGTATAAAACACAATGAACAGTCTAATAAAACACAATGGACGACATATAAAAGACACAATGAACAGAAGACTAAAACACAATGAATAATAGACTTAAACACAATGAACAACATAGTAAACACAATGTACACCTAAATACAAAACTCATTTGCGTAAAACACAATGAAAAGCTTACTAAAAACACAATGGACAAAGTTAAATCATGTGTACACTAAAAAAACATAAATAACATATTTATAAAGCACACATGCATACTATAACACAATGAACGAGCAGAAGACACAACGGAGAAGAAAACCCATTTAGCACGAATTTTTTTTTCAATTTTAATGCAGCAATGTGGTACTCATATTAAAGATAAAAAAAATGCTCGTTAATATGGTGAAATTTTTTTGAAAAAAAAATGTCGTATGAAAAAGTTATAGACGTTTTAAAATGATGGGAGGAATTGACATGTGCATTGCATGTGGAAAGAGAAAGTCAACAAATGTGGTTTTCCTTTTATGCCCTTCCTCTAATTCATTATTTATTTTTTTCAAACAAACTAATCTCAACCCTTCAAATATATGATCAATGGATCACAATCCTTCTCACCCTTCCTAGAAAAAGTGTCTTGTGTATTTAATCCTAACCCTATCAAAGCATACACAATCAATTCTAAAGGGTATTACTAAATGTACCGTTGAAGAAACTTGAGGGAAGGGTCCATCATTAAAAAATATTTTCTTCATGTAGAGACGCAGGTTCTAAATTACTATACGCTACATTAGTTTGATATAAGCTTTACTAGCTAGGATAGAATTTGATTGTTGTGGCACACCGTTACGTCAGTAGAGGGGTTATAGGGCGTTATGGGGATTAAAATATTATAAAGTAATAGGAGGGGGTTATGGAAAAAGAGGGCGTAGTGAGAAGGGGCGTTATGGGGCTTTATAAATGTTTGGGTAATAATAGGTTAATTATTCTTTTCTTATTTAAATAATAATATTAATAATAGTAAAAATAATAATAATAATAATAATAAAAATTTAAGCCGAAAAATTATTAAATTAATAAAATAATAAAAAAAATATTTAATATTAAAAAATAATATTTATTAAAAAAATAATAAAAAAAATATATTCAAACATTTGAATTTCAAACGGTTACTGTTCCAAACGTTTGAATTTGAAACGGTTTCCCCCCATTTCAAACGTTTGAATTTCAAACGTTTTCCCCCCAACCGTTTGAATTTCTACCCCTATAAATACAAGACCAAAACTCATTCTGAGTCACAACTCCTCATCCTCCTTGTAACACCCCAACCGATGGCGGAAACATCGAGGTGTCACGTAGTGACGATTGTTCAATAGCTCATGGACTAAAGTGTAAATTTTTGAATACATTGATTAAATAATTTATTACATTGAAATGAAATACAACGATTCTAACTGCCAACTAAATTGAAATACAATGAATCAAAATCTAAATATAAATCCGAAAGCTTAAAGAATGCATCTCAAAACAACCTGAAACATGTACAAAAATTATTTGGTCAATACAAAAATGTATTGGTGAGCATACCCTGTTTAAATAAATATAGTAGAAAAGTGTTTAGCAATTCATGTGCGGTACCATTTGCAATTATGTAATAAGTAATATCCGTTCAAAACCAAACCTGAGAATAATGACAAACACATGACTAACCAACTGAATAATGAATTAATAAGACAATGACCAAGATTCTCTCAACAGAGTCTCAAGGGGGTATACCATAGTACTATTCATTGAAAAGCTAGGCCGCCCAGCGGTTAATGATTTTGACAAGTCATAGACACACCAATTAACATAAAGCAAACACACATGAGAATTGCATTTAGTATAAGAAATTGAAACTTGATTAATATATAGGTACATGAGTCACCCCAAAGTAGTAAAACAGTAAAAAAAGGGAAAGATATACTCACAGTTTGCGAAAGCGATCAAAATCCGACTTAAGCTGTCGTGAGTTAAGAAATGGGAATTCCGAAGAATTCTACCTATAAAGTATAAGAATACTAATAAATGAAATGTCTTAAAAGTCTAAGGTATCTAGGGTCTAAGGCATTAGGGTTGCTAAGTCGATTTGGGGAATTAGAGTTTTTACGATAAGTCGAATTAATATAAAAGTTGTATATTAAAAAATAATGTACCAAAGTTTATAAATGAGGTGTAAGTAATATAATTATTGCCAATTGAATAATTAGGTTAAAATATGTTTAAACAATTAATACAAAATAATTTAGTTAATTACAATTATTATAAATAAATGCAATAATCATAAATATTGAAATAAATAATTATGAGTTACACGGTGATCCAACAAATGGTAATAAAGACTTTCAACCATAAGAATATTTCTATTTTATAAGAAAAGTATTTATAAAATAGATAATTAATAGTATAAATAATTAAATGATTATATCTAATTAAATATAAATAAGATTAAAAATACAAGACATGAACCAAAAATATTATTTTTATAGGAAATGGATTCTTTCTGATGTAAATCAATGAAATTAATTTTCCCATAATTTTTATAAACTTATTTATATTTAAAACTGATTTAAAGAGATTAAATCATGTTTAAATGATTAAAAATAGGAAAACCAATAAAAATAAATATTTTCTAAACCAATAATTTTTATTTTAGTTCATGATGATGAGAAATAATTACTCAAAAAGTTTAAGATTAAAATCATTAAAAATGAATTTTTAATCAATTAATTATGATTAAAACAATTTAAATCATTAAAATTACGAATTTAATTTAGTTTCCAGAAATAAAAATGTGATAATTTTATTTAGGGTGTCAAGATGTTACACCTAAATTTTCATGATTTTTGGAGCAAAAATGGATTTACTATGAATATTATAAATTTTTATGATCATAATAATATTCATAAAAGAAATAAACAATTAAATAATAACGTAAAAAAAACGGAAATAAAGTTGGGGTTGCCTGGGTTCGAACCCGGGTACCCGCTGGAGAACAACAACATCACAACCACTACACCATGTGTCACTTTTGTTGAATAATTTCAGATTAAAACATATTTAACCTTGTATTAAACTCCATCTTCTTCCCCGATTAACTCTAGCCAAAACCCTAACCCTAAATTTTTCAATAATCTGATTTAAGCAAGATTATCAATCTGTACAAGAGGGCTTTTGCTCGGAATCACTAGATAATTTAGATGGAATAAATAGAAACGACTTACAACTCGTGTGTCATCGAAAAATAAAGGAACAGAACCCGGACAAAAATTCCGATTTCAGACTTGTTTTGGACTTGAATTTCCTGATCTTAAAGTGAGTTTGTGATGTGTAAAGGTTGGAAACTGATTTTGCATGATTCGTTTATAAGGATTGTTGGTCATAAACGAATTATCGGCCCTTTTAATATCCGACCGTTATTACATAATTATCAATTAAAACCTACACTAAAATCGCGTTTTAACTCGATTTAAATATGGGAAGTTGAAGCAAAACATTGGAGAAACGTATTAGAGTCATTAAAATGGGCTAATTGCATGTTTAAGGGGCGTTTTATGGCTGCCGGAAATGTCGCCGGCGGCGACATTCAATTGCCGGAAAAAAAACGTGGGTACTCGACCCATAATAAGTATTAATGTTGATAATATATTTTTTTTAATTTACTCTAATATAAATTTTAAAAAAAACGACGAAGCTTATAAAGACTATAATTGAAATATTTGAAGGGCTATTTTTGTCAACTAGATGAAAGACAAGGGTGACGGATGTCACACTCCTGAAACCAATGAAAGATATGGGTGGCGGTTATGCTTACGAAGCTACCGGACCGTGTGATCTCAGGAGGTACTCTTTCCAGGGCCGGCCCCGGTGACTACCATTTTCGTCTCCTCATCCTCCTCCTCTTGCTGCACAACCAACATTTTCATCCCCTCCTCCTCCACAACGTTGGTTCTATCATCCTCCTCCTGCACAACCAACAATTTCATCTCCTCCTCCTCCTCCTCATACTCAAGCAGATGAGGATTTAACTGAGGAGGAGTTGGTGTGGGTCCTGGATTATACCATGGCTGAGCGGGAATTCAACCGTCTAAGGTTGGCGGCACCCACACCCCGGTGTAGCGAGAGTACACTCACCCCCCACCACCAGGTTACACTCACCCCCTACCACCAGGTTACACTCACCCCCACTACCAGGTTACACCTACCCCCCACCACCAGGCTACACCCACCCCTCCTCCTCGTGAGCCATATGAGGAGGAGTTAGAAGCAGCTAGAGACATTATGGAAGAAGAACACTTCTACTACTACTCGGGAGCAACTTCTTCTCCTTGCCGCATCCCCTCGGATGCGAGGTCAGATGGTCGCGATAGCGACCGTTCTGTGTCACCTCCACCATATACACTGTAGGACTGGGACAATTACTCCTCATAGTGGGGGGGGGGGGGGGGTAGGTTTTATTATTACATGTTTGTGTAATGTGTTTTTATGTAACGTATTAATAAGTAGTTTAGGATTAGATAATTTAGGATTATGTGTAATAAGTAATTTAGGATTATATTATATGTTTATGTATTATGTGTTTATATATTAAGGTGTTTATGTAATGGTTTACAAAATAAAACACTAAACATTAAAACTTTAAAGCATAACATTAAACATTACAACAAAAGCATAAGAAAATAAAGCCTAAACATTAAACATTACAACCAAAGAAAAACAAAATAAAGCCTAAACATTAAAACATTAAAGCAGAAACATTAAACATTAAACAAAGTAAATACGCATCATAGACCACGACAAAAGATTGGTGATGTGGAAGTAGGTTTCGTAGCACTGCCGATAAGCGTCATGTGTGAGTTGAATTCCCACCTGTTCGCTAACGCCATGATGCGCCTCCATCGTCGCTTCATAGACGGTGTGCCATCTCCTACCGTTAATTTGTATGGCAGACCACTTACTATAGATCTGATCGATGTTACGGTTGTTCGTTTGGGTAAGTTGGTTGTACTCGTCCAAGACATTTTGCCAAAAAGATGCCCTATTGTTTGGCGGGTTCTCTTTAGTCTTGATCCACGCCGTCACCAAATGGAGTTGATCCTGATTAGTCCACGCGGCCATTGGTTTGTTTTTGGGTTTGTATTTTGGTTTGTTTTTGTTTAAAGTGTATGTGTTTGTGTTGTTTGTGTATGTTGTATGTGTATAAATATATATAAGAGTTTGTAAAAAAAATTAAGAAAACAACCGTTGTCAAACGGTCAAATACACAAACCCCAATAAATTCAAACCCAAAACGCCCGTTGTATATAAAACGCCTCAAGTCAAAAACGCCCTATAGCGCCCGGGGGCGGTGTTCCCCGACCCCATGGGGCTTTAAAACGCCTATACCTCCCCACTACACATGAACTTAAGATGAACTATTATACCATATGTGAATTGTGTTAATTACATATACAAATGCATTTTATTCACATATTCCTCGCATTTTCTAGTTTATCGGTAATATATCATCAAATATTACATTTTCCTCAGTAGAGAGTAAGTCATTGATTTGACATGGAGGATCACCCAACCGCGTGCATATTCAATTCGCGAAGAGTATGGAGGGTGAGGCATGGTAATTTTACGGTTGAGAGGGTCACAATCTCCTAATTCGGTTCAGGCGTGTCATAATATCTCGAAACATTCATGTATTAAAAAAGGTTAAAGACATACATACATACAATTGTAGTTTGGTTTTTCTGGTCAAATTGGTTCGAAATCAGGAATCCGGAACTCAAATAGCATCCGAAATCGAACTGAAAAACCAAAACCAAAACCAAAACCAAATTCGAATCTAGTTCAATTACGATATATTAAATCTAATTCGATAACCGAACACCCTATCTACATAAATAGTTGAGTATTAGTGTTATGAACACAAACCCTTGAAATGTATTAGACTTGGTCCAGATGATTATATAATCAACAAATATATCATTTATATAATAGTTGTCAAAGGCGCAAGGCGCACTCAAGGTGTCAAGGGTGAGCTTTGGGCCTCACTGCAAGGCGCTTAAAAAGCAAGAGTTTTTTAAGCGAGCACACGGTATAAAAATACATTTTAAAGAGTTTTAAACATGTTTTAGGATTCTTTAGTGTTAGTTTAGGTTATTTTAAGTTGATTATAGACTTGTTTAGGGTTGATATAATTGTTTGAGACATGTTCAGACGATTGTTGGCTGAAATTTAGTCAGAAATTGGCCTGAAAAATGCACTTGAGGCCCTGAAAGTAGGGCTTTTGAATTAAAGCGAGAAGGCTGCGCCGGGCCTAGGCACGTGCCTGAGAGAACTTTGACAACAAAGGTTTATATACCAAATAAATTTCCCCACCCCTTATGGTGTGGTGATAAAGGTGTTGGAGTTTTAAAAGATAGGTTGGAAGCTCAAACTTGCTCAAACTTTATAGGAAGCACACAAAAAAAAAAAAAAAACATTTAAAAGAAGAAGAAAAAAATGAGTGTAAAAAGGGGTTTAAAAAAATAAAGGAAATTAGCCTTTAAATAAAGAGGTATTTTATTTACACAAGAACAAAAATTAGGTTTGCATAACCCTCTACGGGCCGTAGAGGGTGTCAGTGCAACAAATGAAGGTAGCCTCTACGGCCCGTAGACCCTAGACGACCCGTAGAGGTCTCTACAGCCCGTAGGCGATACGAGGTACAAGGACAATCTTTCGCGTCAGTGGCGTGATCGGCAGGACGAGGCGATGCGCTGGTTGATTGCTGGCCAGCAGGATATCTTTCGCTAGCTGGGCATGCAGCCTCGTGTCGCACCGATTATAGGGCCCAGCACGCAGCAGACCTCGCATGAGGCCGGTACGTCCTCGCAGCAGCCCGAGACGTCCTCGCAGCAGTCGCCGAATGATGAATCGATGTTCTTTTTTATCATATTTTGTAAACGTTTTAAACAATTTCTACTTTGTATTTACTTATTTGAACTCTAATTATGTTAATTTATGTTTATTATTTATCTGCTTGTTTATATAAACGCTTGTGTTAACGTTTACACGCTTATCAAGACGACATTAGTAAAAACAGACGACATTAGTAAAAACAACACGTTTTCTAATTATAGTTACATAGTAAAAATCAATAAACAATTAAAATGTGTTAAAAACAAAAGATTGTCTACGGGCCATAGAGGGTTACTTGCTTATTGAGATGACATAGTAAAAACAACACGTTTTCTAATTATAGTTACACAGTAAAAATCAATAAACAATTAAAACGTGTTAAAAAAAATTAAAAAAAAAAATTCTCTACGGGTCGTAGAGGGCTCTACGGCCCGTAGATGCCATCTAATATTTGTATGTGTTATATTTATTTTTTCCAATATATAAACCAGCGAACCGGTAGCTTAGATGGTCCCCATATTTGCAATAAGACTTGTATGTGTGTGTGTGATAATCTGCCCAAGATCGAACCTCATCCCGTATAGGGTTGTGTGAATAAATTCCAAACTTGCGTGAATATCCGGAGCCTAAATAAAAAAATTATACCAACGCAGAATTCAGTTAAGGATTTCAGTGTTAAAACGGTCAGAACGGATTTATCGCTGCAGCTTTCGTACCCTCAATCGCAGCAGCTTTTTTGGTGGAATAGAATTGCGACTCCAAAAGTCAATTGTTTTGTTTGGAGGGCTGCGGAGAACAAGATCGCTACTGCGGAAACGTTGGCTGCTAGAGGATTAAGTTTCGGAGACAATATGTGCAGAAGATGTGGTTTGGAATCGGAAACGACGGAACATATTTTGGTTACTTGTGTATGGGCCAGGTCTTTTTGGTGGAATATTGGGCAATGGACGAAGACTCTTGGGGTGGACTCGGCAGCATCAATCAAAAACTTGTTGCAGACCTGCAAGACTTTGGATAAGCCACAAAAGGTAAGAAAAACGATCCATGCTATCATCATGCTCGGTTTGTGGAAATTATGGTTGTGTAGAAATAATAAAGTGTTCAACAACGCGAACACGGCGAAACCAAAACCAATCGATGAAGTTAAATTAGAGTCATATTGGTGGATGACCAAGAGGGGCAACATGGTGGACTTGGAAAAAGCAAAATGGTGGGACTTCTCGGTCTTTGACAACGGATAAGTAAAATGGAATAGGGATTAAGTGTATATGTATGCGTGGGGCGATTGTCGTTCTTGTAATTATCTTTTTAATGTTTTTATGTTTGGTTTGGCCAAGGTAGCTCCCTCGCTAATTGGGCTCGAGTGATGTTGTCGTGTAATTTTTGGCGAATGAATAAAAGTGATCCAGTTTGAATGTTAAAAAAAAATGAAGTCTCTCACATGTCACACTTTGTGGGGGTTTCTGATTGATGCGTCACAGTTAGTTGAGTATGTCATGATGACTCATGGACATATGTTTGCTTTGTCATTGATCAGGAATAGTCAATGCGGTCAATTTTATTTCATAAATTATGCAACTATAAATCGGCAATACATTTAAGTTACATAAAAATAATCAACATTAACTAAAAAATAAATTCTAATAATAACCATAATATAATAATTATTATTATAATTCAAAATCAAAGCCATAACGCACCGGCTTGTTTAAGCACCGGAATCAAATCACCGGATATATGCGTAGCCATGACCTGATCCAACCCACCAAACATCCGTCCACCGATAAACACCGCCGGAAACTGCAACTGCCGTGTATTGTCACCGCCGTCAATCATCCCAATTTCCTTAACAACATCGTTCTCCTCTTCTTCTTTAAACTCAAACACACTAGGGTTTACTCCATGACCATTAAGCAACCGTTTCACCACGTGACTCATGCAGCATCCATGACGAGCCAATACGATCACAGCGTTTTCTGACACAGCATCTATCACTGCCCCTTTTGCTGATCGGTTGTATTGTGTTGATGGGTTTAGGTCACTGGTGTTGTGGTGGTGGTTGTTTAACGACTGTGTCCATGTTTTGTACGGAATTGCTTGTTGCATTTTTTTTGTACAATATTTTCTAGAGAGAGAGAGAGTGTGTGTGTTTGTGTTAGGTTTTTAGGTTTGTGGAATTTATAAAAGGAAGGAGGTTTGGTTATACAGGTGACTTGAAAGGGTCAGTCAACGGTTACGCGTTGCAAAAGGTTTGAGATGATTTAAACGTGACATCACAATCTTCTTAGTCTAAATTATTATCTAGACACTTTTTAACAATGTTTTAGATAACATTAAACAATGTTTTAGATAAATTTAATTTGACTAGTGGGATTTGCTAACGATGCGACGAAAGTTTGGTTGATATGTTGATATAACGATATGGTTTGTTGATATGTTGATATAACGATATGGTTTGTTATGGTAACGGTTGGGTCACTTGCTAAAATATTTTAAAAAGAAACAGAAAAAATAAAGTTGGTTGTGTTTAGAATATCGACAAGTGTTTTACAACAACTGAAAACCATATGAACAAATGCCGGTATTAGTTTCGATAATACTGATGCGATGTTTTGTCGAAATCAAATTAATTTGTTCCGGTATCAGTACAATACCAGAATTTGATGTAGCTTGCTATAGTAAAGAAATACTTTATTTAATACAACTCCGTTTTAAACAAGTCTTATAATATTGAAAACAAATTAAGCACATTTGCGTATTAAACTTTTCATAAAAGTTAACGAACTGATAAGATGTTAGATAAATACTAAATTAAATAAATTTAAATGAGTTAAATGCGTGTAGATTTATAGGTTAAGGATGAAAATTCATAGCGTCGCTTTTTACCACACAGTAAATAAATTCTTTTTTTTCTTCTTTCTTATTTTTTAATCATGAAAAGTTGGTTACATAGTTCACAATACATAAGCTTTAACTTTTGTTTCATGCAACCATCACATTTTAAATGCACAAATATTTGAAATGTCCATGTCATGATGACATGATGCATGGGGTAATCATAGAAGCTCACATGTTGATATATATCATATAAAAACAAAGAGCATCAAACTCAACACGAGCCGTTCAGAAAAAAAAAAAAAAAATCAAACTCAATTTGCAATTTGGAACCAACCCTTTATTATTCCTAACCCTCCATTTGAACTGATCTTAAGATTTGTTAGCAATCGTTGGCTTTAATTCAACATTCTTTTGTTCCACACGTATCCACCTTAAGAACAAAAGTAAGCATCAAAACACTTAAACCAAACAATTAACTCACCACTAATCTCTCTCTCTCTATATATATAGAGAGAGAGGGGGAGAGACTCACACACGCATTGGCAGATCTTTGTACAATCTAAGGGGGCGGGCTCACCCCTTGAAAAGGAAATTTTAGTGTGAATTGTAGGAAAAATCCTGACCGCACATCTTAAAAGTTCGGTTAAACCCTTTGATCACACCCTCAAAAAGTAGTTCATAGGTCCGCCACTGCACACACGAGCAAGCTTCACGAAACCATGCAACTGAGAAAACCACAGACCATTATTTCGTTTGAAACCAAGAAAATTAAAACCGAAAATGAATAACCGATTCAGTTTTCAGAATTGGTCATTTCAAAACCTAATAACCAACTCAGTTTTCAGAATTCGTTTAACTCTTGTTGCTCTGGGCCATCCGGAATAGTATACAGCAAGATACATGTTATACAGCAAGATACAAGCATACATGCAATAACGTAGTTTTTTTGGTGTGAAAGCACGTGCCGGGTTTGCGATGATGTGCCATTTTGCTTGTAGAACCCCAAATGTTCGTTCAATATCCTTTCGCGCCGCTTCTTGATACTTAACAACTTTTTTTCTTTTTTCGTCGGGAGGGTGCTTTACGGTTTTAACGAGTGTAGAGTATGTTGGGTATATTAAATCCGCAAGATAATACCCGTGCTTGTATTCAACCCCCGAAACTGTAAATTTTGAATCCGAATCGGTTCCTTTTCTAACATCCTCAAACACCAATGATTGATTACGGACATTAACACTACTAGAAAAAAGACCTTTCTTGACACGCATTGCGTGTCATAAAAGGGGGTTTATGACACGCAAAAGAAAGTCATTATAGTCATGGTCATAAAATTAATATGACACGCTTTTGCGTGTCATCCTTTTATGACACGCATTAATGACACTCTTTCATGACACGCATTAATGACACGCCTTAATGACACACGTTTACGACACGCTATGCGTGTCATCTTTTTTGACAAAAAAAATAAAAAAATCTATAAATTACGAATTTACCCTGAATTCATATATATCTATACACACACTAACAAAATCCTTATAGCAAAACAAATTCATTTAATATATACCAATACAATCTATTTCATAATCATAAGTCAAACATACCAACAAAATTTTAAAATTAACAAAAAATATTGTGTCGCTACAAAATATAACCTATAAATAAAGGTTGCCCGAAACTCGACCATCTTTCGCGAATTACCCAAGTATTCGTCTTTGTCTTCCCCAACCTAAGAATGCATGTTTTTACTGTGCGCCTTGCTTATCGGGTCCTTGCTTTTGAAGCGCCTTGGGCCTAGGCGACATGCTCATCCTTTTTTTCTTGGGTGTGCCTAGCGCCTTGAAAAGAAAAAAAAATCAAAAGAACCAACTATGATCAAGAAAACCACATACAAACTGGAAAAAATTAAGCATTGTTAATATAAACTAGTGTTTTACTCCGTGCGTTGCGGCGAACACGCTTTGTTTAAACACTAATGCTTAAACTGATAACACGTGAGTTATATACATATATAGATGATATGATTTTCATGCTTGTATACTAATTGTAGTGTTAACTTACTTCGGTGAAAGCAATACGATATGATGTAGTGGTACTTGACAATATGCAGCAAGGTGCCCCAACCTTCTTGGATAAGAGACCTAAACAAACATTTAACACCACCAATCTCAAGACACTACATACAAAAAAAGATGACCCCAAATTAAAAGGAAATAATAATTCCTAGTTTAAGTGGAAACCCATAATTGATGGCATAATCATAATATTAAGGTGGGGAACGGGTTGGGCATTTCTTTTTGGTTGGATATCTGGGCTCTGGAGGTGCCTCTGGCTGTCCGATTTCCAACCCTTTTGCTGCTGAACGAAACAAGTTCGCCTCTGTGGCGGACCGGGTATCATCCACGGGTTTGGGTTGGGTTTGGGACTGGGCTACAGCGGGTTTGGGTCAGAATGCTGCTGCTGAATTGGGTGCTTTGCTGCAATGTATTTCCTGTCCTCGGCTGCGCTTTGTGGAGGACAATTGGGTGCTTTGCGTGATTACCCTGTTATATAAGTAGCAATAATAAGCCATGACAACAATTATAAGCAAAATTTGGTTAAGAAAACTTTATAAATATACCATTGCTGTCAGAACAATAGTGAATCCATCTCTGCCGCTGATTAGGTCTCTCTTGTGAAGAACATCCAATCAGTTAACAATAATCAAAACCCTAGTCATCGCCTTCGAGACTACAACCGCCTCCTGGCTTCGTTGAACCAACACCAATGTCACCAATATTAACTTATATACAAACATTTTTGAACCAACAAAGTCTGATTCAAAATCCACAGTTCAAAATGCTATCCAATTAGAAAAAAAACATCAAAATGGAAGGCCCCAATTCACAATCAAGTAAACCTATATAATCACATGCAACAAAACAATGGGATGAACAACAAAAACAATAGACGGTAGGCATAATCAAGCAGAAAAAAGAAAGTAAACCAGAGAGATAAATCAAGAGAGCACCGAATAGCATACCCATAAACAGCAAGAGGATATCCTCAAGTGAAATCGGTGGCCACACTTCTCTCCAAAGAAAATAACTTCAAGCTTCTCTTCGACGGACTCAAAAGAAGAGATCGAGACTGTGTTGTGGTGACTGATGGTGGGTTACGGTGGTGGTGGTGGTGATGGTGATGGTAGACTGTGGTTGTGGTGACTGATGGTGGGTTACGGTGGTGGTGATGGTGGATAGCTCGTAGGTGGTAGTTTATGGTGCTGGATAGTGGTGGTGAAGGTAATGAGGGTTGGGAGGATTAGGGTTTTTATGAGGGTAGGAGGATCAATATGATACTGAGTTTTATTTTAACTTGACAAAGATAGAGCAGGGGGCGGGATGGGAGGGAAATATAATTTGTTGAAATTTTTGTTGAAATATTTATGACACAGAACAATGACACGCAATATTTTATATCGTCATCTTTTTAATTTCTTGACACTAAGTTCTTGACACACAAAAATGCGTGTCATTAATTAACTAGATTTCACAATCCATGACATTTTTTTAATGACACGCGCTTTTGCGTGTCATAAATAAGTGTGCATCATAAAACGCGTGTCATGAAAAGCATATTTTCTAGTAGTGTAAGGTCGTTATTCGAACCGGGAACACCGAAAAATGCATGCCAAATCCATAAGTCTTGTGACGCGGCAGCCTCTAAGATTATTGTTGGATGACCGTGATCGCCTAGATAAAACATGCCACGCCATGCATTAGGGCAATTTTTCCACGGCCAATGCATCCAATCGATGCTTCCGATCATCCCTGGAAAACCATGCTTTTCGTGATGGAACTGATACAATATCTGGATATCATTGGAGTTTGGTTTTCGCAAATATTTTTTGCTGTAGATCTTGACAACACGCTTGCAAAACTTATACAAGGAATCACGTGACATTCTTTCGGACATCCGTAAATACTTATCCCACGAGTCGGATGTCGTCCCGTAAGCTAGTTGCCGCAATACTGCCGTGCATTTTTGACAAGTTGTGAACCCCCGTTTGCCTCTAGCATCGTACCGTAATGTAAAATATGGGTCACAACTCGCCAAATCATCGGCAATATGTACGAACAATCGACGGCTCATTCGGAACTTCCGCCTAAACATATCGTCCGTATACACCGGTTGATCGGGAAAGTAATCTCTGACTAATCGCTCGTGTGCCCCTACACGTTTGCCGCTTCCCAAACCGCGTTCACAAAAATCCGGTTTTCTTCGCTCGACGAAGATGAGGAATCAACCAATGGTAGGTATGACATTGTTTGGTATTTTTTTTAAAGAAAGTAGAGAGTTTTTTGGTTGGTTTTGGTTTATTTGTGTTGGTTTATTTGGATGGTTTGGGTTTATAATGTTGGATTTGGTTTATAAAAAACAAAAAAGAAAAGTAGCCGTTAATTTTGAAAAGAGCCGTTGGAATTCAAAAAAAAAAAAAAGAAAAAGAAAAATAGCTCATTGGTTTGTCTGTTTCGTTTCAAGGGGGACGGGACAGGGGGGACGGGGGAGGGTTGGGGCGTCTATACACCGGATAGCCTAATGCTTCATTACTTTACTTTCTAAGTTCTAACTAGTATTAGGTGCTTTCGGTAGATTTTGTGGGTCCGACTAAGAGCATTCATAGTCCGTTCCCCATCCCCAACCATATAATTTAAGGAAAAATGATATGGAGAAGTATGGAAGACCCCATATATGGGGCTCAACATAGGTTTTTTGTAAATTTTAGAAATGGGGTATAGGAAAAAGGGTTGGGATGGAATGAGTTTTTATGGGATTTTCTTAAATTTTAAGAATGGGGGATGGGTTGTGAATGCTCTAATAACTACGAAGTTACCCTACTAATATTATGTGCATTGGTTAAATGATAAGGTGTAAATTCACGAGATAAAATATATTTGTAATGTTGAAGATGAAATAAAGATTTTTAAGGATTTGTAAGGATATAATATGATAAATGACGTGGCAGTAAACAAAACCTAGTGAAAACGATATTGGGCATGGATTGGGCAATGCACGCCGATCACATCCATCTTTTTCCAACGATAATATTAATTCGACAAGTAAAAAAATTAATTCATTTTTTACTTATTCAAACCTCAACTCAACCCATTTTTATACATTCTCATCCTACAACTCTCTCATTTTTTTTTATAAACTCTCTCGTATCTTTAAAAAAATATTATCATGCATCCATTCCGTCCCTTTTTGATGTTCCATCTCGCCCAACCAACCCAAGCGCGTATTGCCCAAATACCACCCAACCGCTACCAACCTTTAACTTACAAGATTGCGACACGAGTACGATGGGGTTTTGGCAACTACTTAACATGCCCCAACATATTTTCAAGGTCAAATGAGTTTTGCAAGCAACATGAATATTAACGTAGGTGGTATGTCGGGGTCTCAAGAAGAACCCGACCTCGAACACATGTCGGATACACAACCCGAGCGTGAACCCGACAACTCTCAACGTGAAAACGCTCTCATAAAAAAAGGGAGATGCGCAACCTCGTATATGAAGGGTCTATAAACCGTGGAGCGAAGACAAGGAGTACGCACTCGCACGAACTTGGCTAGACATTTCGGAGGATCCCGATGTTGGTAAGTGTTATTTTTTATATAATTCTATTTATTTTTATAAAATAAAGAAAAATATATGTTATTTTATTTTTTTAAATAAAGTATAATAATATATATGTTCCAATTATTTATATAAAATAAAGTATACTAACTTGTATGTTCTAATTTTTATAGCCAACTATTAATGTTCTCCCATATTTTGGGTGAGGATTCGGGAAACATTTTTCAAGGCAATGGATAGAGGTGAATATGGAGAAAACGACTCGATTTCAAGCAAATGGACCGACATAAACGGGAGATGTCATGTGTTTCAAGAAGTTTTCCAAATTATGAAGGATAATTAGGGTAGCGGTTATAGTGATGCAGATATATTGGAAAAAACGTTGGAGGAGTTCAACGCAACACGTGGGACGTTCACATACATGAGATGTTAGGAGCTTCTAAAAGGAAGTCCTAAATGGGTTAATGTACTGGGCATGACGTCGACTAGTAGGCGCAAAGCCAAACGTCCAAAACCTCTTATTTGCTTGATCAAGAGACGCCCACTTCCGATGCTCGAAACGTCGATTAAATTAGGATGTTCCCTAAGAGGAAGAGGAGTTGGCCCGATTGCCCGGTAGAAGAAGCACGCGGAAGGTGGGGGGGAGTCGTCTTTAACGGATGGTTAATCAAAAGAAGCATTCAAAAAGAAGAATTGATGACTTCAAGATACACGATTCCTTGGAGCTAGGCGTTTGGAGACAGTGCAAGAAAGAGCTGCCAAAAACAAAAGGTTCTTCGCGATCCAAAAGACAAGACAAATGGAGAAAGACATCGATTTTTTGTCTAAATCGATTGACGACCTCACAGGATACGCGTTAATCTTAGCTCAAATGCGTAGGAAACAACCCCGTGATAAATACGGACTTTAGATTGTGTAACACCCCAACCGATGGCGGAATCATCGAGGTGCCACGTAGTGACGATTGCTCAAAAGCTGATGGTACTAAAATGTAAATATATGATTATTGAATATTGTTTTACAACATGTGAAATTAAATACAAGACAACAAAATAAAGATAATTTATTGATTTAATCTAAGTCCAAAGTCCTATGTGAAGCGTCAAGCAGCTTATCCTGAAACATGCACGAAAATAATTTTGTCAACATATGATGTTGGTGAGTACTACTTAGTTTTGTACATATAGTATAAGTTTTTGAAAAGTAGTACAATTCATGTGTCTAGCATCACCAAGGCATTATGTAAACACGCAAGTAACCAAACAAGACAAAGATCACATGTAAAGTTGTACAATGAAATTGATAATGAGCACCTCAACACGTGTGAGTCTAAAAGAGCACCATAACACAAAGTTATGTCTAAATGAGCACCGTAACATAAGTTACGTCTAAATGAGCACCGTAACATAAGTTACGTCTGAGTGTAAAGAGCACCATAACATAAGTTATGTCTAAATGTATGATTTTGTATGTAAGCTACGTTCATGTTCAAGCATAAGCACAAAGATAAACAAGACACGTATATGAATTGTAAATTAATAAAATGTATGTGTAAATGAATACGAAAGTTTTGTATACTTGTGCATGAATCACCCCAAAAGTTGTAAAAGCGAAAAAAAAGGGTAAGTAATACTCACCTTAGCGAGGTGGTAAGTCTTGTGTAATTGAATAAGTATATTCCAACGTTGCCAAGTATCACCCTATGTATAATGTAATAAATAAGTCTAAGTCTATTTGGTCTATAAGTATTTTCTAGGGTTTCGAATTGGTGATAAGTATTTGTTTAAATTAATAAATTAAACGTTTAATAAGAGAACTTGACAAATAAATAAACAAAAGTCTTTTTGTAAATTTTAAATTAAAAATGATCACAATATAAAGTTTTAAGTGTGAAAATAATTTTATAAAATTATTTTCTTGAAAATAGAATATTTAATCTGTTTATTTCAAATTGTCAAAATATGACTTTAATATCTAAAAATATTAAAATTAAAGAATTCTTGTATTAAAAATTGTATTTCTGTTCCAAATGAATAGAAATAATTTATGTAAAATTTTGGTGCAAAAATATTGAAAAATGAATTTATTATGATTTATTTATGATTAAAAGTAACAAAAATTGATTAAAAATATTAAATAAATGATTTTTCAGAATTAAAAATCATTTCAGAAAAGTTTATTGTTATAAAAACTCAAAATAATTTTTGTGGAAATTTATAAGGTCGTTTAGATATTTTTATAAAATTTTAAAATTATAATTGAATAAGCTTGTAATATTTGTAATATATAATAAATAAATGCTTTTTGAAAAACTAAAAATTTTATATTAAAGTTTACCATTTGAATAGCATAAAATAAATTTTATAAAATTTATAAATCATGTTTGATATTTTTAAACATAATTGAGATATAAAAGGCAAAATATAAGTATGTAATGTATAGAAATTCGTTTAAAAATTTAAAGTGTGATATGGGGATCGAACCTGGCCTTGTGGCCGGTTCACTGTTTTTAACCAAACAACCCAACCAACTGCTCTAGGCTTCATTTTGTTTTAGATTCAGAAAGCCTTTATATGTAAACATGTAGTAAGAAGAATCCCCAATTTTAATATAAACCCTAACTTCCTAAATCGATCAATTGCCCAAGATTCCGATACTGATAATAAACAAAACCATAGGGCTTTTATTATACGCATAAAATCGGCCCTACAACTAAGTTTAATTTGAACTTACAATGTATTATAGCCATTCAATTGAAACGCAAGCCAAACAAAAAAAAAGCTTAGATCAGAGAAGGATGAGGATGCGATAAGGTTAAGTGATTGTTGGGTTGTCTTAGTCGCTGGTTTTAGTGGGTAGGTGCGAGTTTAATTGAATTGAAATCGAGTATTTATAATGTATTAATATGGGTCAAAATGGAAGGTTAATAATGGTCTTGACTCACTAATTGATAGCTGAAATCCGGTCTTCACGCGTGGGTTATTTTAGGCAAAAGGAATAAGTTTCGTTGCTGTGATTACGCGTAAAAATTTTGTGTTTGCCGGGTCTGCAGCGGTCGCATCAGCAGAGAAGGAAGGGGACAGCTGGGTCTAAGCGTGCATATATATAAAATCTGGATTGGGATTGAAACAATAAGGAGCTGTAGCTCGGATGGTTTGAGCGTGTGGGTGTAGCAGCTTCTGCCCGGGTTCGAGTCCCGGCAGGGGCATTATTTCCTGGGCTTAACAGTGGGCTCCTGAATTAATAAAGGGTTTGGGCTTATGGTTTGGTTATGGTGTTTCAAGTGAGTATGGTTATGAATATATATCTATATATAAACTGATTTTTTTTATTATTAATATTATTATTATTATTATTATTATAAAGATAAATTGTGGTGTCCAAGATAGGAAGGTGCGTAAAAATGTATATATATATATATATATATATATATAATAGTGATAAAAGTGACGGATGTCACAGATTGTTTCATCTTTTTTTTATTTTTTTAATATGTTTCGTATTTTTTTATTTCGGGTATTGTAAATTTTTTTTATTTGTGTTTTATGAAATATTACTTGTTTTAAATTTAAAAAAAATTAAAATAAAATAATTGGGTAATGATTGAAAGAGATTTTGTGGGGCTTGAAACCACTACATCCCTTTTTTTAATTTCAAGCTTCATGTGGGATCGACATGCCACATGTCACATAATGCCCCATGATGAGGCTTGAAATTTCAAGCTCACTACACATGGTCTAAGGACGTCTCTAGATTTGGAGATAGTCTAAGAGTTCCAATCCTCGCATGATGTGAAACGTTAGAGTGTACTGTCACACCCCAACCGATGACGGAATACATCGAGGCGCGACTTGTAATAGATTGTTCAAAGACTTCATAACACTAAATTGTGACAATATATTAAAATAGATTTCATTCGTATCTAAGATTCAAGAAGTATACAATTTGTTCATGAGAAAATACATCAACATAAACATGAAGTAAAATAAAGATTGTTTCGTTTGTTTTTAAGGCCGAATCCTAAGTGATATTTCTTGTATCATCTCATCAAGATTTTTTCTACAACATGTATAAAATATCTTGTCAACACATAAAGCATTGGTGAGCATACTAGTTTTTGAATACATACATAATAATAAAATGTTTTACTCGAATCATCATGCTATAGTTTGCACATACAAAATCATATAAAAGGCATAATCAATCCCTTGTTAACACTCCATATCCTAACACTATCGTGTTAGGCCGTTAAAACTTAACAATGACCCCAAGAGGGCGGTGTGCTACTCCTATAGCGCTATACATGTTAAGACGGGTTGTATGCTAAGGCTTTTGTATCTTAGAATTTGATTTCTAGCATGGCAATGGCATATAGGCATGTCTGATAGATTGAGCATGTTTGTATGAAAGCATTTAGTGTATTTGCATATGATACATGTTGAGCCCCAAAAGTGATAAGGAGAAAAAAGGGGACAAGTATGAACTCACCTTAGGGTGCGTTTAGTTAGATTCCGTTAAGAGTCTTGGGATGAATAGATTTAGCTCCAGTTATTCTAGAGTTGAAAAAGAATGGATTTTAGATTCGGATGAATGATTCATAAGTTCAAGGAAGTCATGAATTGCCTATAAGGCGAACCAAAACACAAACCACCATGAAGGTGATTCGGATGGTCAAGAGTTAGAGTTAGTAACCAAGCACAAAACCACCAAGAAGGTGATTTGGATCGTGAATGTTAAGTTAGGAATGTGAATCCATTTTAAAGAGTTTCGTGTCATGACCACTTTGCTTATGGATCAAGCATGGGTCTTAGACAAGGGATTTTCCCATTCTTGTATGGAATAAATTCGAATTACAAGGAGGGTCAAGAGTTTGGTAAAGTAGGGATGTATCCACAAACCTTCCAAGTTATTAGATTAATAGTTGTAGGATGAAAGTTTTAAAAGTATATATTAGTATTACATAGTATAACTAGGAAATTAAAGTAGAGTATGGTGACTTAGTTTAGATGAGCCTTGGCTTTCCTTTGTCAATCATTAACCATAACACAAGTCCATCCAACATTAAGTTGTTAGTGAACTCGGTTGGTATCACTGTAACTAACATCCTAGTGTATAAAAAATAATAATAGAAGATAACCATTTAAGGCCTCAAATTGGTGTCCTACTCATGTTTATTTGCCTTACCAAACAGAAGCAAGGTCCTAGAAGTTTCCCTAAGGGGTTAGTAGAAGAGGAGAGGTAAAGAAAGTGGAAGAAAAGTGAAGATTAAGGCTTTGCAACTTACTAGTTTTGAGCAGAAAATTTTAATCGAAATCTTGAAATTAGAGAGATTTAAGAGTAGGGCTGCAACGAACTAAACTTTCAGCGAACAGTTCATGAACCGTTCGGCGGAAAGTTCGTTCGTGTTCGTTCGTTTAATAAATGAACGAACACGAACAAAAAAATCCGTTCGTTTAGTTAAACGAACGAACATGAACAGAGGTTACGTTCGTTTGTTTATGTTCATGAATGTTCGATAACTTGTTCGTTTATGTTCGATAGTTTATTAAGATTTTTAATTTGTATACTTTTTATATTCTTTTATTTTTATTTATCTTACACAATAAATAATATATATGAGGTAAGTATATGACTATATGAGATCAATAAACCTACTTTTTGTATCCAAGCTTATTATATGTTTCCATGTTCCAACGCCCTTCACCAATACTAAGTATGAAGTATGTTTGGACAATTAGGTTATATTTTGGGTGGATCTAACTAATGTCTTAATGTATGTGAATTCGATGTTATTGAAAAGTTAATATATGTCTGTTTGTGTTTGTTTCCATTTATGAACATTTCTTTGTGTTCATGAACACTTGTTTGTGTTCATTAATGTTCGTTTGTGTTCGTATGTGTTCATGAACAAAATTAACAAACGAACACGAACATGAGTGTTTTCTAAACAAACAAACACGAACAAAAAATCTCGTTCGGTAAGTGTTCATGAACAGTTCGTGAACACATAATTTTCTTAACAAACGAACACGAACAAAGCATTGTTCGTGTTCGTTCGGTTCGTTTGCCGCCCTATAATTAGGAGTGATTAGAGAGTGTGGGAAGTGTTTAGGAGGTTGTGGAGATTGGTATTTATAAGGAGGGTGTGGGTTGGGGTAATAAAGAAGGTGGTTAGGAGTTAGGAGTTGGTTGGAAGTTAATATAATTAGTATTTTCAATTTAACCCTTAGAGTTTGATCTACTTATTATTTTATGTTAAAAACTCATAATTATGAATAAATGTATGCAAGTATGTATAATGATAAAAAATGTATGATCATATTCCGAAACGATTATAGACTTAAAATATGGTTCGGTGTGCAAGGACGAAGAATTTAAAGGGCCAGGGGTGGCCCTGGCCCCCCCTGTTTTTTAGCGCAGTAGTAGAAATTTGCGATTTTCATAGGTAAATTGAGTCCGGGTTGAGTCCGGCCCCTGCCGATCAAAAAAATTGAGTCCGGCCCCCTCCGATTCGAGAACCAAGCTTCGCCCCTGTCGGTGTGGTAAAAAACGCGTATTTTTGGTTGATTATATATTGTGTAAGTATGATAAAAATATAATTTCCAACATGATCAAAGTCTCGGATTTACAAAGATTGAAATTGAAATATGAATTACAAGATAACAAAATACAATGAAAATACGGAACGTTACATGTACCGTGTGGGGGCGTGGAAGGCGTGAAACTTCTCCACACCACCCACACAACTCCGGGTCCAGCGTGGAGACTGACGTAGGGCTCTTCGGTGGAGATCTCCACTGGTGTGGGGCAAGGTCTCTCAGTGACGTGGCTGGTGCTGATTGGAACTTTAATTTTACCTATTTACCAATGGTAAAGGTGTTATATTTTTTAAATTTACCATTTAATTCTTGTGTAATGTTTTTTATTTATATTTAATGTTATGTTTATTTATTTACTTTAGTTATTAATTTAAAAAGAAAATGAAAAAAACTAATTAAGTCGATGTGGAGGTCACCTAGCCACCGTCAACGCCCATCACTCATGAGTTTTGTTCTTGAAAGATAATTCGACTTGTGTTGGGATGGGATGAGTCATCCATGCACCCTTAAAAATGCCACATCGTGTAGTTTTAGCAGTAAAAAAAAAAAGATTTAGTTGAACCAATCAACCGTGCCACGTTAGCCATAACGTAATGGTATGAGGTGGATGACGTGGATTGATTAACTAAATTAATAAACATGAGCCGTGATGTGTTGTTTGTCATTTGCTGACGTATACCTTTCACCGCCAGCTCAGACGCATCGATCTGATCCACACGTCTATGTTGTATTGTATCATCAAAATCCTTTTATATATAAAAAAGTAACACATACTGTTTTCTTATGTCATTTTAACTTTTTGCTGAGCATTTCGAATAAAAAAGTGCGTAACTGCTTATGCCTAGCAGTCTAGGAAATTTTTATATTCCAAATTAATACACTATGTTCAAATATTATTAAATAGTCGTTTATGACAAAAAAATGACTTGATACCAATATAATAATATGGAATTATAAGATGTGGCCGTAGCTTCAGAGGATTCGCATCACATACGTCAAGAAACAATTGAATATCTTTTGAGAAAAATACCAATCTAGGAGAGAAGCTAATCTATAAATTATTATTAAATTGAGTTTTATGAGGTGACATTCAATTGAATGTATCATGTGGCACCATATGAAATCTTTTTTTAATTTATTTATTTTGTATTTTTAAATAAAATTTATATCTATATTATCTTAAAATTTTAAATATGTTAATTAATATTTTTTCCTTATTTTCCTTTCACATTTTTTAAATGTTAGTGAACTATTATAGTGTTATACAAAAACGAAAAAATGTTTTTTTAGTGAGTTTTTGTTAATGCAGAAAAAAACAAAATGTATTTAGGTAATTTTTTAATCATAATTAGGCAAGTCACTAATCATGAAAAATTACACCAAATTAACGATCGCTTTATTATTTTTCTAACGAGCACCATATATAGTGCTATACAAAAACGAAAAAAGTATTTTTTTAGTGAGTTTTTTTTCATGCAGAAAAAAAAATACAATGTATTTAGGTAATTTCTTAATCATATATAGGCAAGTCACTAATCATGTTATGATAGTATATATGTTTTTGAACCTACTATTACATATATAAATTGCCCATGTTCATGTGCTATAACGATATATTTAGCATTAAAAGAGGTTGAGATTTTTTAATCTGCTTGAAACGCAACATGAGAACCCCTTTTGATAGTATAAACATTAGAACAACTTTTTTTAACATTAAAAGATGTTGAGACTATTTATTTCTTTTATCCTTTTTTATTAAGTAATATTAGATTTTTCAACCCTGGGACACTCCCGGGGTAATCAGCTAGTCTATACATATAATAAACCAAAGCCATTTTAATGATATGGCACTCAAAGAGGCATTCTCTTCTTTGAGTGTGCCATGTGGCATTGAGATATTTTAGGAAAAAAATAATTTAAAAACAAAATTGGTTTTTTTACTCTCATGTTTCCTCCCATAATTTTTAAACGTTAATATCTTTAATATACGAGATTTTTTAAAGAAAAAAATTACACCAAATTAACGAGCGTTTTATTATCTTTTCAACGAGTACCATAGTGCTATATAAAAAATGAAGAATTTTTTTTTGTGGGGTTTAGTTCATACAGGAAAAAAAAACACAAAGTGTTTAGGTAAATCATTAATCATGTATAGGCAAGTCACTAATTATGTTAAAATCAGTAAATATGAATTTTTTTCAACCAGAGCCGAATAGGTTAATAGAGTTATACGTTGTTTTAAGTTAGGTATCAATATTAATATGTTAGAGTTGTACATTTGTTTAGTCTTTAGGATATGTGTTAATATTAGAGTTACATTAAAGTTATACATTCTTTTAGGTTAGGTGTTAGCATTGGAGTTGTACATTGTTAATTTGTTTTAGGTTAGATATTAATATTAGAGTTATACATCAGTCTATTTCATATGTAAAATTGATATATCATATTAAATTTCTCAACCCGGGACGCTCCCGGGGTATAATCTAGTGGCGTTATATGTTATATTTTTGTTTCACTCACTACAACTCTACAAGAAAGAAACTGGGCTTTTTGCAACGAAATAAAAAATGACTTTTTTTGCGGGGAAATTTCGTCGCTTTAGGCTATTACGACGAAACCTAGCTGCAACAGCTTCGTTCCTATTGTTCTGGCTCACGATAGACCGACCTACAGCAAGGAAATTTAGTCGCTGTAGGGTACAAAAAATGAAATTTTGTGAAAAACTTCTAGCAACTAATTTCCCTTGCTATACGTTTATCTATTGCAACAATGATTTCGTTGCTGTAGGGTTCGTCGCAAAAAACCCAATTTCTTGTAGTGATATTTTTAAGGAAGATTGCGTTGTGTCGCATTTTGATCAAAATTTTTTGGAGTGGGAGGAGGAATTGTAAGGTCTAAAAATTAGGGCTGTAAACGAACTGAACTTTTAGCGAACCGTTCATGAACTGTTCGGCGGGAAATTCGTTTAGTTAAACGGACGAACATGAACAGAGGCCATGTTCGTTCGTTTGTGTTCGTGAATGTTCGGTAACTTGTTTGTTTATGTTTGTTTATGTTCAATAGTATAATAAGGTTTCTAATTTTTATAATTTGTCTTAATATTATTTCATTTTATTTATTTAACCCAAACAAATAAATAAACATATATGTATGTGAATTCGATTTTATTATAAAGTTAATATATGTTCATTTGTGTTTGTTTCTGTTCATGAACACTTGTTTGTGTTCATGAACAAAATTGAAAAACAAACACAAACGAACACGAACATGATTGTTTTCTTAACAAACGAACACGAACATAAAATCTTGTTCGGTAAGTGTTCATGAACTGTTCGTGAACACATATTTTCCTTAACAAACGAACACGAACAAAGCCTTGTTCGTGTTCGTTCGATTCGTTTACAGCTAAAAATGGTTAATACAAAGTAGTTAAGTACCGTGCCCAATCACTTATGATACAAGTAATTGATATATACTAATACTGAAAGGATTTCTTGCCGATCATGTAATTATAAGATTTAGCATGTATATCTTACTTACTAGTTTCCTAATGATAAGAATTAGAGTTTAGGGAGTGTATAAATACTAATCTCCACCATGTAATTTATGTGCGTTGTGAAACCTTAAACGTCGTTCAAGCAAGTGGCGGATCCAAAGGAGGTTCCCGGGAACTCCTCTCGATTCATAAAAAAAAAAGTAAAAAGAAAAAAAAATTAGTAAAAAAGGTTGAAAAATCAATTCTTCTCATAATCAGTTGTTCAGCAAAGTCATGTGAAACAAACACCTTTTGATTCCTGCTATTGAACAAGCGATCCGGATTCTTCCCTAAGAACTTTCACAATAGTTTCCTCATCCTCCATTAACTCAAAACCAATCACAATCACATATTACACTAAACCACATTACAGTTTCTCTCTCCTCCACTCACAACCACTTTCAGCAAATATTAAAAAACAAATACAGTTTTCCCGTTTTCTTTAAAAGATTCTCAAAGAACCCAAAATTTACCGATAAACAGTAGATTCCCCATTTTTTCACTCACAACTACTTCTAACCCCATAATTTTTTTTAAGGTTTTGTCTCACACAAATATGAGAGCTCTAAGGTATTAAATTCCATTCCAATTCCATCTTTTTTTTTTAAGCCAATTGAATCGATCACTCACACAAACACTTTTAAGAACAAAAGAACAAGAGCCCTATTAGACACAAAGGTGTTGTTTGTTTTTTGGTCAGAAGTGCTTCTGACCACTTCTGTTTGCGCCGCGCAGACGTGGGCAGACGTTTGGGGCGCGCAGATTGTTTGTTTTTTGGAAAACCTTTCATTAAAAAAGGTCTTCCTGACCTCTTCTTGGTGCAGACTTGGACCAAGGTTTTCTCAGATCTTCCCACCTCTTATCCTCTCCTTCTCCTTCTTTCCTACTTTCCTTCTCCTCTCGTTCTCTTTGCTTCTTCTCCTTCTATCTTCTTCTTCTTCTCCTCCCCCTCCTCCTCTTTTCTTTTCTTCTTCTTTTTTTTCTTCTTCCTCTTCCTCCACCCAGGCCGCCGCCCTCCTCCCTCCCGCCGCCACCACCGCCGCCCTCCTCCATCCACGCCGCCGCCTTTCTTCACTCAGGTAAATGAAACTGTTATAATATCCTTTCGTTTCTGTATAGATGTATCAGATTGTGCCTTAATTGAAATGGGTTATTCTTATAATTTCATCTTGTTGATTATTGTTTGTGGGTTCTTGTTATATATATATATATATATATATTGTTGTTATTATAAAGTTGCTTGCTTTTTAGTGTTTTAATTTGTAGTAAAAAAAAAACTTCTGTTGGTGGGTTGTGGTGGTTCACCATGGTTATGGTGGGTTTTGGTTGGTTATGGCTATGGTGGGTTGTGGTTGGTTATGGTTATAGTGGGATGTGGTGGTTCACGATGGTTATGGTGGGTTGTGGTGGTTCACGGTGGTTATGGTGGGTTGTGGTTGGTTATGGTTATGGTTAGGTTGCGCAGACATTAACAAACAAACAGTCTTCTTCTTGCAGACTGCAGACCTTTGGTCCACCTCTTCTCTTGCAGATGTCTGCAGATGTGGTCCGCAGACCTTTTGGCTAAAAAAAAAAAACAAACTGCAACAAAGTCTTTTTCACTTATTAATAAAAACCACAAATAAAACATTAACACTATCGCTTCACTTATACCCTACTCGGAGTTAGGATTAAATACATAGTGAAAAAACTATGAGGTCATAAGAAGGATATCAAACGGGCTCTGATTGAACTTAATTAAGCGACATTGTAACCATCTTATCGAACTCTACAATCTGATTTTCAGATTGTCACTTTTTTGGATTTTAGCTTGTAGCTTTTAGAATTTGTATTATACCACTGTGTCTTTTTATGTGGCACCGTGTCATTTTTAATTTCCGTCTTTGTGTAATTTTTACGACTCATTATGTCTTTTTTTTCTCGGCGGTGTATTATATTTTGTGATCCGTTATCTTATATTTTGTGATCCATTATGTTTTTTGTATCCTTCTCACCCTCTCTTTTATTTTATACTGTGTATGATAACTTGACTCACTTTTTGCTAAATCTAAACAAATCTTCCTAACTCAAAATAAGTTAAAATAAAATGATTTAATTTAAACTAACATTTATTTCTAATATAATTCACCTAAAATTATCATAAATGACCCTTCAACTTTTGTCTCATTTCACCTTTAGCCAAACTTAGGATTAATTCTAACATTCACCCCCTTAATCCTAGTTTATACCACCTAGATTTCTTCTTTGATCCACTTCATTTCTTAGGTTGTTGACCTCACCTTCTTTCTTTCTTTCCAACTATCTCTCAGTCACACAGACCATTATCTTTAACCGACCGGATATCAACAGTCCCATCTCGCTCATCATCATCATCATGAGAACAATCATGATCTCCATCTCTTCTTTTCTTCTAGTCTTAAAACGAACACACATTGGTACTAACACATTTGTCACACAGACTTAATCACCCTCTGGAATGACACAAATTCACTATTTTAAATCACTTAGATCCAACTCATCATATATGATCTCTTGATCGAATCATATAGCTCCACCAAGGATTTAAATAAGCTTTTCTTTATTCTTTGTTCAGCCAGACCTTTAAAAAACATACACTTCTTTCCTAACAGTCTTTCAAACAGTTTGTAGTCTTCTTCTTTGATCTACCCGTTCACATAAAAACTCTTTGCAACTTACGCATAACTCTGTGTTTTCCTTGGCTTACTCATAAGCTGATCTTAGCTGATCTTCTCGGCACACACAGAATCAACTTGGTGATTTTAAAAGGTTTGGTCTTAGGTTCGAGTTTCACAAGGAGCAAGAAATTCGCTGTTCAAATAAAAACAATGAGAAACAACGCAATGTTATGATTTATCTATATTGAGTCAACCATTTAGCTTTGACTTTCACATATTCTGGCTTTTTTAATCAAATAAATTTAGGGATCACAAGTCCTAATTATAGAAACATCCACAAGACCAAAACCATTAACTAGCTATAATGCGAACACAAGATATTTGAAATATATAATGATAGCAGTATCAAAGATTTCACAACTATTAGTTATTATAAGTTTAAGATCAACATCTACTTGTCAAATTATTAAATAACCTAAGTAGTTCTGGTAAGTAACACACTGTATTTACGAGAATTTCATGTGATGGGATATGGGCCTGAACCCAACCATGGAACGAACCCGAACCCAACCATGGGCTGAACCAAGCCTATACCCAAAATCACAAACAACTAAGTGGGATAGACAAACCACCCACGTAGTCCACTCGTGCATACACAATGTGCGCACGGGCACGACGCCTTCCATGTATACACGTGTTGTGCCCCACGACATAGCCACACTGTAACACCCCAACCGATGGCGGAAACATCGGGATGTCACGTATTGATGATTGTTCAGTAGCTCATGGTGAATAATAAATTTCATAAATGATTTAAATAACTTACATACAAATGTTCTAGAATTTGTATATCAAATTGATTGAAACTATACACATATCTTCAAGCATCAATACAAATCTTCAAGCAAATAGAACCTGAAACATGTTAAGTTGAAAATGTTTTGGGTCAACAAAAGTTGGTGAGAATTACATAGGTTTTTGATGATTGAATAAAATGTTGTGCAATTCATGTGTCATGTCAATCTAGTCCATATGTGAGAACATACTAGAAATAAATCGAGTGCATAATCAACCCTGATGACTGTTATAAAATGATACATACCATACGCTCATGGTCCAATAATGTTATACGATAACAAACACCCACGTAACCTTTGTAGGAGGCACGTATTCGGGTGGGATTGTCAGTCCAATAGATCTATCAATGTATACCGCCGGCTGATCAATGTTAATGATTATGCTAGAATGGTGCTTACTCTAATCATGCTCAAGACATAATGCAACATAGAAAACACATAGACACATTGATGATTGAATTGCAATGATGATGTTATAAACATGTTTCACCCCAAAAATAGTGAAAATAGAGTAAAAGGGGCTATGTAAACTCACCTTGGTAAAATGTTATATCTGTTGTGAAATGTGTTGACCAAATGTATCAAGTATCACCCTAAAATGAGGTAATAAATATGTCTAAGTCTAACAAGTCTACAAATGTTTAAGTTCTAGGGCTTCGAATTGGGGATAATTGCTCGTTTGATTAATATTAAAAATATACGCCAATTGAGAGAAATTTAGTAAATAAATAACTAAAAATCTTTTTATGAAATTTAAATTGAAGATGGTCACAATAATATGTTTAGAGTATAAAAATAATTTTTATAAAATTATTTCATTTAAAATAGATTTTTAAATCTATTTATTATAAATAGCCAATATTTAACTTTAATATTCAAAAATACTAAAATTAAAGAATTCCTATTTTAAAAATCATATTTCTGTTCTAAATGATCAGAAATAATTTGTATAAAATTTTGGTGCAAAAATGATGAAAATTGGATTTATTATGATTTAATTATGATTAAATCTAACAAAAATTGATTAAAAATATAAAATAAATGATTTTACTGAATTAAAATTTATTTCAGTAAAGTTTAATGTTATAAAAACTTAGGATAATTTTTGTGGAAATTAATAAGATCGTTTTGATATTTTAATGGATTTTTATAAATATAATAGCATAAAATTGATCTAATTATTATAAATATTAAATAAATGAATTTCAGAAAAATAAAAATTGTAGATAAAGCTTTGACATTAGATTTGTTAAAAATAATTTTTTTAGAATTTTTAAAAGAGTTTTAATAAATTAAAATGAATTTATAAGATTTTGAGTAATATAATGTTAATCTTGATTGTTTTAGGAAAAATAGAACAAAAAACATGGAAAATGATGCCACACCCGGGACTCGAACCCGCGTGGCTGAGGTGGAGAGCACCAGACACAACCACTTGGTCTAGACCAGTGGTTGTGTTTGGTTCCTGTTTAAATAAAATAAATATAATCAGAGTTTTGTGTTCTTCCCCAATTTATAAACCCTAGAATTGCAATCAGATAATCCACACAACATTAACCCGATTAACCTTAGGGTTTATGTTGTGTGGGTGCCGATAAACAAAAACCATCAAAAATATGTATCTTACATTACTGAAATGAGTACGAACGATAGGTCAATGCCCAAAGTCAAAATGCGAGTAGAAAGCCACAATCAGAGAGTTCTTGTGAGAAATTAGAGATTGAGGGAGAGAGAATAGCGAGTTGTGAAAGTCCAGAAATGTTCAATTTATAGGATTAAGTACTGATTTGGTGAAATGGTAAGGATTGACCACCATTAAATGTTTAAACGCGTAATAGGTAAATTGGTTATCAATTGATGAGGATTAAACGTGTAATAGACTCGTTATAGGCCGATAATCACGTTTCTAAGTCAAATCCTTGATTATCACATGTTAATGAATGGTAAAAAAAGGAAAAAAAAAGAAAAGAAGGAAAAAAAAAATATATATATAATACATCTGCTGCAGCTGCTCGACGAGGGAAGAAGGGAAAAAAGAAAAGAAGCGAAGGGCGTGCATATATACTATATTTGTTGGGATAAAACCAAACAAGGGTCTTGGCTAGATGGTTAGTGTGCGTGTGTATGTATGAGATGGTCCCGAGTTCGAAACCCGGCACAAACATTTCTTTTTTGTTTCAATTTAAAACAGAGAAGGGGCAGTTGGGCCATGGGTTGTGGGCTTCTGGGGTTTGGGCTGGGATAGATAAGTGGGCCGAGGGATTTGTGGTTGGGCTGAAAACATTGTTTAGCCAAAAACCTATAAATTTTTTTTTTTAACACATAAAATCTGGAATTTATTTTTTTTTTTATAAAACTGAATTTAAATTATTATTATTATTATTATTATTGTTATTATATATATATGTATATATATATATATATATAAGTTGTGAATGAGGAAAAATAAAGACTTTACCACATTTTTAAAATGTAACAAAAATAAGGGCGTTTATATAAAAATTTGGGGGAAAAATTTTGCGATGTTACACACACCACCTGCTTAAGCGGGAGGGACAACACAACATAACCGTATAAGTGATAGTGACTTGTAGCCAATCAGGGCCCGTGTATCGGTGTACTAGGTGTCCATTCCACTAACGGTCATGGCGGAGGGAAGAGGAAGTATACATGATAGGGACGGGTGGCTAATCACGTACTGAGATTTGATGAAACCTTAAACTTCCACTAACGGTTTATGACAGAGCCAAAATCAAGGACAATCTGATGGTGACGTTCAGCCAATCAGGGCCCACATACGTGTTTCCACTATGCGGATCCCAGCAAGCGAGGGCAGAGGGTATAAGGTTATTTCGTGATGGCGACAACTGGCTCATCTCTCATTCTCCTGTCGGCTATAAATATCTCTTCTCCTCCAAGGTATAAGGCATGCATTATTGCTCTCGCTTACTCCATACTTGCATTGCTTGAATATTCTTATTCATCCAAACGTATAATTGTTCTCACGTCGAATGGTGGTGGTTATAGGGAGAACACCCCTCCCCCTAATTTCCCTCCTTATAACGAGGCACATGGTGTTTTCAGTTTTGCAAGAGCTCGTACGCAGTGGCGGAGGTTTCTAGGGGCGGGGAGGGGCGGCCGACCCCCCCGGATTTTCGCGCAGAAGTTCCGATTATATAGTATTCGCATAGAAAATTTTGAAAATATAGGGTTTTGACCCCCCGAAACTGGTTTTCGACCCCCCGAAACCAGGGACTTCCAACCCCCCGGTGACTTCCGACCCCCCGAACCTTCGGGTCAAGCTTCGCCACTGCTCGTACGTGGTTGGATTCTTTCTCCCCATGTTGAGCACTTGACTATACCTTCGGGTTTAGACTAGTGTTTCTTTACCATGGTTAGTATCACACGTTTTGTTTAAATTAAATATCAAGACCTGATTAAGGTTTGTAAAATTAAACTAAACTATAGTGAACTAAAGTAAAATTAAGAAGCAGGAGCACACAAAATCACCAGAGAGTTGGAATATGTTATGAAGACAAGAAACAAGCAATCCGTTCTGGTCTCGGGATTGCTTAGTTGGTTGCAATACTTAAGTTGATAATACATTCCGATAAAGCACCCAAATTCCATAGCTTTTGGCTTGCAATGTTTAGTTGTGTATATCTATACTATATTATAATGCATGAGAGAGGGGTAGTTTAAGATACCCAAAAGTCAAGAACTTTATTTTCATTAACAACCCTAAAATGAGGGTAAAATAGTCAATCAAACACTTTTGCACTTTAGTACCTCATTTTAGTTACTTTAATTTCCCCATTTTTAGTTAGTAGTTATATTTTTCTCCCTTCACTATAAAGTTATAGTTCTTTTTATTTTTAAATCATATCATAACTTTTAAACTATTATGTTTTAAAAACATTCAAAAATACCGTTACGACATGCTCATTTTTGTCGACGTTTCAATGTTTGTCTTAGTCAATATTGATGTGTGGATTGAAGTGTACAACAAAAAAATACATTATGTACAAGTGATTATTATATTGCATATTTAACTAAAAGAATCTGAAAAAGCGAATATTTATTAATTAACCGAAAGAATCCAAATTTCACTTACAACGAAATGCTTTATAGCTAAAATTTAAAAGATGCAACTAATATTGTTATAAGGTACATTCCATTAATGTAGAGGTAAACATAAAGCAGCTAACACGTTATTTTAGGAGAAAATATTATAAAACTTGAATAGACATTAAATTAAAAACTAAAATATATGTGAAATTTGGATTACAGATTAACATACTTTGGACGCAATAAAAGAACTTAGACATGTTTATTGTTAATATAGATTTATTGTTAATATGGATGTTGAATCATAACATCATTCCATGACCAAGTAAAACTCAAAATTGTAAAATTGAATTTGGTTTTAAATACTATTCCGCCCAATTATGAAAAATTCACATCAATCAAATGCAACGATTCAAAAAACTAAACAGGGCACTCGAAATCTACATATCAGCTCTTGTGATTCTTAAAATATGATAATATCCATAAATATTAAGGTTCATCCTTGCTTTGACAGACAAATAATTTGTCACACGGTAACAAAACTGCAACTCATGCCTGGGCTTTAAAAATGTTTTATCACGTTTGTTCAATTAAATAACCAACATTAGCATTATGTGCATATCTATATGGGTATGCATGCATATATTAATAGGTATACACATAAATATAATTAACTAAAAGAAATCTCACTAAACTTTTAAATATACGTAATTAGCTAAATGCATAAAACTTTAAAGTAATTAAGTTTAGAAAATATAAAAATGCATTGTAGATATTAATTGTAAGTAAATTTCTTTTAAAAACCTTGGCTGCATCAATTTGCAGAAAACACATGATGCATATTATATATCCATGTGATATGAGCATCTATGTTAATAACAACAAAACTCCCTAATTTGAAGGGGTTATTTTTAACAAAGTTTAAAAAAATAAAAGATAAAAGCACTGAATTCGGTATTCACGGAAAACACAATAATTTTTTTACACTTTAGTCAAAGATAAACAAAATTTCCTAATTTAAAGGGGTGGGAAAATCACGAATTTCAAAATTTAAACCATGTGCTAGCTTACTAAAGTTTATCCTATAAATATATAGTAATGCACATCTATTTCACTTGTTAAAATAGGTAGGCATGGATCTAAATCTGAATTCAAAGGTTGAAGATTCTAATGTTTTTTATTTGTTAGTTTATGGTTTTCAATACCATTCTATTCATATCTTTGTCATTTAAGTGTTAACTTATTCGTTTTGCAGATTCATTTAGATGAAAAACATATGGAAATGAACAAACCAATAGCCATACAAGCGTCTAAAGTAGCGTCTAAGGTTGTATTTATTAATGTTTAATTTTTAATATTTACATGGCTGTTATTTTATGTGGTATATTATATATGTTTTATTGCAGGATAATTGTGATAATAGTGTTGAGATTATTTGCTATGGTGCAATGTTTAGTCCCTACAAATCTGATCTTCAATGTGAATTTAGAGAAAAGGTAATACCAATATTTATTTCATCTTCTATTAACTATGTATTAAATATTTTTAATTTATTTTAAGGATCAGATGCATGAAACTAATAGGAAGAGATCCAAGAGGCCCTCTTAATGAAAATAGAGTCAAGTTATTGATCTAGACAGTTCTGATGAAAATGACAAAGAAGACTTATTTGATGACACTTCAGATTGGAGAAGATGGAGGAAACTCATCCTTACCAAAAGATGTAATAATCAAACATGAAGATATACAAGAAATTCCAGTGTTTGCTCTTGATTACGAATGATGGGCAGGCAATATAGATGAAATCATGCAGACTCGAAACGCGTATGACTAAATTGATTTCATGATTCAAGTAGTTCACACTTGAACTTTCATTTTTTCAACTTTTATTTTTATTAATACTTATTTTCCTTTTGTATGTTACTTTATTTTATCAAATATTTCTTAAAAGTACTTTACAATTTAAATGTTAAATCTTTTTAGTTACTAGACATGTGTAACGCTTATTATGTATATCCACCGAAATGGTGCTACAACAAATACTATACGAATTTGAAATAAGTATCGCAATGAAAAATATCACGCCCGCCGCATCGTGCGGGTTTCCTAGTAGTATACGTAGTTTATCTTAATCCCACAACAAAAAATAATATTTTATGTTTTTTATGTAATTTTGAGCCGGTAAGTACATTGGACCAATGCAAAAACTTGTGAGCCCAATTAATTTCCACTATAGTCTACAGCCCATTGACACTTTTGAGTTTTGAATTCACAGCCATATGTTATATTTTTTTACTAGCTTATACCCCGGGAGCGTCCCGGGTTGAGAAATCTAAGCAAAGTGAATATTATTATTATTATTATTTTAAACAAATCTCTGCCACAAGTTATCATATTCTAATATAAAAAAAGGTAATTGGGTTGGGTATTACCTAATCCTAGGCCCGACCCAAACCCACAATTTTTTTTAAACTAATTCCAAACCTGACACAATACCTGTCGGGTTACAAAAAATAGTTGTTTTTTTTCTCCGTTTTTTATATAGCACTATAGTACTCGTTGGAAAGATAATAAAACGCTCGTTAATTTGATGTAATTTTTTTTTCTAAAAAATGTCGTATATAAAAGATATTAACGTTTAAAAGTTATGAGAGGAAACATGAGAGAGAAAATAATAAAGTCTTAATATTTAAATTTAGTATATTAGGTATTTAATAGATTATGTTAAATCATATTTATTCTTTTTTTTTAATTAGTCTAGAGTTGTCACATCACATCTTATGTGGCATCTCTCAAAAGAGAGATTGCATAATATTATGACATGTCATTAAAAATGTTTTGGTTATTATATATAGATATAGATATAGATTTTGCTGACAATTTGTTTCTTATATTTATGGTTTTCTTCTCTTTTAATGTAATGGGCTTCTTCACGGTTTCTTTGAGAATTCCAACCTAAAAAGTGAAGCAACCAATCCATCAAAACATGACGAAGGTCAACGAAATATTAGGCATCAAAAGTCAAAATATTTATTTTAAATTTGACATATGGTATCTAAGAATTAGGGATGCAAACGAACCGAATAAACACGTGTTTGTTTGTTAAGGAATATATGTGTTCACGAACAGTTCATGAACACTTACCCAACGAGATTTTCTATTCGTGTTCGTTTGTTAATTTTGTTCATGAACGCTCGTGAACAATAATCGGACATTACTGAACACAAACAAGTATGCATGATACAAAGTGTTCATGAACGGAATAAACACAAAGGGACATATATTAACTTCCAAATAATATAAAATTCACATATACTGAAATTAACAATATCCACCCAAAATATAACCTAGTTATACAAACATACTTAGTATTTAACATAATATTGGTAAACATAATAAAAGTAGTGTCTAAAAAAATTTAGCTCGCATCTTAAACTTGAAGTCTTCATTAATCGGTTATTTAAACTTAAACTCTTTATTAATTATTTATTTAATGATATTATACTAAAAGTTGGTTTTTGAAGATGATATTAAAAAAGCTTTGCAATTGAGAGATTCTCCTACAGATCCTACAGAGTTATCTTGGATAGAGCAGAGGAAGTGTTTCCTCAGAATGAAGTACAATGCTCCAATTACTGATGGTTTACTTCATAAAGCAAAGTTGTGTCCTCACTTCAAGTATTTACTACATGTAATTCTGCATGTGTTTGGACCAGTTAGAGGATGTTATGATGTGCTGAGGAATAGCTTGAGTTCACTAGTTGTTGCTTTATTTTTGAACAAGCCATTTAATGTTTTTGGAATGATTTTTGAGCACATGATGGAAGTGTTAAAGGGATTGAAGACTGATAAGTTTCTCATGTACCCAAGATTCCTTCAGATGGTGTTTGATAACAAGTATCCTGACTTGAAGAAAGATCCAAAGCAGATTGTATATCAAAGTCATATGAATCTCAGTACTTTGAGCAGAATGAAAGGTTACAAAGGTGTTCCTGAAGATCGAAGACCTCCATTTAAGAACTTGTTTGGACATTTGATTAACCCAGATTATAAGGATCCATGTCAAAACAAAGCAAGGAATGAGGAGAGTGAGTCTGACTCTGATAGCCCTTTATTCCCTGTAGACAAAGATGCTAAACGGAAGCATCAAGTGATTAATAAAGGTGCTAAGTCTGGTAAAGGAAAAGCAAAGGTTGATGAAGTTGAACCTAAGAAGCAGAATGTTGTAAAGAATAAAGGAAAAGCTAAAACGATGTTAGTTGATGAAGAGTCTGTTGATTCAAAAGAGACTCAAGATGATAAAGAATGGGATTCAGGGAAGGAAACTGTCAAGACCATTAAACGCAAGGCCACTGTGATTAGTGAGATTGAGAGTTTGAACAAAGCTATTGAAGAACAGGATCAAAATCCTCCAACAGTTGATGATGAAGAGTTGAATCTAACTATTGATGATCTTGATTTTGGTGGATCTCCTGTGGTAGGTGAAAAGATACAGAAAGCCAAGTTTAAAACCATGGCAAAGAGAAAGAATCCAAATAAAAGGAGATATAGAGAAATTGAATTGTTAGTTGAAGGAAAGAAAGTCCCAGTGATTGGAAGTTCAAGTGCTACAACACCCGTGGCATCACCACTGGCAAAGAAGAAAAAGAAAGTTGTTCAGGAAGCAGTTGTGAATCCAGATCCTGAAAACTTTTCTAGTACTTTGAAAAATGTGTTACAACAATTTAAAAAGAAGACAAAACCTGTTACATCACCTATTTTTGAATCATCTACACCATAGGTTACTGTTTCAAGTGAAATGATGGAAGCAGTGAATCGTCGGATAGCAGATGTTATGAAAGCCTTCAACAAGCAACAAGATGAAATGAAACAGATGAAGAAGGATGAATAGACTATGTTGCAGATTGTTCTATCATCCAAGGCAAATCAGGACGAGTTAGAATAGAAGTTGAAAGAGCTTGAGGAAGAAAACCAGATGTTGTTGGCTCGTGGTAAAAGAAATACAAGAAGAATTAAGTATTTACAGCTTGAAAATAAGAAGACCAAGACAGACAACAAAAGTTTGAGAAAGATGATTGATTATTTGTACTCTAAAGCACCTCAGCTGAAGGGTAATGAAGAGGAAGAGGATAAAGAAGAAGAGCAGGTTGATTATGAACCTTCTGATGAAGAAGAAGATGATAACGATGTATTTGATGATTCATCAGATGATGATACTGGTGATAAAAGTGGTGGAAAGAAAGATGATAAAGGTGATGATGATGACCAAAAAGACAAGTATAGGTATGAGAAGAGAGATACAGATAAGGGAGACACAGGTGAGTCTAGTTCCAAAAAGACACCTGGTGAAAATGTTGATGATGATAGCATATTCTGGACAGAGAAGATTAGAGCGTTGTCAGACGAAGATAAAAACTTGTATCGTCAGATGTTGAAGCAGAATGTTTGGACGATTGAACTGACTGGAAAGTTTCTAGAGATTTTTTAGTCTGATGATATGAAGTTTGAACTGGAATACAATGATCCTGATCTAGAGGATGGAGAAGTATCTGCTGCAGTCTCTAAATAGATTTTGGAAGGTTTGGCTAAGTAGGTAGGGAAGTCTCTAGAAGATATAATGAATGATAAAGAGATTCCTGATATTCCAGAGAAAGATGCAGGTGATCACTCTGATGATAAAGATACTCCTGTTTTTGAAGATATTGAGATAGAGGATATTACTAGTGAAGAATATCCGGAGTATTTCAGAGAGAAAGAGAAAGGTGTGATAACTGAGATGAATGAAGAAACACTTGATGAGCTGAGAAACTTGCTGAGAAAAAGGGCAAGAAGATTTTAGAAGAAGTGTTTGATAAAGATGTTAACCAGAAACCAATCTTTCAACAATCTGATGACTTGAAAGATTTGTTGAAGAATTTGAAAGAGAAATAGGCTAATAGACCTAAGACGAGTTTTCTACAAATACCATAATGAACTGTTCAAAGGCAGAGCTTTGGGATGGAAATATCTCAGACAGTTACGTTGCATTGGTGTGAAGTAGGAGAAGGGAATTCTGTACTTTCACAAGTTCCATGATATTAAAACCTTGTCGTACTGGGCTGTAAGGGTTATTTGTAGACACACGATGAGCGGTGCTTCTGTTAACAATGATGCTGTTGGTTACTGCTGATAAAATGTCCTGGGAGAGCAGAACTAAGTGGAACTTGTTCACGCCTCAATATCCGACAAGGAAAGTTCACAAAGAGGTTGATCCTATTACTGGTCTGAACAAGGTGACATTGAAATACAAACCTCCTGTTGTGTTGAAACGGATTCCATTGATGCTTATTCAACAGCATTTCAACAAAGAGTTTGTTATTTGGTATTATGATTGGAGAACGGCTGAAGCTATCATCTTGTTGAAGGATAAAAGAGGTGAATTCAAGAAGATACATATCTTTGATCCAATGTGGCTCATCAATTGCTCGTATGAAGACATTATAATGCTTTATTACAATCCTATTTACTGTGAAGAGAAGGATATAGAGCAAGCGATGAAGTATCATAACGTTGTGTGTTTCTGTTTTGCCTGGGATGTCAATGCAAGGTGTGATTTTGATAAGAAGCTGGGAAAGTATGTAAAAGTGCATGAATTGAAGAAAAGTTCAACGAAACATCAACTAGAACCGGAGATGAGCAAACAGCAGAAAAATATTCCCCGAATCAAACTGTTGAACAAGGCGCTTGATCAAGAAAGACTACAATCCAAGCAATAGTCAAGGGGGAGTTTGTAAGTGCACGGAATGTGACAATCGCTTTTGGATTAACAATATAGCGTTTTTGGAAGATTTTGTGTTTATAAATAACCCGTTCGACCTGTCGAGGGGTTGAAGGAAGATTGTATGCGGTTGAAGGAAGATTTATTGATGATATAGTTTGGTTCGAGCTATGATAAAGGTCGAAGATCACATTCGACCAATACGTGGTGTCGAATGTGCAGTCTATATAAGCTTAAAGTTTTATTTTGTGAGAAGAAATTGGTCATTTTGAGTCAAGTATTGTGTGTGTATTCTCTCCGTGTTCTGGAAAGTTCTGTAACTGGTTTATTTCATTGTAAACACTATCTAAAAAGGTTTAATCCACATGTTTATTAATGAAATGATTATTGAAAAGGTATTTGATTGTGTTCTGATTTGATCTTTATCATATTGCATACAATCTAGGGTTTCCGCACCTGGATTGTTTCACTTGTATGATCATCTAGTCGTTTTCATTAAAACCGATCCTCTACATAAGCGTATCATCATGAAAAGAACATACCGCATACTTGACTTTCTGAGTAGCAGAACAGTTTCTGATCATCATGACTGACTCCATATTTTTAATCCATCTAATAATATCCAGGGGACCTTCCGCTCCTGAAAATATACGAGGATGACAAGACTAGAATGTCTTGTAAGTACAACCTTGTTCAAGGCCTCCTGTTTCATTCGAATACATCACGGTTACTATTTGATATGTGATCAAAATAACAACTTCATGAAACAATAACCAATCTCAAGTATCCTTACCTGATGAACCTCCATTATGGACCATTTCTCCAGAGTCCAGATCCACGTCCTAGTGGTCCACCACTACCTTGTGCGCCTCCTCCTAGTGCGCCACCACCTCGACCTCTAACCGCATTGGCATCACGCTGATCGAACACAAAATTCACTTGTTGCGCTATCATCCTAGCCAACTGTTCAGGTGAAACGGGAAGTGAAAAACTTCCAGCCTCGGTACCTGCTCTCGTAGTTGGTGCCATAATCCTTTTTCTATATATTTTAGGGGTAAAATATACATAAGAAACATGTTTATGATTTTTAAGAACTAATCATGACGAGTATAAAAAAATCATTCCAAAATGACATTCATACTAACAACATAATTCGAAGAATACCATACGCCATCAGCAACTAATGCTAAAATAATTGACAATGATCAACACATCACAAAGATAATAAGCATGGGTACTTACTTCCATGTTAATTCATCATCATAATATTTTAAGTGCATAACTGGATAACATGTTTAATTGTTTACAAAAGATCTAGCAACCACTACATAATGTTTTGGGAGATCATACTAAACAAAATGGTACCATATTACCACCTAACAAGTTTATCCATACTGTAACACCCCAACCGATGGCGGAAACATCGGGATGTCACGTATTGATGATTGTTCAGTAGCTCATGATAATACATATGTTTAAATAATCCTTTATTACATTACAATATTGAATTACATTAAAGTCTACATCAAATAATCAAACAAAGCTTAAAACTTCAAATATCTCCTCATGCTAGCTCTAGACTTCATGCATCAGTATTTCCTGTTGAGTTTGGAAAAATGGGGGGGTCAACTAGAAGTTGGTGAGAATACATAATCCATGTTAAGCATATAGTTTAAGTATAAAAGTTTAGCAATTCGTATGTCTATCGTAAATTTAAGTCTACATGAATAGTATAATATGTTGACATAATCAAACCTCCGACTAGTTTAGGTCCATCCCGTCATCTACGGTTCACCTTAGTAATATGTTGAGCGATAACAATCACCCACGTTACCTATGTAGGAGGTACACGTATCCGGGTGGGGTTGTCAATCCAATAGATCTATTATTGAGTATCGCCGGCTTGGCCATAGCTAATGATTATGTAAATGTTGAAACTCGTTGAAACTCGTTGAAACTGTTGACTAATTCATGAGGCAATAAAGTTTACTACTAGACATGCATGTTGAATTGCTTAAATAATTGTTGCAAGTATAAAGAATCGCATAAACATGGTTACGTAAACTCACCTTAGAAAAGTATTAAGTCTCGAGAAATAGAATATGTGTAGCCCCAAAGTTGCCAATTACAAGAGCTTATAATCAAAGCTTCAATTGTAGAAGTAATAGACTATAGAAGAAAGGTATGAGGGAAAGTTTAATCGGATTGAAACAATCGATTTAGAGGTGCAAAGTATAATGGGTCATAGGTGGGTTTTTATACTAGTTTTGGATTCAATTAGCCATTAAAATTAGTCAACACCATAAAGTAAGGTTTTATGATGAATTGACTATTTGACTAAGACTTTGACTGTTTGACTAAGACTTTGACTAGGACTTTGACTATTTGACTCAAGGCTTTATTTAAAAAAAAAAAAAATCTTGTATGTGAAAAAAAAAAGAATTTAGAATCATATTATTATTTTTATTATTATTTATATACATTTATGTATGTATATAAGTTGTGAGTTAGGATAAATAAAGACTTAGGCACATTTGTATAATATTAATGATAAAGGTGTAATAAAAAAAAAATATATATATATATATATATAAGGGATTTTTATGTATTAAAATTTTGGGGAAAATTTTGCGATGTTACAGTCTCCCCTACTTTTGGAAACTTCGTCCCGAAGTTTATTGAAAACACAGGGTTGAAGGTGATTGGGTAGAAATTAGGACAAGGGTGGTTTGGGAAGTTTCGAGTTAAGGCATGACATAAATTTATAGGTAATAGAATAAACTGTTTCGAATAATTTGGGTAAGCGTTTTGATATGTGTGAGTTTTAAGGGTTGGATTAGGTTCATCTGAAATAGCAAGGAGAATAAGAATCTTAAGTTTTAGGAGTCCTAAAAGGAATGAGTTGATGGACTATTGAAAGACTAAATGAACTACCAGATAACTAAGGTTTATAATTGGTCAACTACCGAAAACCTTGATAGAATTTCACACTACCTTAACGTACCTGTAAATTCATGATTACGTTCCGGACCGCAATCACCAATTTACCTTACATTAGGGTTTTGTGTCCTTCTATAACTCTAGACACACATGTAAAATAATATGATTAACCATGTATCCAAAAATGAGTCCAACTGTTGAGCAGGAAAAAAGACTTCTACCAGTCAGTGAGTAAGAACCTCTACCGATTGTTGAGCAGGTGTGATAGCCTCTACCAGTCGTTGAGCAGGTTGTAGGGCCTCTACCGACTGTTGAGCAGGCATGATGACCTCTACCAATCGTTGAGTAGGTTATTTGGTACTCTACTAACTGTTGAGCAAGTACTTCATCCTCTATCAGTTGTTTGATTAAGTGTACCAATTTACACACACACATAAATTGCAAATTGATAATATGTACATGTAAGCAATCAAGTATCAAGTATAGCATGTGAGTTGTAATAGAGTTGCCCTAGACAAGGTTAATGACTCTAGGTGTGTCTATAGTAAATAGTTTATATTCCATGAATTCTAGTTTCAAATGTTCAAATATGGCAGATAGTCGAATCCTCATGTAACTAAGGATTATGTTTGATGCAACACACAATCAAGTTCCCAATAGTTTAGTTATCATGGGTAACTAGCTCATGTGTGAGAAGGTGAAGGATATGAATTTAGCTCTTGAGAGGATGATGAAAAATCTTGAAGCAGAATCAAGGTTGTGAGAGATAGTGAATGTGAAGGTAGTTGATAAAGAGTTTATTTTATAGTAGCAGTGTAAATTTTGGGGTTTGGATCAAAGGTTATAATCAAGTGATTTTTAATAGTTTAAAGCATTATATAGAAAATTGTTTGTTACGTCAATAAATAAACAATTGAATTTAAGTTTGAGGACATCTTTTGACAAAAATATGTACTTTGTAAAGTTACTAGGTAATGAAAATACAACAGGATATAGAAATCTTTAGTTTATGCTAAGGTATGAGGTTATAGTTTTAAAAATAAGTAACATGTGGAGAAATGAAATAATATGATTTGGGTAGGGTGTTGAATATTTAAAAGTGGCTAAGATGGTAAGGTGAAGTGTGATTGTGAGATGGTTATGAAATGAGATTGATTTAAGCTGTAAAATTTTGAGATTTTAGAGCTTAGTTTAAGGAAAGTGAGTGTAATCATTTATTCATTAATTAAAATGAATAAACGAAAACGTTGACTTATCAAAACTTCTAGATTCTAATAACATAGTGAAGACATGCTTTAGCCTATAAGTGAACACTCATCCCGAGAATTCCCAGGTAGGCATTCGAGTCCCTCGTCTGATTGGGATTTATGCACAATGCCAGTCCTAGACAGAAAACTCAGAATACAGGCGTTCACCCTTCCAGATTGCACGTGTTCGTTATTAAAATCTAGAACTTTGACGAGATCTTCAAGGTGGTTCAGGCTAAACCTGAGGATTTGTCCTATTAGTCTAAGAGTAGATCTTGTGATGGAGAACAATCTTCTTGTAGGGACTAAAGTAGGGATAAGAAGTAGGAGGGAGATAGATAATAGAAGCAAGTAACGTTGCAAGTAAAAGGAGCAAGTACTAGTTAAAATCCTATGGTTATAGACTAGATTATTTTTCTAATAACCTAATTCCCTATAACCATGGCTCTGATACCAATCTGTAACACCCCAACCGATGGCGGAAACATCGGGATGTCACGTATTGATGATTGTTCAGTAGCTCATGATAATACATATGTTTAAATAATCCTTTATTACATTACAATATTGAATTACATTAAAGTCTACATCAAATAATCAAACAAAGCTTAAAACTTCAAATATCTCCTCATGCTAGCTCTAGACTTCATGCATCAGTATTTCCTGTTGAGTTTGGAAAAATGGGGGGGTCAACTAGAAGTTGGTGAGAATACATAATCCATGTTAAGCATATAGTTTAAGTATAAAAGTTTAGCAATTCGTATGTCTATCGTAAATTTAAGTCTACATGAATAGTATAATATGTTGACATAATCAAACCTCCGACTAGTTTAGGTCCATCCCGTCATCTACGGTTCACCTTAGTAATATGTTGAGCGATAACAATCACCCACGTTACCTATGTAGGAGGTACACGTATCCGGGTGAGGTTGTCAATCCAATAGATCTATTATTGAGTATCGCCGGCTTGGCCATAGCTAATGATTATGTAAATGTTGAAACTCGTTGAAACTCGTTGAAACTGTTGACTAATTCATGAGGCAATAAAGTTTACTACTAGACATGCATGTTGAATTGCTTAAATAATTGTTGCAAGTATAAAGAATCGCATAAACATGGTTACGTAAACTCACCTTAGCAAAGTATTAAGTCTCGAGAAATAGAATATGTGTAGCCCCAAAGTTGCCAATTACAAGAGCTTATAATCAAAGCTTCAATTGTAGAAGTAATAGACTATAGAAGAAAGGTATGAGGGAAAGTTTAATCGGATTGAAACAATCGATTTAGAGGTGCAAAGTATAATGGGTCATAGGTGGGTTTTTATACTAGTTTTGGATTCAATTAGCCATTAAAATTGGTCAACACCATAAAGTAAGGTTTTATGATGAATTGACTATTTGACTAAGACTTTGACTGTTTGACTAAGACTTTGACTAGGACTTTGACTATTTGACTCAAGGCTTTATTTAAAAAAAAAATCTTGTATGTGAAAAAAAAAAGAATTTAGAATCATATTATTATTATTATTATTTATATACATTTATGTATGTATATAAGTTGTGAGTTAGGATAAATAAAGACCTAGGCACATTTGTATAATATTAATGATAAAGGTGTAATAATATATATATATATATATATATATATAAGGGATTTTTATGTATTAAAATTTTGGGGAAAATTTTGCGATGTTACACATACAACTGCCAAAATATAGGGCCTAACATGCCCTGGATCAATACTCACTACCAACTTAAGGAGTCTTGCCCCCTCGAAGGACAGTAGCCAAGAAGACCATCACAAACATCGCTAAAGCCATAGAAGCACTATAACTCTCCTCGGCAGCTACCACTCGTTGCTCCATGCTAATCACTCCTGTTTCCGCCTCCTCGATCTTTTTCTCTTTTTCTTCAACCTTCTTCTTAAACTCCATCAAATCTCCCTGAGCAATTAAAACACTATTCTCCAACCTCTCTATCCTTGCCAGCTGGCGATCCCTAGCCTGGCTATCCATGACAGTATACTCCTCGACAGACGCCATCCTGCCGTCCATATGCTCAACCCTATAATCCATGGAAACAACTCGACCATCCAAGGTCTCAAACTGCTCATGAAGTGAATCAAACCTACCACACATGCCATCAATCCTTTGGTCTGACTTACCCATCCTGAAACGTGGAGTGTCTGCCCTCCTATCCAATGACTCATACTTGCCCTGTAATGTAGTGATTCGATGCTCAATGCGGGCTCCACGTGCCGCTAATGTAGCCACTGTACGCGCCACGGGCTCTCCTGTCAGTACTGGAACTTCGGAAGCAGATGATGACTCACCCCGCTCATACGCACGAGGTATGCCCTCAATCTCTACCCACTCACTTAGCTTCTTGAGAAACCATTTCCAACAGTCTAACTCCATTTTCCTAATCTTGCTTCACAAAGAAACATGCCCCTCAGTATCCAACGGTCTTTTACAAACAGGTAACATGCTAGCAGACGGTGTCTCAACCTCGGGAACTCTAGTCTGGGGTCCAACTGATATAAACATAGTAAACAAGCCACCATTCCGGGGCTCAGAGGGTAACATGAACAAAGGTATGGGTTCTCCGGTATAAGGTGCCACTACAGGCTCCTCAGCTGTGGGTACAACCGTAGGCTCAACCATTGCCGGTGCAACTTCTACCTTAGGAACATCATCCACGTTAGCCACTGGGGCCTATGGTACTAAAACAGGGATATATGGATCCTGTAAGGACTCACTGGAATCGGTAGATGAATATGGCTCGGGTGGGGACTCTGGCTCACCATCGGTACTAGACAAACTGATGTAGGAAGAAGCCATGATCTGTGACAATCAATATTCGTACTTAATAAGTATATAATTACATAATATAATTACTCTGTAAGCACAAATAATGTCATATACTAGGAACGTAACTATCCTTAATTATCCTTATCCAAGGTACTCTATATTATGCACAATAAATCTTAAACTTCTTATAATTCATTCGAGAGCGTTCATGGTTATAGCATAGACCTAAGAATCTCTAATTGTCTATAACTATTGCTCTGATACCAACTTCTGTCACACCCCGACAGTGCACAACGGAAAGCAAGTCATGAGGTAATGGAAGTTGTTACCAATAAGTTTAGCAACACACAGTTTGTTACATATGAACATCTTGCAACCATCCTCTAGTTTGACATATTTTATTTTTCATGGTTAGTGAAATTTGTTAGGTAACAAGAAAATATGTTTCACCAAGGTGAAGCGTAGATTAAAGATAACATTGTTTTACAATTAAAAGTAAAAGTAGTTCAAAACAACATTGTTTTACAGATTAATAGAAAACATAGTTATTTAGTTATTTATGGTCCCAACATCATATCCATAGTAGTGCCCTGCCAAACCCGCTCTCTAAACCCTTACACATCAGTACCTGAAAAACATTAAACATGTTTTATGACATTAAACAGACTAATAATTTGTTTTACAAGTATGATCAAGTACAACTCGAAAAGAACCAAGTAGACTCGCGAAAATCTAACAAGTATGATAGGAACCTAAGGTACTTAATCAAACCACGACAATTTTGCTTCTCAAGTTTTGACCCCAAGTCCATGAGGAATATTTAAGGTTATGTTTTACCAAAAATTTACCGGTCCAGTAAGGGTCGTCAACCCGATAGTTCTATCAACATAAACTACGACTCTAGACCAAGAGCTAATGATTAAGGCGTGCGGAGAAGTGTCCGTCCGGAGAGGACCGACGAGGTACTGTAAACAATACCCGTACACAAACCTAAGGCCATCAAGTATTCTATAATTCTAGTCCTACTAATCATAAAGCATGTTAATCCCCCGATAAGTAAAACGTTCAAAAACATTTAAAGAAAAATGGGTCGTGAAACTCACCTTAAGCTTAGCTTCCAAGTAATCTCCTAGTTCAATCTCAACCCGTTACTAACAATACCCTATAATCCATAAGGCTATTTTAGTAATCACCCTAAGTCTAATCAAGTTATTCACCAAACTTCCCTGACTTAGTTATCCCAAAAAGATTTGAACTTCCATTAATCCTTACCCTGTCGACTCATTAGTGCCCTTTAGTGATCGGTTTAGTTTTAGACTTCGTGTGCATGCATTTAGTGTCAAATTACTTAGCTTTTATAGTCACATTTAGTCGTTCACACAATGTTATTCCATAAGCAAGGTTACCCATTTGACATAACAATCTATCCTTTTAACATGCATTTACAAAGCACTTTTGCACATATTCTAACAATTTCCATGTCAAGCAAGTTTCCAATATTTCATGTTAACCTATGGGCATCTAATAAACTTAATTTTAGACCTTAAGACCTGCATATAATCCATAAAACAAGTCAAATTTGCTGTTTTAGTGCAGCCACAATATTTAGTCGTTAAGCGTCAAAAAGGTCGTTTTTCGGCGATTTTCACCTCATAGTCTTGCACTGTAAACTTTCGTTTCCATGGTAAACATATTACACATCTTAAATATTGATTTTTATACACATTTAGACACTAAATAAGCTGTTTCACATCAGACCTGAATTTAGTGTCCGAGACGCGTTATTATTGTCAAAACATGCATTTTCACGCACCTTTTGCCAACGTACTTAGGTTTTCAACTTAGGACTCCTATATACTCCTTAGTATACCTTCCTTTACACCATTATAAGTTATAAAAACCTGTTCTAATCAGTTTTAGAATATCCTTCTCAAAAACTTGTATTTTGGCGTTTTAAGCCGTAAAACACGTTTGGATCGCCCATGCAAGGTTTACCAAGCATGTAGATCCTATCCAAACTTGTTTCACACTTTGTTAAACTCATGAAAACCATCTTATTTTTTAAATAATCAGACCTGTTCATAAGTTGAAAATCACCAAAAAACTCAACATCAACAATGCAAAGACATAAACATAAAGATCAAATAAGTCACATTTCATTAATCTTATTCCTATAACCTTTTACTAGACCATTTAGATTATCAAAATACTCTTTTAAATCAGACCTTAAATACTTTTAAGAATCTCTTGCATGTCTCAAAAATCAAAAAATTTAAGCTTATCTAATCATCCAAAACACAAAATAATCATACTCACATACATACATACGATTTCACACACACACACACACACGACACACACTCACACGACACACACACACGACACACACTCACATTAATCACCATTTCATCTTATTTCTTTCTCATTGTTTATTTTTACAAAACTCATTCCAAAACCTTTGATTTTTTTGGTGAAAACTTGATTATATTCAGAAAATATAAGGATTTTATTATAGTTTTGATTAAGAAACTCACCTTGTAAGAACACTTGCAAAAATGAGTTTCTCTCTCTAAAATCTCTAGTTTTCTTGAAGGTTTTTGCTTCCTAGTCACCAACAGGGTTAATATCTTCAAGTTTTCTTGATCATTTTCATGTTTGGTTGAAAATAAGAAAAATGGGGATGATGGGGGGTGGGTTTCGGTTATGGTGAGGCGAAGAAGAGAGAATTTGCATGGTTTTAGTTTGTGTAAATGGTGGTGTGAGATGGAAGAAGTATGTGTGGTGGGATTGTGTGTTGAGTCTTTAATAAGTAATCATTATAATTAAAGAAAATAATAAGAATGAATAATAATAATACACATAATAATATTATCAAGGGGGGGGGGGTCGACCGGATCATGGGGGGGGGGGGGGGTTGTTATATATTTTTTTTATAAAAAATTCATAACATAACATTCACACTTTGCAATTTATAAAAACCTCCATATGTTAAATAATTAAGGTTTTTACCCAATTGACCTATAATAATGTTCCTCACTAAAACTATCCATTTTTAGCTAATTTGATTATTTTTAGGGGTTTCCCTATCATACCGGGTCTTAGTTCCGCGTTATATTCTAAAACACGCAACTAATGGACCTTAATGATTTGAGGACTCCTGTTTCTAAGCTTTATTAATTTTAACAATGTTCACTCCTATAGAATATTAGTTCACATCAAATCAAGCAACACGAGTCAAAACTAGACCTTTTAAAGTTAACCGAGTCGTCACCAATGTTCAACACTGGTAATTTATCATTCCTTCTTACGCAAATTCCTAGATTTCCCGTAAATCTTTCCTGAATACTTGGACATTATCATTATATTTCTATGGACTCTAATTATCACAGATTAAGTCTAACATATAGCTTCTGATATTATTTTAATGATTATTATGTCGTATGAGAATCACCTGGATTTTCACCGGTTGTCACATGTGAAGAACGAGATTTATGTAAAACCCAAGTCTTAAAGATATTTTGTTGAAACTTATATTCTAAAAAGCTAGAATATAAAGTTGATGGATATTATTTTGTAGAAAAATGACTTGTCGAACACTTAGTGGATTCTAGGTTAAAATGACACGTTATTGTGTTATTGTTGTAAGTAAATGTAAGTGAACACTTGACTGGATCAAATGTGTTTATTTGGTAGTTTTAATGAAGAACGTGACGTATGCATGTAAATCGCATGATCAACGCATTGCATTAGCAAATTTATTGTTTCTCATAACTGTACATGTAAATATACTTCAACATAACTAATATTATATTTAACCTTATACTTGACGTGTTTATATATATATATATATATATATATATGGTTAGGATCCGTTGAGAACTCGAAGAGTTGTGAGAAGTCGACGTAAAATGCGAATTTGTTTTGCACACTGATGTAAAAACACGTAAACCCCCGCAGTAAAAAATTAAAAAAATAAATTAATTTACGTCAAATTACACCGGTGTAAGAGATTTTTACCCCCGTGTAAGTATATTAATATTTTATTCATTATTTTATTATTGTTTAATTATGGCCCACATATTCATTTTTTTTTAAAATAAGTGTGTGGTTATAAAGTGAGTTTCTGAGTTCTCACAACTCAAACGAGTTCTCAAATGATCTGAATCCTATATATATATATATATATATATATATACACACACTTTAGGGGCAAGTGTTGAAATGTGATTATATGTGTGTATATATGTGTATATATGCAATGGTAACGATATTAGCAAACCGTTTTATTAATAAATAAAATAATATAATACAAATATATTATCTATGCTGCTATATAATGGGTTTTAGTGAGATAGAATTGAAATTTCACATCAAATTAACAAACTTCTTTTCAAAAAAAAAAAATTTAACGTCTAGCACTTGTAGCCCAGTTGGTTGAGGGCCTAAAGTTTTCTATGGGAGGCTTGGGTTCAATTCTCACTAGCTATATTTGGAGGACATTGGTGGATGGGAAATGAGGGATGACCCGACCATTGGCTTGGGTTCGAGTCCTGATCCCGACCGGTTTTACCGATTATTTCACTGTCATGCCATCGGGCGGGTGAGTGGTCGGGTTTTCCCGGAAATTGGTGGCAATTGGTGGCCCGGGTACTCTCGAGTACCTGATTCGCCAAAAGGGTGCCCTAGAGTGCTTGGAAATTGATTCATTGGCCATTCAATTTTTTTTTAACAAACTTCATTTAACAAACTCTATTTAATAAACTTATATATTTAATAAATTCATTTAATAAACTCCATTTAATTAATTCTATTTAATAAAAGTTCAAATGTAATATGGACAACATTTTTCTTATATTAGTAACAACTTTTATTTACAAGTTGTGGGAGATATATTAGACCTATTATTATAACATTGCCTTTTGATAAAGTTGAGGATTGAATCCTCTTAGCATGTCTATTGGTTCATATAATGAATAGAGGTTCATTTGAGCATTGATTAAACTATTGAGTCGATTAAATGATTAACGACTCTAATGTGAAGTGTAAGCACCTTCTTTGGGAATCAACATTTATAGAAGATGCAAAAATCTGCATTGCAACACTTGCCATGTTGCTAATTTCACCTGCATATGTAGCTATGCATCTTTTTTAAATAAACATAATAATATGTTATAAATTACTTTTGAATGTATATGGTAAACATAACAACATTAGTTTGTATAACGTTACACAAGTCACGTAAAGGACATTTTTTATATGGGTACAAATTTGAAGATGTAACGCGGTAGAGTTGTATTTAGCGCAGTCACCTTTCTATGAAACCATTGTTTTTGTATTATGTCTCCGCTGCAACACGCGGGCACCCCTCTAGTTTTAAAAAAACAGCTAAGTTGAAATGTCTATATTTATTTTAGTAATAAATATAATTACTTCGTTGAGTTTGGTTTAGGTTTCCAATTTTGGATTGACAAGCTGGTATACAAATAGGCGGTCATGTTTATTTGGAGCAACCAAAGGGCTTTTGGCCTAGTGGTTTCAATGTGTTGGATAAGACTTTGCCTTTTCAAGTAGTGAGGTGTTCAAATCCCATGGGTGACAAAAAAACTAGCGTTTCAAAAAAAATGTTGATATGGAGCAAAAGAAGGAGATTACTAATAAATACAATTAAAGTCAAAAGATGATATAAAGTTCTTTTTTTTTTTTTAATTATAGTCAAGGTAATATATTTAATATTATTTGTTCTTTCTGCATGTGTATATATGTTGGAATTGGCTTTTATCTTCTTATTGATTACATTACTATACAACTTATCAACTATTTAGTTAATCTTATTATTTTATAACATTCATTATTAAGTTTTTAAAAAATATATAACTAAGAATTTTCTTTTTTGTGTGAAGATATATATTTACAAAAGATATATTAGTAAAAGAATTTTAACTAAACATTAAAGATATATTAAATGTACCAATATGAGTAATTTCCCCCATCATTTTAAAACGTCTATAACTTTTTCATACGGCATTTTTTTTTCAAAAAAATTTCACCATAATAACGAGCGTTTTTTATCTTTAATATGAGTACCACATTGCTATATTAAAATTGAAAAAAAATCGTGCTAAGTGGGTTTTCTTCTCCGTTGTGTCTTCTGCTCGTTCATTGTGTTATAGTATGCATGTGTGCTTTATAAATATGTTACTTATGTTTTTTTAGTCTACACATGATTTAACTTTGTCCATTGTGTTTTTAGTATGCTTTTCATTGTGTTTTACGCAAATGATTTTTGTATTTAGGTGTACATTGTGTTTTATTATGTTGTTCATTGTGTTTTAGTTTTCTGTTCATTGTGTCTTTAATATGTCGTCCATTGTGTTTTATTAGACTGTTCTTTGTGTTTTATACCCTATTGTTCATTGCATCTTTAATTGATACTCATTGTGTTTTACGTTATCTCCATTGTGTCTTACGCAACTGGGTTTTCAACTTTTTTTTCCAAAAGTATTTATTGTGTTTTAATCTTTTGTTCCTTGTGTTCTTATTATGTCGTCTATTGTGTCTTACACAATTGGGTTGTTAACTTTTTTTTTTCAAAAGCATTCATTGTGTTTTAGTCTTCTGTTCATTGTGTCTTTAGTATGTCATCCATTGTGTCTTACGCAACTGGGTTTTCAACTTTTTTTTTTCAAAAGTATTCATTGTGTTTTAGTCTTCTATTCATTGTGTCTTTTGTATGTCATCCATTGTGATTTACTAGACTATTGATTATGTTTTATACCCTATATTTAATTGGTGCTCATTGTGTTTTACACTCCATTGTGTCTTACGCAAGTGGGTTTTGAATTTACTTTTCGAAAGTATAACAATATGGTACTCATATTAAAGATAAAAAGATGCTCAATTTTATGGTATAATTTTTTTTAAATGATGTATAAAAAAGTTACGGACATTTAAAAATGAAGGTGGAAATGGCATGTGACTTGCATGTGGATATGTTTTTGACAAAATTACCCCTCCAACTTGTTTAATCCTTTGGACACATGTCATTTTCTAGTGGCTTCTCACCCTTCTCATTTTTGTAGCCTTTGTAGATTAATAAAACCCTTACTAATAAATACAGTCAAAGTCAAAAGATGCTATAAAGTTTTTTTTTTTTATATAGTCAAGGGAATATATTTAATATTATTTGCCCTTTATGCATGTGTATATGTGTTGGAATTGGCTTTTATTTTCTTATTGATTACATTAATATACAAGTTATCAACTATTTAGTTAATCTTTTTATTTTATAACATTCATTATTAAGTTTTTAAAAGATATATAACTAAGAATTTTCTTTTTGTGTGAAGATGTATTTTTACAAAAGATATATTAGTAAAAGAAATTTAACCAAACATTAAAGATTTATTAAATGTATCAATATGAGTAATAAAAATTGATATGCTTTTGTATTTTTTTTAAATATAGAATAGTGTTACAATATCCTTAAGTAGATAAGTATAAATGGGCTTTACCTTACCTATTTTAACCCGACTTGTTTTAGTGTGCCTTCTTTTAACCCAACCAATTTGTATCCCCTGTAAAAACATATTCTGAATCCACCACCGGTACTAGGTATCGAGGTGATACCCGTAACCCACACCGCCTATCCTATTAATAAGTATTAACTTAGGTAGTGTAAACATTAGCTTTAGAAACCATGTCAATTTTTAGTCCTAAATGGTATTATTTTATTTCTTAATCAATAGGGTTCCTTGCTAGTTTTTTTTTTGTTTATATTATTCAAGATTTATTTAAATAAATTAAGAAAAAGCTATTACATATTATGAGTAACTTAATTTTTTTCCTCATTTAATACCAAAACAATATGACCGATTATTAATAGTTTACTTATAATACTTCTTTGGTAAAGTTACCCTAAATGTGATGCGACGTCGCATAATGTAATACATATTAAAATGTTTTACAACGTAATTTGATGCAAGATAATTTCACGTAATGAACTTTTACATAAACTAAACAAATATAATGAAATGTAATAAATGTAATATAGTGTAACATAATAAATTTTTATTTAGTTATTAAAAATTGTTGTAAAGAAAAGTAACCTAAAACGTTATATAAGGCTTACAGGAGCCAGGTTTATTGAAATGCTAAGTTTTCAACCAAATCGAATTGTCTCATGGCAAAACTATTATTTATCTTCATTTTATCACTTAATCTTTTTGATGCACCTTATGCGAATGTTGTTAGCAACCATGACAACATTAATTGTGGTTTTACACGAATGGCTATAGTTCATATCCAAACCGAGGTAAACAATCTTCGATTTCATTGTCACTCAAAAGATGATGATCTTGGGAATGTTACTCGAAATGCCGGAGAGGAATACCAAATTAGGTTTTGCCTAGATCTTCTTGGTCGCTCAGTCTTCAAATGTCATTTTTACCAGGAATCAAAGCAACAAGAGTTTAGCGTTTATGAAAGGGTGTTTTTTAGTGACCTTCCACCCTATTGTGCTCGTGAAGAGAACATAGAGTGCTATTGGAAGGTAGATAAAGATGGATTTTATTATCCTCAGACTTTCGTGCCCCAACCTAGTGATTGGGTGAAAAAATATGATTGGAACTGATATTATAGTCCTTTTATCATATTATCTATGTTTATTCTTATCGTATCTATTTAAAAGTTAAATAAAACATGGCTTAGGAAATGTGTGTGTGTTTTCTTTTTTTTAGCAGGGAAAAGATTATATAAACTGATGATGGTTTGCTTTTCCAAATATTAAAAAAATGTAAAAAGATTATACAAAGGAAGGATGGTTAGCAAAAGCTAACCAAATATTGAAGAAAAAAAATACTTAAAAGATATAATTTATATAAAAAACAACTTCGTTCTTAATAAATTTTATAACCAAATTTGGAGAAAACAAATAAATATTATTGTAAGGTTTTTTACAACAATCACTATCTATTAGGGAAAAATAACATCAACGGATAGTCGTATAAGCACCCTTCGCAAAATCCTTCCATTCATAAAAAACACTAAATATTTGCCTAAAACTACATGTTTTGACGTGTTAGTAGTGTGTTTGGAGCTTAACAAAGGAGTACACCTAAAAAAAATAAGGATTAACTCTATCATTTGTCTTACTGAAGCCTTTCCTAGCTTACCTTGTGGTACAAACTTTATCTCACGTATTTTTTGTGACACCCGGCATAATTGGCTTAAACATTTTAGTAACATCTAAGTCTACCTTAGCGGGAAACGTTTATAAACGGACTTAACTAGGTTAGTTGAGTCGGGTCAAGTTAGGATTGTCCAGGGTTCAATGATCTGGAGGATCATTGGGAGTCATTTTGGGAATACACTAGTACCGGGTCCCGTTGTTGGTGAAATTACATAAACTAATAAAGTGGATGTGTAGATTATTGGTTGTGTGGTGGATTATATACATAGATGTGTTTAAATGGTGTGTAGATGATTATCCATGCTTAAATATGTTAAACATAGACTAAGGTTGCATGCTCATGTGTTAAGGTGTGTTAAAATGCGTTAAACACGAAAAACTGGAAAACTAGATATATATAGGTCCTGGTTCGACCACTTCGAGTGGTCGAAGGAGGAAATGTGTCTTGGTTCGACCCTTTGCAAAGGGGCGAACCTGGGATATGGAACTGGAAGAATTTCATTCGACCAAGTCAGGGTTCATTCGACCCTGTGAAAGGGTCGAAGGAGGCTACCTTCGACCACTGAAAGGGGGCGAAGGTGGAATAGTATAAATACCAAACTTTGTCATTTTTCACCATTTCACAAATCCTAACCGTCTCAAAACACTCTCAAACGATTTTAATCACTAAGGAAGGAGTTTTTGCTCTTCTTTTTCATAATCTAACCTATCTACAACATCTAAACGAGAATCCAAGTGTGTTCTTAATCCTAAATCTTTTTAAGGCATTTTAATCCGTTTTTATCTAACCCTAAATGTCCAGATCTGCACTAAGGAAGATTTTATCAATAAAAACCTTTTAAACACCTTTCTAAATCTAAACCCTATCATTAAACATAGGTTTTGTATCAATAAACATATGTTAATTATGTGTTATGTGATGTTATGTGTTGTTTAATGATTTGCTGCTGTTCTAATGCTAGAAACATGATCTAAGGTTGCTATTGATGTTGGTTTATTGTTGTTTAGGGTTACAATTAGATAGATGGTGATATTATGGGGTTTTGGGGATTTTATGAAATCTAGGGCTTGTGCATGTTAAGTATTAGTGATAAAATGAATGGGGGTTTTCGATTACAAGATAAACTGAGCATTTGTAGATGATTATGGGTTGGTATTAAAAAGTTTCCTAATTGGGTAAAGATTTCATGCATGATGTGACATTTCCATAATTTTGCCATTTTGGGAAAGTATTAAAACAAGCTGGTTTTGGGGCAAAATCGGTGGGGTTTTGTAGGGATATGTTAATCATACTTGACTGCTGTGTTTGATGATGTTTTGCGATGTTTCGAATGTGTTTGAAACGTTTTTAGGAAAATTTACAAAACAGGGGCGAAGGAGATATTCCAGGGGTCGAACCTAGTAAATGTTGGGCGAACCTGATCAAACGGTCGAACGTGGAAAAACGGGCGAAGGAAAACTTAAAAACGGGCGAAGGAGACTTAAAATGGGCGAAGGAGATTTTATCTGACTGGTTTGACCGTTCTGATGCAGAAATGAGATTTTTGATACAAACTAAGTGTTTTATGCTTGAATCTTGTGTGTAATCTATGTGTACTTGATTAGTTAGGGTAATGAGTCACCAACGGGATGTCGGGTCGGTCTAGTGTGTCGGCTAAACATTTAAACACGCTTTAAAACATACTTGGTTACGATCTGGAGAATCGGGGACTAGATAACCTTATGGTTATTAGTCGGAACACTTATGTGAACATTTTGATAGATCTCCCGTAGATGGATTATCAAGGGCTTAGCATTTTTACTAGTAACCGAAGAACGCTATCTAAGGTGTGTTCACGGCCCCACTTTTACTGCTTTAACTTTTGGGGGAGAAAACATACGCTAAACTATTTTGGTAACATATGTCATACTATGGTTTAAACTTGTATTGCTATACGATCTTTGGAAGTCCCGGGGGAAACCATGAATGTGCGGGGATGCACAACGGGGGAAATGTGGATAGATCTATTGGGCGTGACCTGCCCCACTCGACGGCTTGGAGGGCCGGGCGGGTGCATGTTGTCTCGAACTTTGCTAAACATGCTGAACATATTCGGGCTGCTTAAACATATGCTAAACATTGCTAAACGTGTCCAGTAATGGTTTCCAATCGTAGTAGTAATAAAACATACGCCTAGCTAGCGTACTTGGTGACATTGGTATAGTATGGACATGGTAACGTTTTGGTAACTTTGGTAACTTATGAACAAACTTGTGAACTCACCAGCATTATATGTTGACGTCTTTTTGGCATGTTTTTCTCAGGTCGCTAAGGTAGCAACAGAGGACTAGGCGCACAAGTCTGCATGGCGTCTAGGCTTAGTTTCATGTTTGGAATAAAGTTTTTGAACATTGTCGCACATGGTTTTGTAACTGGATAAATGCTTCCGCTATGGTTTTATAAATTGAGAACTATGTTTTGTGTTTACATATTTCATATAGTGTTGTTTATTGTGACCGTTGACTTGGATCCTGGTTTGTCATGCGCCTCGCGGTAAAACTCCGCAAGTGGAAATTTGAGGGTGTGACAGATTGGTATCAGAGCCAATGGTTATAGTGAACTAGGACTGCATGTAGAGTCTGGTCTATAGCCGAGTCGCACACACTAGACGGTCACATACTTTGGGTCTATTAGTGGGATACGTACTAACGTTGTCAGGGTGTCCTTACATCATCATCATACTTCTCTGTTACATCATCTGCTTTTATTTGGGTTCTTACCTACTTTTGTCTTCCTCTTCGGGATTGAAGGGGGGGTTTGATTTGTTGGTTCTAGCACACACATGCCTTCTTACACTTGCACCAATCGTAACGCGTTACTAGGTGACGATATTCGGTAACCGGAGTCTGGATTAGGGGCACATCTGGAGGACCATGTAGAGCAGTTTATCATTTCGGGTGCACACGAAGTAATAAACTGAAATGCATGAAAATCCCGATGGACTTCGAGTTTGGATGTATAGTCCTGGATTTGTCCCTAAGTTAACTCTTATAAATTTCTAGTGGTTGACACTAGAAGTGAATCTGAATCCCTCGCTTTCTTGATTTGTTAGATCATGTCTGGTGCTTTCTGTAACACCCCAACCGATGGCGGAAACATCGGGATGTCACGTAGTGATGATTGTTCAGTAGCTCATGGTGAATAATAAATTTCATTAAATGATTTAAACAAAATTACATACAATTGTTCTACAAGAACTCGTACATCAAAATGAATAATACTAGGCACGCATCTTCAGCATTAACTCAAATCTTCTAGCAAGTAGAACCTGAAACATGTTAAGTTTGAAACGATTTTGGGTCAACAAAAGTTGGTGAGAATACATAGGTTTTTGAATAATATTTGATAACAATGGTTTGTACAACATTCACAGTTGTATGATGATAGAGTATGATACCGACATGTAACAATGCGTCTTTGTACAACCAAACCTTGTGTCGACTGATGACTAACTCGCAAGTTAGTTAAATGTTGTTACTGTTATCGATCATCCCTGAATTTATGCGGGGGGATGGGTTTGTCAGACCTATAGCGCTATAATCTAAACAGGCGGCTTGATCATTGTTAATGATTGTACTGTGTCTTTTTGTTACAGTCAAATGATAGAATGATGTTGTAATTTAATCACAAGTAAATATGAGTAAATGATAGTATAAAATATTTGAACATGTTTCACCCCAAAAATAGTGAAAATAGAGTAAAGGGGCTATGTAAACTCACCTTAGCAAAATGTTATTGTAACACCCCAACCGATGGCGGAAACATCGGGATGTCACGTATTGATGATTGTTCAGTAGCTCATGGTAAATAATAAATTTCATTATATGATTTAAATAAATTATATACAATTGTTCTACAAGAATTCGTACATCAAATTGAATAAAACTATGCACACATCTTCAAGCATTAATTCAAATCTTCAAGCAAGTAGAACCTGAAACATGTTAAGTTGAAAATATTTTGGGTCAACAAAAGTTGGTGAGAATTACATAGGTTTTGATGATCGAATAAAATTGTTGTGCAATTCATGTGTCATGACAATCTAGTCCATATGCGAAAACATACTAGAAGTAAATCGAGTGCATAATCAACCTTGTGACTGTTGTATTGTGGTACATCCCATACGCTCATGGTTCACTCGTTTATATTGCAGTAACAAACACCCACGTAACCTTTGTAGGAGGCACGTATCCGGGTGGGATTGTCAGTCCAATAGATCTATCAATGTATACCGTTTGGCTGATGAATGTTTATGCTAGAATTGTGCTTACCCTAGTCATGTTCAAGACATAATGCAACATAGAAATACACATGGACACATTGATGATTGAATTGCATAAATATTGTTGTAACATGTTTCACCCCAGAAATGGTGATAAATAGAAAATGGGCTATGTAAAACTCACCTTAGCAAAATGTTATGTCTCGTAAAAAAAATATAAATAATGTGTTGTGAATGTATACGAGGCGAATCCCAAAGACTCAACAACGTAGCTAGTCCAAATTGAAGAAAACGAAAAAGAAAGAATATCAAGCTTCCAATTCGCCAATTACAAGAGCTTATAATCAAAGCTTCAATTGTAGAAGTAATAGACTATAGAAGAAAGGTATGAGGGAAAGTTTAATCGGATTGAAACAATCGATTTAGAGGTGCAAAGTATAATGGGTCATAGGTGGGTTTTTATACTAGTTTTGGAGTCAATTAGCCATTAAAATTGGTCAACGCCATAAAGTAAGGTTTTATGAAGAATTGACTATTTGACTAAGACTTTGACTGTTTGACTAAGACTTTGACTAGGACTTTGACTATTTGACTCAAGGCTTTATTTAAAAAAAAAAATCTTGTATGTGAGAAAAAAAAAAGAATTTAGAATCATATTATTATTATTATTATTTATATACATTTATGTATGTATATAAGTTGTGAGTTAGGATAAATAAAGACTTAGACACATTTGTATAACATTAATGATAAAGGTGTAATAAAAAAGAATATATATATATAAGGGCTTTTTATGTATTAAAATTTTGGGGAAAATTTTGCGATGTTACAGTCTCCCCTACTTTTGGAAACTTCGTCCCGAAGTTTATTGAAAACACAGGGTTGAAGGTGATTGGGTAGAAATTAGGACAAGGGTGGTTTGGGAAGTTTCGAGTTAAGGCATGACATAAATTTATAGGTAACAGAATAAACTGTTTCGAATAATTTGGGTAAGAGTTTTGATATGTGTGAGTTTTAAGGGTTGGATTAGGTTCATCTGAAATAGCAAGGAGAATAAGAATCTTAGGTTTTAGGACTCCTAAAAGAAATGCATGAGTTGATTGACTATAGAAAGACTAAATGAACTACTAGGTAACTAGAGTTTATAATTGGTTATTTACTGAAAACCTTGATAGAATTTCACACTACCTTAACGTACCTGTAAATTCATGATTACGTTCCGGACCGCAATTACCAATTTACCTTACATTAAAGTTTTGCGTCCTTCTATATCTCCACCGATTGTTGAGCAGGTCCGATAGCCTCCACCAGTCGTGGAGTAGGTTGTAGGCCCTCTCCCGACTGTTGAAAAGGCATAATGACCTCTACCAATCGGTGAGTAGGTTCGATAGCCTCCACCAGTCGTGGAGCAGGTTGTAGGGCCTCTCCCGACTGTTGAAAAGGCATGATGACCTCTATTAAGTGCAGCATTTATTATACACATAGGTTGCAAATTGATAACATGTTTATGCAAGCAAGTATAACAAGCACAGTATATGAGTTGTAGTTGTATAGATTTATATAATTAGTTCACATTCAAACAATCATGCACCATGTAACAACTCTCAGACAAATATTTTATTACTTGAATCAAATAACGTCAATACATAGAGTAAAAGCAACCAATAGTCAAATGGTGAGACTTGCGGTTAGGTAGCTGGAGGATCTTGATCTCTGTTTAGTGTAGGGCATCGGTTACGGAAGTGATTTGGGTAATGAATGTTCAATAAGATATGGGTTGAATGAAGGACAATGAGGTAATATAAGGAATGTAATCATTTATTCATTTAATTAAAACGAATAAACGAAAACGTTGACTTATCAAAGTTTCTAAATTCTAATAACATATGAAGACATGCTTTAGCCTATAAGTGAACACTCATCCCGAGAATTCCCAGGTAGGCATCCGGGTCCCTCGTCTGATTGGGATATATGCGCAATGCCAGCCTAGACAGAAGACTCAGAATACAGGCGTTCACCCTTCCAGATTGCACGTGTTCGTTATTAAAATCTAGAACTTCGACGAGATCTCAAGGTGGTTCAGGCTAAACCTGAGGATTTTATCCTATTAGTCTAAGAGTAGATCCAATGATGTAGAGCAGCCTTCTTGTAAGGATGAAAGTAGTGATAAGAAGTAGGAGGGAGATAGATAATAGCAAGTAAAAGAAACAAGTACTGGTTAAATCCTATGGTTATAGACTAGATTATTTTTCTAATAACCTAATTCCCTATAACCATGGCTCTGATACCAATCTGTAACACCCCAACCGATGGCGGAAACATCGGGATGTCACGTATTGATGATTGTTCAGTAGCTCATGGTAAATAATAAATTTCATTATATGATTTAAATAAATTACATACAATTGTTCTACCAGAATTCGTACATCAAATTGAATAAAACTATGCACACATCTTCAAGCATTAATTCAAATCTTCAAGCAAGTAGAACCTGAAACATGTTAAGTTGAAAATATTTTGGGTCAACAAAAGTTGGTGAGAATTACATAGGTTTTGATGATCGAATAAAATTGTTGTGCAATTCATGTGTCATGACAATCTAGTCCATATGCGAAAACATACTAGAAGTAAATCGAGTGCATAATCAACCTTGTGACTGTTGTATTGTGGTACATCCCATACGCTCATGGTTCACTCGTTTATATTGCAGTAACAAACACCCACGTAACCTTTGTAGGAGGCACGTATCCGGGTGGGATTGTCAGTCCAATAGATCTATCAATGTATACCGTTTGGCTGATGAATGTTTATGCTAGAATTGTGCTTACCCTAGTCATGTTCAAGACATAATGCAACATAGAAATACGCATGGACACATTGATGATTGAATTTCATAAATATTGTTGTAATATGTTTCACCCCAGAAATGGTGATAAATAGAAAAGGGGCTATGTAAAACTCACCTTAGCAAAATGTTATGTCTCGTAAAAAAATAGAATAATGTGTTGTGAATGTATGCGAGGCGAATCCCAAAGACTCAACAACGTAGCTAGTCCAAATTGAAGAAAACGAAAAAGAAAGAATATCAAGCTTCCAATTCGCCAATTACAAGAGCTTATAATCAAAGCTTCAATTGTAGAAGTAATAGACTATAGAAGAAAGGTATGAGGGAAAGTTTAATCGGATTGAAACAGTCGATTTAGAGGTGCAAAGTATAATGGGTCATAGGTGGGTTTTTATACTAGTTTTGGTGTCAATTAGCCATTAAAATTGGTCAACACCATAAAGTAAGGTTTTATGAAGAATTGACTATTTGACTAAGACTTTGACTGTTTGACTAAGACTTTGACTAGGACTTTGACTATTTGACTCAAGGCTTTATTTAAAAAAAAAAAAAAAAAAATCTTGTATGTGAGAAAAAAAAAAGAATTTAGAATCATATTATTATTATCATTTATATACATTTATGTATGTATATAAGTTGTGAGTTAGGATAAATAAAGACTTAGACACATTTGTATAACATTAATGATAAAGGTGTAATAAAAAAGAATATATATATATATATATATATATATATAAGGGCTTTTTATGTATTAAAATTTTGGGGAAAATTTTGCGATGTTACAGTTATGTCTCGCGAAAATAGAATATGCGTTGCCAACGATGCCAAGTATTACCCTATAATTAAGGTAATAAATATGTCTAAGTCTATCTAGTCTACAAGTATATTCTAGGGCTTCGAATTGGGGATAAATACTCGTTTGATTAATTAATAAAATGTTTGATAATTGAGAGAAATTTAGTAAATAAATAGACAAAAATTTTTTATAAAATTTGAATTTAAGGTGATCACAATAATGAGTTTAAAGTATAAAAATAATTTTTACAAAATTATTTTCTTTAAAATAGAATATTAATTCTATTTATAACAAATTATCAAGATTTAACTTTAATATTTAAAAATACTAAAATTAAAGAATTATTAGTTTAAAATTTATATTTCTATTCTAAATATTCAGAAATAATTTGTATAAAAATTTGGTGCAAAAATATTAAAAATTGGATTTATTATGATTTAATTATGATTAAAAATAACAAAAATTGATTAAAAATATTAAATAAATGATTTTTTCGAATTAAAAATCATTTCAGAAAAGTTTATCTTTATATAAACTCAGAATAATTTTTGTGGAAATTTATAAAATTGTTTTGCTATTTTAATGGAATTTTATAAATATAATAGAATAAAATTGATTTAATTATTATATATATTAAATAAATTAATTTTTGAAAACTAAAAATTGTGACTGAAACTTTTTCATCAAATTATCATAAAATATTTTTTTAGAATTTTTAAAAGGGTTTTAATATTTAAAAACGAATTTATAAAATTATATGTATTATATATAATTAATTTTAATTGTATTTGATCAAAATAAAACAAAGAACAAAAAAAATTGCCATGGCAGGGATCGAACCCGCGTGACTTTGTTGAGGGGTACCAGACACAACCACTTGGTACAGACCAGTGGTTGTGTTTGAGTTCAGTTTATTTAAAATAAATATTATATGTAAAATCAATGTTCTTCCCCAAAATATACACTATGAACCCTGGTTTCTAATCGGATCAATTACTCAATTTTAACCCGATTATCCATGGGGTTTTACTGAGAAAGGGCCGATTAACACTATAGAGGAAATAATTAGAACATACCCGAGTGCAAAGTTTTCAAATCGCGAGTCAAAGAAACCGGTCAAACACGATCAAATTCACGAATAATAATGAAAAAAAAAGGAAAATTGAGTGTATGTGTGTGATTATCGGCGTTGTTACAATGTCTAGAGAGGATCAATTTATACAGAAAACATTTAGAGGAAAGTTTTTAATGTTTGACCAAAGAATGGTCAAACCGAGTAATTCAACCTTTAGATTAACTGTTTAAGCGTGGGGTTGAGTTGGATAGGAGCGAGATCACGCGTTGATTGTTCAATATAATTAAATTGTTGATTCCTTTCCTTAATTGGTTAATTAAAAAAAACAATCATGCTGTTTCGATGGTCTGTGTAGCGTAACAGGAGGAGCAGACCAGACACTAAGTTGTCTTAAATACTTAGTGTTTCAGGATTATATCACAAATGGTCACATGGACCAGTGGTTGATGCTGATGGTGTTAAGTGTTGGGCCGGCCTGGACTCCGGTTCGAGTCCCGGCTCCAACAAGTTTTTATATTTTTTTTAACAGAGATGAGGGGAAAGGTTTGGGCCAGGCTTGTTGTGGGTCGGACACTTGGGCCATCTGCAGGCCTTCGAAAAAAAAGGGGTTACATGGGTAGAGGTTTTTGGGCTTCAAATGTTGGGCTGCAAATCTGAAACTTAAGTTTGTTTTGTTTTTTTTTTTTTTTAAAAAAACATATTGTATTATTATTATTATTATTATTATTATTATTATTATTATTATTATTATTATTAAAGCGTTTTGAAATAAGTACGATTTAGACGTGGCTAGTTAAGAAGTTTAATATAGTTAAAGTGATGAAATATATATATATATATATATATATACGCGATGTTACAGTCTCCCCTACTTTTAGAAACTTCGTCTCGAAGTTTATTGGAAACATAGGGTTGAAGGTGATTGGGTAAAAATAAAAATAGTTGTGATTTGGGTTATAGCATGACATGAATAGAATAAACTGTCTCGTGTTTAGTGTGGGTTGGTTAACTACCAGACAACTAGAGTTTATAACCTTGATAGAATTTCACACTACCTTCATGTACCTGTAAATTCATGATTACGTTCCGGACCGCAATTACCAATTTACCTTACATTAAAGTTTTGCGTCCTTTTATGACTCCACCGATTGTTGAGCAGGTCCGATAGCCTCCACCAGTCGTGGAGTAGGTTGTAGGGCCTCTCCCGACTGTTGAAAAGGCATAATGACCTCTACCAATCGTTGAGTAGGTTCGATAGCCTCCACCAGTCGTGGAGCAAGTTGTAGGGCCTCTCCCGACTGTTGAAAAGGCATGATGACCTTTATTAATTCAGCACATAGATTGCAATTTGATAACATGTTTATGCAAGCAAGTATAACAAGCACAGTATATGAGTTGTAGTTGTATAGATTTATATAATTAGTTCACATTCAGACAATCATGCACCATGTAACAAAAAAAAAATTCAATACTAGAATTTATTACTTGAATCAAATAGCGTCAATACATAGAATAAAAGCAACCAATAGTCAAATGGTGAGACTTGTGGTTAGGTAGCTGGAGGGTCTTGATCTCTGTTTAGTTTAGGGCATCGGTTACGGAAGTGATTTGGGTCTCCACATTCATAGCATTGGCCATAGTTGTATCGATTAGGATTAGTAGCCTGAGCAGGGTTGGTGGGTTGGTTGGCATTAGGATTTGGGGTCTCACGACACGTGTTGACTAGATGGCCATACTTTCCACAATTGGTGCACAAGCGACACGCTGAAGCAGTGGGATGATGTCGGTTGCATGTGTTACACAATGGATAGTTTCCTATATAGGGTTTCTTGTTAGAAGCTTGTGTAGTGAGGTTGACATCAGGATCCCTGGCCTTACGCTTCTGATTCTCAGTAGTTTTCGCGGCTACAATACTTGCTTTATTGCCTTTCCGAACTAAGGTCCCGTTCTTTATGTGATTGTCAGTTAAGGTAGCTGCTAAACGTTTGGCCTCTTCGAGGGTAGCAGGGTTCCTTCCCCATACCGTGTCCTGAATCTGCATGGGTAAACCACCGATATATTTCTCAATGGCCACAGGTAGCGGAGTGACCTTATGTGGCAACAACAGACTGAGCTCATGAAAGCGGGTATTATAAGCAAGGTTTTCCCCACTATCCTGAGCAAGGGTGTGGAACTCGTCTTCTAATTTCTTGACCTCGTTACGTGGGCAAAATTCATCTTTCATTATCTCCTTGACTTGATCCCACGTCATAGTAAGTGCAACTTCAGCTCCTCGGGTACGCTTTTCCTCATTCCACCAAGTGAGTGCTCGTTTGTGAAGAACACTCATAGCATAACGGACCTTAAAGTTATCGGGACACTCACTGTTGATGAAGGTATTCTCAATACCCTCAAACCATTGTAGGAATCCTGTAGCTCCTTCTTCACCACTAAACTTTGGGGGATTACAAGAATTAAAGTGCTTAAGGGTACAGGCTTGGAGACCATACCCGTTCCCATTGTGGTTTCCATTGCTGTTTCCGTTTCCATTACCGTTTCCGTTGCCGTTCATCTGAATGACTTGAGCCAGCAAGTTAGGAACCAGAGTCGCGATCTGCTGTGCCATTTGTTGGGAAATGATTGCAGCCAGTTGTGCATAAACACCATTGTTGTTGTTGTTGTTGTGGTTAGTGTTGTGGTTGTTGTTGTTGCTATTTCCTTCCTCATGATTACCACCATTGTTATTGCGAGTGCTGCGACGTGGAGGCATGATCTGTAAGAGACACAATGAAATGAATGAGATAATATAAGGAATGTAATCATTTATTCATTAATTAAAACGAATAAACGAAAACGTTGACTTATCAAAGATTCTAAATTCTAATAACATATGAAGACATGCTTTAGCCTATAAGTGAACACTCATCCCGAGAATTCCCAGGTAGGCATCTGGGTCCCTCGTCTGATTGGGATATATGCGCAATGCCAGCCTAGACAGAAGACTCAGAATACAGGCGTTCACCCTTCCAGATTGCACGTGTTCGTTATTAAAATCTAGAACTTCAACGAGATCTCAAGATGGTTCAGGTTAAACCTGAGGATTTTGTCCTATTAGTCTAAGAGTAGATCCAGTGATGGAGAGCAACCTTCTTGTAAGGATGAAAGTAGGGATAAGAAGTAGGAGGGAGATAAAGAATAGTAAGTAAAAGAAGCAAGTACTGGTTAAATCCTATGGTTATAGACTAGATTATTTTTCTAATAACCTAATTCCCTATAACCATGGCTCTGATACCAATCTGTAACACCCCAACCGATGGCGGAAACATCGGGATGTCACGTAGTGATGATTGTTCAGTAGCTCATGGTGAATAATAAATTTCATTAAATGATTTAAACAAAATTACATACAACTGGTCTACAAGAACTCGTACATCAAAATGAATAATACTATGCACGCATCTTCAGCATTAACTCAAATCTTCTAGCAAGTAGAACCTGAAACATGTTAAGTTTGAAAATATTTTGGGTCAACAAAAGTTGGTGAGAATACATAGGTTTTTGAATAATATTTGATAACAATGGTTTGTACAACATTCACAGTTGTATGATGATAGAGTATGATACCGACATGTAACAATGCGTCTTTGTACAACCAAACCTTGTGTCGACTGATGACTAACTCGCAAGTTAGATAAATGTTGTTACTGTTATCGATCATCCGTGAATTTATGCGGGGGGATGGGTTTGTCAGACCTATAGCGCTATAATCTAAACAGGCGGCTTGATCATTGTTAATGATTGTACTGTGTCTTTTTGTTACAGTCAAATGATAGAATGATGTTGTAATTTAATCACAAGTAAATATGAGTAAATGATAGTATAAAATATTTGAACATGTTTCACCCCAAAAATAGTGAAAATAGTGTAAAGGGGCTATGTAAACTCACCTTAGCAAAATGTTATGTCTCGCGAAAATAGAATATGTGTTGCCAACGATGCCAAGTATTACCCTATAATTAAGGTAATAAATATGTCTAAGTCTATCTAGTCTACAAGTATATTCTAGGGCTTCGAATTGGGGATAAATACTCGTTTGATTAATTAATAAAATGTTTGATAATTGAGAGAAATTTAGTAAATAAATAGACAAAAATCTTTTTATAAAATTTGAATTTAAGGTGATCACAATAATGAGTTTAAAGTATAAAAATAATTTTTACAAAATTATTTTCTTTAAAATAGAATATTAATTCTATTTATAACAAATTATCAAGATTTAACTTTAATATTTAAGAATACTAAAATTAAAGAATTATTAGTTTAAAATTTATATTACTGTTCTAAATATTCAGAAATAATTTGTATAAAATTTTGGTGCAAAAATATTAAAAATTGGATTTATTATGATTTAATTATGATTAAAAATAACAAAAATTGATTAAAAATATTAAATAAATGATTTTTTAGAATTAAAAATCATTTCAGTAAAGTTTATCTTTAAATAAACTCAGAATAATTTTTGTGGAAATTTATAAAATTGTTTTGATATTTTAATGGAATTTTATAAATATAATAGAATAAAATTGATTTAATTATTATATATATTAAATAAATTAATTTTTGAAAACTAAAAATTGTGAGTGAAACTTTTTCATCAAATTATCATAAAATAATTTTTTTAGAATTTTTAAAAGGGTTTTAATTTTTAAAAATGAATTCATAAAATTATATGTATTATATATAATTAATTTTAATTGTATTTGATCAAAATAAGACAAAGAACAAAAAAAATTGCCATGGCAGGGATCGAACCCGCGTGGCTTTGTTGAGGGGTACCAGACACAACCACTTGGTCCAGACCAGTGGTTGTGTTTGAGTTCAGTTTATTTAAAATAAATATTATATGTAAAATCAATGTTCTTCCCCAAAATATACACTATGAACCCTAGTTTCTAATCGGATCAATTACTCAATTTTAACCCGATTATCCATGGGGTTTTTACTGAGAAAGGGCCGATTAACACTATAGAGGAAATAATTAGAACATACCCGAGTGCAAAGTTTTCAAATCGCGAGTCAAAGAAACCGGTCAAACACGATCAAATTCACGAATAATAATGAAAGAAAAAGGAAAATTGAGTGTATGTGTGTGATTATCGGCGCTGTTACAATGTCTAGAGAGGATCAATTTATACAGAAAACATTTAGAGGAAAGTTTTTAATGTTTGACCAAAGAATGGTCAAACCGAGTAATTCAACCTTTAGATTAACTGTTTACGCGTGGGGTTGAGTTGGATAGGAGCGAGATCACGCGTTGATTGTTCAATATAATTAAATTGTTGATTCCTTTCCTTAATTGGTTAATTAAAAAAAACAATCATGTTGTTTCGATGGTCTGTGTAGCGTAACAGGAGGAGCAGACCAGACACTAAGTTGTCTTAAATACTTAGTGTTTCAGGATTATATCACAAATGGTCACATGGACCAGTGGTTGATGCTGATGGTGTTAAGTGTTGGGCCGGCCTGGACTCCGGTTCGAGTCCCGGCTCCAACAAGTTTTTATATTTTTTTTTAACAGAGATGAGGGGAAAGGTTTGGGCCAGGCTTGTTGTGGGCCAGACACTTGGGCCATCTGCAGGCCTTCGAAAAAAAAGGGGTTACATGGGTAGAGGTTTTTGGGCTTCAAATGTTGGGCTGCAAATCTGAAACTTAAGTTTGTTTTGTTTTTTTTTTTTTTTAAAAAAAACATATTGTATTATTATTATTATTATTATTATTATTATTATTATTATTATTATTATTAAAGCGTTTTGAAATAATTACGATTTAGACGTGGCTAGTCAAGAAGTTTAATATAATTAAAGTGATGAAATATATATATATATATATATATATATATATATATTTATATTTATATTTATATACCCGATGTTACACTCGCGGTGGTGGACGTCGTGGTGGCGGCGGTGGTCGTGGTGGCGGCGGTGGTCGTGCCGGCGGCGGGGGTCGTGGTAACATCAACATGACCCAAGCAGAGCTGAACAACTTGCTACAGCAGCAAGTGAACATGGCTATGGCTAACTTCCAGGCTGGAATTAATGCCATGGGTAGTGAGTTGATTTTTGTCGACTTTACCTCATTCTTGGGTGTCATGTTCTTTCGTTTGTGTTGTACTCGTATACCGTGTTTCAGGTATTGTTGCCAATCCACCTCCACCTCAGTGCTCTTATAAGAATTTTCGGGACTGTCAGCCCCATAACTTCGCTGGAACTGAGGGAGCAGTGGGACTGCTCCGATGGCTGGAGAAGGTTTAGTCTCTGTTCGTCATGTGTAACTGTCCTGCGGAGGACCGGGTGAAGTATGCTACTGCGACATTTGAGGGGCATGCACTGTCATGGTGGAATGCTACTACTCAGAACATGGGATTGGGGGAGGCTATTGCTATGCCTTGGGCGGAGTTTGTGCAACTGTTGAGAGGTGAGTACTGTCCGAGGGAGGAGGTACAGAAGTTGGAACATGAAGTCTGGAGCTACAAGATGGTTGGGTCAGAGATTGAAGAGTACACTGTGAGGAGGAATGAGCTGGCGGTGTTTTGCCCTGATTTGCACACACCCGAGTATAGGAGGATCGAGCACTATGTGTCTGGGCTAGTGCCGGAGATTGCTGGATTGGTGGCTGCTGGGAATCTTCCCACTATTGCTGAAGTTGTTCGATCGGCTCATCGGATGACTATCCTGAAGGTGTCAGAAGGTGTTTTGCCTCCTAAGGGTGCTGCTGTGAAGGTTCTTGAGGGGAACAAGAGGAAGTGGGATGGTGTGGGGAAGAGTGCTGTGCCAGCGCCATCTCAGCCGGCGAAGAAGTTTGATTCATCTGGGTCTTCTTCTAGGCAGAAGTCAAGTGGGTATGTCGGGAAGCATCCCAAGTGCAACAAGTGTGGTTTTCATCATTCTAGGAGCTGTGATCGGGCTCGTTCTCATCGGTGCCATCAGTTGGGGCATCATGCTAAGGATTGCAGGGTGGCACTCACCCCAACTCAGACTCCTGCTACTACTCCTACTCCTGCTGCTCAGGGGACTCCAGGAAAGCAGAGGTGCTATAACTGTGGTGACACGGGACACTTCAAGCGTGAATGTCCTAAGCTGAAACAGGGTGATAATGGAAGGGGCGGGAACGGTAACGGGAACAATGGGGGCGGAGGCAGGACTGCACGTGCTTTCGTCATTGGATCTGCAGAGGCTAGGCAGGATCCAGACACAGTTACCGGTACGTTCCTTCTTAATGATCGCTATGTTTCTGTCTTGTTTGATTCTGGTGCCGATAAGAGTTTCGCATCTATGGACGTTAGTCGATTGCTAGATATGGTACCCACACCTTTAGAGGCTAAGTACTTAATAGAATTGGCTGATGGTAAGAAAATCGAAGCGACACACACCCTTAGGGAATGTCGCTTGCAATTGTCGGGTTTGTCTTTCCCCATTGACCTTATGCCGGTACCCCTGGGTAGTTTTGATGTCGTTGTCGGCATGGATTGGTTATCGTTGTATCGTGCGAAGATCGTTTGTTTCGATAAGATTATTCGGATCCCTCTCCCTGATGGAGAGACACTTTCGGTTCATGGCGAGAAAAGCGGTGCTCCGCTTAGTATCATTTCTAGCATGAAAGCCCGTAAGTACCTTCGGAAGGGTTGTTCGGCCATTCTGGCACTTGTTAACGTTTCTACAGACGATGAGAAGAAGATCGAGGATATCCCGGTGGTTCGTGATTTTCCCGATGTGTTTCCTGATGATTTGCCTGGTCTTCCTCCCCATCGTAAGGTTGAGTTTGGTATTGATCTTACTCCGGGTGCAGCTCCTATTGCCCGAGCTCCGTATCGTCTTGCACCTCCCGAGATGCAAGAGTTGTCCAGCCAGTTGCAGGAACTCTTGGAAAAGGGTTTCATCCGACCGAGTTCTTCCCCGTGGGGAGCTCCTATTTTGTTTGTGAAGAAGAAGAACGGAAGTCTTCACATGTGTATCGATTATCGTGAGCTGAACAAAGTGACCATCAAGAATCGTTATCCTCTTCCTCGCATTGATGATCTCTTTGACCAGCTCCAGGGCTCCAGCTACTATTCGAAGATTGATTTGCGGTCCGGTTATCACCAGTTGCGCGTCAAGGAAGCTGACATTCAGAAGACTGCGTTTCGCACTCGTTATGGCCATTTTGAGTTCTTGGTCATGCCTTTTGGTCTCACTAATGCACCAGCGGTGTTCATGGATTTAATGAACCGCGTTTGCAAACCTTACCTCGATAAGTTCGTCATCGTGTTTATTAACGATATTCTGATTTATTCCAAGAACACGGCGGATCATGAAGAACATCTACAGTTGGTCTTGGAACTTTTGAGACAGGAATAGTTATATGCTAAGTTCTCGAAGTGTGATTTTTGGTTGCGTGAAGTTCAATTCCTAGGACATGTGGTGAATGAACTGGGAATTCATGTCGATCCGGCTAAGATCGAAGCTATTAAAGACTGGGAAGCACCAAAGACGCCATCTGAGGTGCGGCAATTCCTAGGTCTTGCGGGTTACTATCGTCATTTCATTGAGGGATTTTCGAAGATCGCTCAACCCCTCACTACTCTTACCCAGAAGGACCGAAAGTTCGACTGGGATGAACCACAAGAATCAGCATTTCAGATGCTGAAGCTTAAACTTTGTTCCGCACCTATCTTATCTTTACCTGAGGGTACGGATGACTTCGTTGTGTACTGTGACGCTTCTATTCGTGGTCTCGGTTGTGTGTTGATGAAACGCGGGAAGGTTATTGCTTATGCTTCTCGTTAACTCAAGGTTCATGAGAAGAACTACACTACTCATGACTTGGAACTGGGCGCGGTGGTCTTTGCGTTGAAAATCTGGAGACATTACTTGTACGGTACCAAGTGTGAAGTATATACCGATCACAAGAGTCTTCAGCATATTTTCGACCAGAAGGTGTTGAACATGCGGCAGCGTCGCTGGGTTGAACTTCTGAACGATTATGACTGTGCTATCAAATACCATCCTAGCAAGGTGAACGTTGTGGCGGACGCCTTGAGCAGGAAGGAGTCTGCGAATCCTCGCCGTGTTCGAGCCTTACAGCTCACCATTCATTCGTCATTGCCGGACCGAATCCGTTCTGCACAGTTGGAAGCTTTGAAGGAGGAAAACCTTGAGGCTGAAACTATGCACAGTGCTGACAAGCATCTTGAACTCAGGACCGATGGCTTACACTATTTTGCGGGACGTGTTTGGGTCCCATTGTTCAGGGGATTACACGAGCTTGTTTTGGATGAAGCTCACAAATCCCGGTATTCTATTCACCCTGGCTCCGATAAGATGTATCAGGATTTGAAGATACTTTATTGGTGGCCAAACATGAAAGCTGATATAGCTTCTTACGTCAGCAAATGCTTGACTTGTGCTAAAGTCAAGGTGGAGTATCAGAGGCCGTCTGGCCTCCTGCAACAACCAGAGGTTCCGGAATGGAAGTGGGAGCGAATCACGATGGATTTTGTCACCAAGCTGCCAAGGTCACCTAGTGGTTATGATATGATCTGGGTGATTGTTGACAGGTTGACAAAATCGACACGTTTCATACCTATTAAGGAAACCGATGGACTCGAGCGGTTGGCTCGACTCTACCTTAAGGAGGTGGTTGCTCGGCACGGGGTGCCTGTCTCTATTATCTCTGATCGTGATTCTCGTTTTGCTTCGCGTTTCTGGAAGGCTCTGCACAAGGCTTTGGGTACTCAGTTGGATATGAGTACAGCATATCATCCGCAAACTGATGGACAGAGTGAGCGGACGATTCAAACCTTGGAAGACATGCTTCGGGCATGTGTTATCGATTTTGGCAAGAGTTGGGAGATCCACCTGCCGTTGGTGGAGTTCTCCTACAACAACAGCTATCACTCTAGTATCAAGGCAGCTCCGTTCGAGGCTCTATACGGACGGAAATGTCGATCACCACTTTGTTGGGCCGAGGTGGGCGAGAGCCAGCTCACTGGTCCGGAACTTGTGTATGAAACTTCGGAGAAAATCGTACAGATTCGTAACCGTTTGGCTGCTGCGCGGGATCGTCAGAAGAGCTATGCCGATCGCCGTCGCAAACCTTTGGAGTTTCAGGTTGGGGACAGGGTACTTCTGAAAGTTTCACCATGGAAGGGCGTCATACGCTTTGGAAAGCGTGGCAAGCTTAACCCTCGTTATGTCGGACCATTCGCAATCCTGGATCGGATTGGACCGGTGGCATACAGACTTGACTTACCGGCGGAGCTCGGTAGTGTTCACAACGTCTTCCATGTGTCTAACTTGAAGAAGTGTTTGGCTGATGATCTCTCATTGTACCACTGGAGGAGATCAAGGTTGATGATCGTCTTCGCATTGTGGAGGAACCTGTCGAGATTCTCGACTACAAGATTCGTAGCCTTCGTCGGAGTAAAATCCGCATCGTCAAAAGTTCGTTGGAACTCGAATCGTGGACCGGAGTTCACGTGGGAACGCGAGGATCAGATGAAAGCTAAACATCCTCATCTTTTTCCGAAACGCGCGTTCGAATCGAGGCATGTTACTGCTGAAGCGGAATGAATCTCGGGTCGAGATTCCTTTCAACGTGGGGATGATGTGACATCCAGTAAATTTTCTTTTCATTTCGTTCTTTCTGTTTCTTTCATTTTGCGGCTTTGTGCAATTTTCGGGACGAAAATTCTTTCAACGTAGGGATGATGTGACACCCGGCATAATTGGCTTAAACATTTTAGTAACATCTAAGTCTACCTTAGCGGGAAACGTTTATAAACGGACTTAACTAGGTTAGTTGAGTCGGGTCAAGTTAGGATTGTCCAGGGTTCAATGATCTGGAGGATCATTAGGAGTCATTTTGGGAATACACTAGTACCGGGTCCCGTTGTTGGTGAAATTACATAAACTAATTAAGTGGATGTGTAGATTATTGGTTGTGTGGTGGATTATATACATAAATGTGTTTAAATGGTGTGTAGATGATTATCCGTGCTTAAATATGTTAAACATAGACTAAGGTTGCATGCTCATGTGTTAAGCTGTGTTAAAATGCGTTAAACACGACAAACTAGAAAACTAGATATACATAGGTCCTGGTTCGACCACTTCGAGTGGTCGAAGGAGGAAATGTGTCTTGGTTCGACCCTTTGCAAAGGGGCGAACCTGGGATATGGAACTGGAAGAATTTCATTCGACCAAGTCAGGGTTCATTCGACCCTGTGAAAGGGTCGAAGGAGGCTACCTTCGACCACTGAAAGGGGGCGAAGGTGGAATAGTATAAATACCAAACTTTGTCATTTTTCACCATTTCACAAACCCTAACCGTCTCAAAACACTCTCAAACGATTTTAATCACTAAGGAAGGAGTTTTTGCTTTTCTTTTTCATAATCTAACCTATCTACAACATCTAAACGAGAATCCAAGTGTGTTCTTAATCCTAAATCTTTTTAAGGCATTTTAATCCATTTTTATCTAACCCTAAATGTCCAGATCTGCTCTAAGGAAGATTTTATCAATAAAAACCTTTTAAACACCTTTCTAAATCTAAACCCTATCATTAAACATAGGTTTTGTATCAATAAACATATGTTAATTATGTGTTATGTGATGTTATGTGTTGTTTAATGATTTGCTGCTGTTCTAATGCTAGAAACATGATCTAAGGTTGCTATTGATGTTGGTTTATTGTTGTTTAGGGTTACAATTAGATAGATGGTGATATTATGGGGTTTTGGGGATGAAATCTAGGGCTTGTGCATGTTAAGTATTGTTGATGCACTTTCTGTGGACGTCACTGTCGAATAAGACTAGGGTTGAGTCTTAGTATAGTGTTACATGAGATTGTGGTGATCCATAAGGGCATTTTATGGATCTGACGCATTTGTAAATATAGGACAATACACTGAGCCAAGTTCGACCTATATACACTGGGCGAATGTGGAAGTTTTCCAAATTCGACCATCACAAATGGGCGAATGTGGAAATACTCCACATTCGACCATCATAAAGGGGCGAACGTGGAACTGGTGTATTGGACTATAAATAGCAATCTCATGTGTTATTGTTCACTTGGTGATTTGAGTTTGTACTTTGAATGCTCTCAAGGGGGAGGTCATGCCCGACCTCCCCCGGCCCCGAGATAGATGTTTATCCTACTGATAACAGTGTCTGTAACCGTTTCTGTAGTAATACGAATCTGTGATGACGTTGTTATCGTGTATTTTTGTCTCGTCTCGAATCTCCCGTCTGAAACCGAGTTGTTTTCGCTTAATCGATCCATGAATTCGGTTATTAACTGGATTCTCAAGTATTAGTGATAAAATGAATGGGGGTTTTCGATTACAAGATAAACTGAGCATTTGTAGATGATTATGGGTTGGTATTAAAAAGTTTCCTAATTGGGTAAAGATTTCATGCATGATGTGACATTTCCATAATTTTGCCATTTTGGGAAAGTATTAAAACAAGCTGGTTTTGGGGCAAAATCGGTGGGGTTTTGTAGGGATATGTTAATCATACTTGACTGCTGTGTTTGATGATGTTTTGCGATGTTTCGAATGTGTTTGAAACGTTTTTAGGAAAATTTACAAAACAGGGGCGAACCTGGACTCCTTCGACCAAACGAATGGGCGAAGGAGATATTCCAGGGGTCGAACCTAGTAAATGTTGGGCGAACCTGATCAAACGGTCGAACGTGGAAAAACGGGCGAAGGAAAACTTAAAAACGGGCGAAGGAGACTTAAAATGGGCGAAGGAGATTTTATCTGACTGGTTCGATCGTTCTGATGCAGAAATGAGATTTTTGATACAAACTAAGTATTTTATGCTTGAACCTTGTGTGTAATCTATGTGTACTTGATTAGTTAGGGTAATGAGTCACCAACGGGATGTCGGGTCGGTCTAGTGTGTCGGCTAAACATTTAAACACGCTTTAAAACATACTTGGTTACGATCTGGACAATCGGGGACTAGATAACCTTATGGTTATTAGTCGGAACACTTATGTGAACATTTTGATAGATCTCCGGTAGATGGATTATCAAGGGCTTAGCATTTTTACTAGTAACCGAAGAACGCTATCTAAGGTGAGTTCACGGCCCCACTTTTACTGCTTTAACTTTTGGGGGAGAAAACATGCGCTAAACTATTTTGGTAACATATGTCATACTATGGTTTAAACTTGTATTCTATACGATCTTTGGAAGTCCTGGGGAAACCATGAATGTGCGGGGATGCACAACGGGGGAAATGTGGATAGATCTATTGGGCGTGACCTGCCCCACTCGACGGCTTGGAGGGCCGGGCGGGTGCATGTTGTCTCGAACTTTGCTAAACATGCTGAACATATTCGGGCTGCTTAAACATATGCTAAACATTGCTAAACGTGTCCAATAATGGTTTCCAATCGTAGTAGTAATAAAACATACGCCTAGCTAGCGTACTTGGTGACATTGGTATAGTATGGACATGGTAACGTTTTGGTAACTTTGGTAACTTATGAACAAACCTGTGAACTCACCAGCATTATATGTTGACGTCTTTTTGGCATGTTTTTCTCAGGTCGCTAAGGTAGCAACAGAGGACTAGGCGCACGAGTCTGCATGGCGTCTAGTCTTAGTTTCATGTTTGGAATAAAGTTTTTGAACATTGTCGCACATGGTTTTGTAACTGGTTAAATGCTTCTGCTATGGTTTTATAAATTGAGAACTATGTTTTGTGTTTACATATTTCATATAGTGTTGTTTATTGTGACCGTTGACTTGGATCCTGGTTTGTCATGCGCCTCGCGGTAAAACTCCGCAAGTGGAAATTTGAGGGTGTGACATTTTTAGTTGTTAAAGTGTCCAATTGGTGTAAGATGTGACAACAAATGAGATGTAATTTGAGTTTTGTTAAACCAAGTAAAACCAAGCCTTAAAATGGGATTTAAATTATGTGTGTGGTTGTGTGATAATGGCATGAGTTGTGGGTGTGCTCTATGTTTGTCTAGCAATCTAATGTTTGATGTTGTTACTTTGTTGATGATTGTTATTTGTTGGTGATCATGCAACATGATGATTGTTGTTAGATGTTTATTTACACTAAAAATGGGTCTAAAAGTATGTGTAAGAAGCCATGTATGATTATGTGTGACACCCTAGGAAAATCCTACATCGATTGTGGCCAGGAGAGATCCTTGGTTCATAAGTAATGTCTTGCCTCTTAAATCACCAACGCGTTTTGGGGCTTGATGTTTGTGGATGAGAGGAGAACTCCACGGTTTAGCGTGCTCAGGTGGGAGCAGTATCAGGATGGGTGACCTCCTGGGAAGTCTCCACCAGGACAACTAAAAGCAAATCCGTTAGCTCTGGATGGGCAACCTATCGAGGCAAAGCGAACAATATTGATGGTGAGAGGAAACGGATGTTACATTATGTACGATTAGAAGTTGTTACCAATTCAAGTGAGTAGAAAATACTAATTTCACAAAAGGTTGTGTGTTGTTTTAGATCATGTTTAAATGGTTTTAGATCATATATACTTACCTGATATAAATTAGTTACTTATTTTGGTAAAGTAAATAAAAATCAAAGAATGTAAAAAACATTATAAAAAAACCATATTAAACTATTGAACATAAATGAACTTAAACGAATACGTTACCGAACGTTCACGAACGTATACGGACATATTACCGAACATTCACGAACATAAACGAACGAACGTGACCATTGTTCATTTTCGTTCGTTTAACTAAACGAACATTTTTTTTGTTCGTGTTCATTCATTTATTAAACGAACGAACACAAACGATTAAGATGATGGTGTCTTCCATTATTGAGGTTCCTGAGCAGTTAATCATATCAGGTACACATGATTAATTCTTATGTTCTTATTAATATTATTAACATCTTTATCAACATCTTCATCATATGCACCTTCTTTTTGGTGATGTTCGACTTTAAGATGAGACTTATTTAATATTAGGGGCATCATTTTTACCAACTTCATTAGAAACATTTACATATGTAGGGTTTTTTCACGGGTAGCTCAGTTGGTGAATGGATCATGGATCTCTCTTGAGGTCTCAGGTTCGATTCCCACGAAGGACATAATGAGAAATGATGGATGATTCATGGCCTATGGTCATGAGTTCGAGTCCTGATCTCGCCAGGTTTTACCGGTTCACTATTGTCGTGCCTTCGGGCGGGTATGTGGGTCGAGTTTTCCCTGGAAGCGGGCTGTCAGGCGGGCTAGGAGCTTCGTGCGTCCGTGGTGGGCCGGGTTGTGCCCCTGTCTTTGTCACTGGGGGGCGCGTACGAAGTACCCGGCGTTGTAGTTGGCCGTTCAAAAAAAAAAACATATGTAGGGACTAGCACCATCCTGAGAACTCCATTGCTCTCGCAGGCCCTTGTACGGGTAGAAAAATAGGCCCCTGTTATCATTTATCAACATATATATGAACCAAAGGGCATGTAGCTCATTGTTACCACAATGTCTATTCATGTGCATTCGCTCCCCAGTGGTGAAAATTGAAGTTCCATTGTGTGCAAAATAAAGTATTTAGGAGTAGGCTAATTTATCGTGGAAAAAAAATTATCATTGTATATATGATAATAAAAACGTATAACAAAAAATTAAAATATGATCTACATGACCACACTAGAAATTAGAATATTACATTACATAGTTATGGGGCTATATGTGGCTTATCCCCATTTCTCTTGTTTTCATAACCGGAATAGACTTCGAACCATTCTACTTACCGGCCCACTGGTTGAATAGGTTGTACTTTATGTAAGAATCAAATGACCTTATAAATGTTATAAAATAAATAGGGTATAACGGGAATAACTTGTGCAAAAATCTAGTTCAACCTCCCGTTTTCAAGTTTGACTGTGAGTGAGTTCACTTCAAATCCGGTCCTAACACCCTAACCGGACCAGCCAAGGCCCCGGTTCCTAGTCAGGTCTATGTTTCAAAACATTGTAGTAGTGCTTTATTTAGGCTTACATATAATTTATATTTTTTTTGACCACTAATCCTCCCCCCCCCCCCCCCCCCCCCCCCCGGTCTTCTACACCATTTTTTTGCATCCCTTTTGATTTGAACTCTCAATCTCCTTTAAGAAATGATTTTCTCTCTACCACTGACCGAACCTAAACAAAATATGTATATTTAATTGTGTCAAAGACATCAATTCTAACCCGTACACAGTTAAAAGCGTTAATGTGAATGATGATCGTGTAACTCGTTTATCTAGATGGTCAAACGGTGGCAGGGAAACACGGGTTTATAAATGTAAATGGGTTAAAGTGGTTTTTTTTTAACGGAACGAAACTAATGCTTGATTACCCGGGGATGCCCGTTCTTTGGGTGAAAGCTCCCCATACGCTCGGGTTTATCTATGGTATTGGTTGCACTTGCATGAAATGCTTGTTTATAATAATCAGATTATTTTTAATAAATTGTTCCCAAAGTTTGTTTAACCGACCCAAGATATGAGCCCATAATTCTGATTCTATTTATCAACGTTTCTCATCAGCTTTTATTTAGTCATAAAAGAGTTGAAATCTTTAACTGAAAAATGAAATTTTGATACCTGAAGTAAAACTTTAACCGAGTAACTTTGCCCTAAATATAAGTCTAAAGTTAAATAAGTGTTGTTAATTTCAGAGAAAAATGTGTAAGAGTATGGTTTTGTCACATTTTAGTTTAGGCGATACTAATATTTATATAATAATAATCAATAATCAATACCAATTTAACTATTCTAAAAAATCATGCCTACAGAAATATACAGAAAGAAAAAGGTTATATGCAGTTATGCACTAATTTGTTAGACGGTAATGTTTGGCGAATCGATTGAATTGTTGGGGCCAAACCAACCAAAAGAGTGTTTATGTTGACTCATTGAACCCACATTTTATTTTTATTTTTAGATCAATAGTTATATTACTCCCTTCGTCCCATTTTAAATGTCTATTTTTGCATTTTTTGTTGTCCCAAATTAAATGTCTATTTCTAAGCAATTTTCAATTTTGCACATAAAAGACAAAAAACAATCAAATATTTAAAATAATAACTTGAAGATATTATTATCATTTTGCCACATACAAACAAAGATTTTTTAATATGTGTGTTTGTGGGCCCAATGGCATCTAAATTAGGACGGAGGGAATACTTTTTTTTAAATGATAAAATGCAGTTTATGCATACTTAATTGGAGGGGTTGGGCGAGTTTGAGTGGCAGGTCAATGAAGATTCTGAGCGATTGAAGTTTGGGTTGTTTCAAAAAGGTGTTAATTTGGTTTGGGTTAAAATGAAGTTATCAAATATAGACCAAGTAGGTTCCATGACGGGTCAATACGGCTTCTGAGCAAAATAAGTTTGGATCAAAACTGAAATTTCTTAAATTTGTCAATTTGGTTTTAGTTAAAAGTGTAGGTAAATATGAAATCGGTTTAAAATGAGTCGTATTAGAAAAAAATAGCAAGATTGGTGCATCCATCATATGACAAGTAGCAACAGTGGAACCGACGACAACAAGTAGGTGGTACCTAAGATGGATCGGAGCCCAAAAACCTTAACCGACCATTCACTAATGTTTCGGTCCTCGGTTCCTTTCCACTCCTTTTCGATCTCACTCCAGGCCATTTTGGTTCGATTCAAAGCTCACGCAAAGGCATATCTTTTCATGAGCCAATGGCCTCCTCATCTTTTTTTTTTTTTTTTTTATAATGTAATTTTTTACCGAAACGTTTATATGTATTAAGTCCAGTCCTCACAAATTTTAGTGAAAACACAATTCAACCCAAGACCCAAACTAATAAACATGATTTCTTAAAAAGTCAAAAACTAAAAGGCTTAATTGGTCTCAACCTAAATCAAGTAAAAAGGAAGAAAACAATAACAAAAAAAAAGGTCACATGTCAACGCCAAAAAATTCAATCAACCTTCCCACGTTCATTCTCTTATTTCCTACGTCTACCAATCCCTTTACTTGAATCACACATTTTCATACCCTTCCCTTCCATAATAATAATAAACTCCTAACAGACTCATCTTCACCATTCCATACATTACTACAAACAATAATGGCCATTAACAATATCCTTCATCTCCTTACCTTCACACTCCTCTTTACCCTAACCCTTTCTTCTCCATCTCCATCACCTTCACCTTCTCCTCAATCAGGCTCAGATGACGACGACTCACTTCCTTCACCTTCATCTTCACCTTCATCATCACCTTCACCTTCAATGATCAGTTCTCCACCGCTTCTTCCACCTTCGGTTGGTTTTCCGCCTTCAGATCAATCACCAGACTCTGATTATCCACCACTGGATATACCTTCGCCTCCTTCTGCTTCTCCATCTCCAGCACTATCACCTGTAGAGGTTAGTGATGATAGTGCTGGAGTGGAGAGAGAGGAGGCGAAGGAATCGTCGTCTGGTGGTATGAGTGGTGCAAAGAAGGTTGGTGTAGCGTTTGGATTGATCGCAGCCGCGTGTTTTGTTGGATTTGGAGGTGTTTTGTATCGAAAGCGCCAGCAGAATATCCGACGGGCGCGGTATAGTCAGGCTGCTAGACTGGAGTTCTTCTAGATTCGGATTCGGATTCGGATTTGAGTAACATGAGTGTGAACATGTTATTACATTTTGATCTAGATCTACATGTTTAAAAAGTGTCATTTTAGATTATTATTATTATACATTGATTGATCAGTTGATGATTGTGAAAAATACAAATTACATGCGGAAATTTATGATGCTTAGATATTCATTGTTTTAATTAAATTCGGAATTATGTATTGTGTTGTAATTTTGTTTCATTTCATTTAATAATATTTTTATTTTTCGAAGGATCGACTTGAAGTTATGTCCTGGTATCGCTCTTGTAAATTTGTAATTATTCGGCATGGACCAGCTTGCCTTCCATGATTTTCTGGAACAATGTTGAGATTTGTCTCTTCATTCCCGTCTTATTATTTGTGTAGAAATTATATTATCTATCCATTTATCCATTCTAATAATTGAAAACAATAAATCTTAAAATGAAAAAAAAAAAAAAAAAAATTAAAGAGTTCCGTCATGTTACATTAATTTATTTTAAGAAAAATAAATTAAAAATGAAATTGAATTTTTCTCTTTCATGTTCCCTTCCGTAATTTTTAAGCGTTAATATCTTTTATATAAGAGATTTTTTAAAGAAAAAATACATCAAATTAACGAGCGTTTTATTATCTTTCCAACGAGTAGCATAGTGCTATATAAAAAACGAAGAAAAAAAATGCCTATTTTTTGTTAGGTTTTGTTCATACAGGAAAATAAACACAAAATGTTCAGGTAATTCATTAATCATGTATAGACAAGTCACTAATTATGTTCAAATCGGTAAATATGAATTTTATTTTCAACATGTGTTAGCATTGGAGTTGTACATTGTTTTAGATTATGTATTAGTATTAGAGTTATACATTGTTTAACGTTAGCCGTTAACATTGGAGATACATTGTTAATTGTTTTAGGTTAGGTGTTACCTGAAGTTTTCCTGCATATAACTGTAAAACACATCATTCTATTTAATATGTAAAATTGATATGTTATCTTAAATTTTTCAACCCAAAGATATTCCCATGATATAATCTAGTATTATTATATACAAATTAGTTCATACACTTTCTAATGTTTTAACTTTACACTTTTAATATATATATATATATGCACACGCTTTTAACATATTAAGTTTTCAACTTTGCAAATTGCCACTTTTATCCCATATTCTATTTTACAAGTTTTAAAAATAACTTTTCAGTTTCTACACCTATATAGCTTATACCATATATATAGTATAAGTTTTTAAGTTATTAAGTGTTTTATTAATTTAATTTTCTTGAATAACTTCGTTCTTTAATTTCTAAATAAAACTAATTTGTTGATGTGTATTAAAACTTTGTAAAATATCATTTTTGACACTCTAAGTTTTTAAATTTTGAGTTTATCCCCTTTTGTACCTTAAATTGAAAAAAACGGTTTTTTACACGCGTATTTTTATATACCTGCCAGTAAAAACTCGAGTAGGTTAAATTTCAACTTAAACTCTTTTTTTTTAAACGAGTCAGGTCAAATATAATATGTGTTTGTGCTTATTTTATATACGCTTCCAGTTCGTCTACGTTGGGACTTAAACCTTTTTTCTCTTTTTCGAAAACGAGTCAAGTCAAATATAGTACGTTTTTGTGTTTATTTTACATACGTTTGCAGTTGGTCCACGTTTCGATGTATATTTAATTTCAAACTAAGAGATGTCAAATATAAAATGTTTTCAATAGGCGCTATAAATTAAAGTTACTCTACTTTTCGACACATAAATACTTTTAGATATACTCCCAGCATCCATACCTTTTTCCAACTTGTTTTCCCATGTTTTTCGGCTTGATGATAGAGATAGGAGTAGACGTACCAGACGATTGGGTGTCTGGAGCTTTGGCCGAGACACCAGTTGGAAAAAGCAATGTTGAAATCTGGATTTGTGGTACCACATCGGCTGGTGTGACACTGGTTTGTGTCATGTACTCGTAGTTCAAGAAGATGGGAGATACGACACCGGTTGTGTGGGGTAGTTGGTGGACCCAACTACCCGGTTGAGAATGATTGTACCGTGGGATGCTTGCGATAGGGTTCGAGTTCAACATTAAGCCGGATTCTAGCATTTCTCAAAACGATCTTTCGTCTTTCATGGATGAATTGTTGGTGTGATTTGGATTATCTTTCGTCTTTCACCGGACCGGACCACCCCTCATCATGTACCACAACGCACATGGTTATCCAAAATCAAGCGGATAGGGTCCGGGATCATGCATTGGAGATGCTGTAGGTCCATGAACTAAGGGGCTGTTTGGTTTACCTCTGAATGGTTCATTCAGAGGTAACCTCTGAATCGGTCAGAGGCACGGTGGTGTTTGGTTGCAAAAAACTTGCCCTCTGAACTGAACCATTAAGACTGGATGATTCAGTTCTAGGATGATGCTGAATGAAAAAATGGACAAAATGTGCCCTCACCTCTGAACAGTCCCTTCACCTTCACCTTCACCCCTCCCTGCAGCCACCTCCTCTCCTTCCTGCCGCCACCTCCTCTCCTCCTTCTTCCCAGACCGTCGCCGGCTACCTCTTTCCTCCTGAAAACCCCCAAGGTTTCTGATCCCCCTTCTTCACCACCACCTGAAGAAGATGATGATGAATTGATGATGATGATGATAAAAGGGTGTAGTGTGTATGTGTTTTGTGAAAAGAAAAAGAAAAAGAAAAAAAGGGTGTTGTGATGTCAACGAGAAGAAGAGAAAAGAAAAATGGGGTTGGTAGGTGGTTGGGACTTGGGGATGAGAAGGAGGACAGGAGATAAGAAGAAAAATTAGAGGTGGGATGAGGTGGGTAAAGTGGTAATTTTACATTTTATTCAGAAGTTTAACCAAACAACAGTTTATGGGTTCAGCACTTACTGGTTCAGAGCCTCTTACCCTTTCAGACCTCTTATTGATTCAGCACTTACTGATTCAGCACTTGCCAAACAGCCCCTAAAACAATGTGAGCTTGTATGATGGCTCGAATTTTACATGGAAATGGTTTGAATATTACATGGATAGTAGTAACATTACCCTAAACATAAACCTGGACTTTTTCTCTCATAATCATCATGCTTCAACAATGATTGTATGAACATAAAAGGTCACACTTGTTCCCGCAAACCATTAGCAACTTAAATAATCTTCTGGTTTTCAATACAAATTATATCATCACTCACCTGAAGATCATACCAATCAGTAAAAATAGTATAACCATATATGTCATAGTTTCACTTATATAATACCACAAAAATTATTAAACTGTAATTTCTCTCTCACAGAAGATTGACTGGAGCTTCCAATTAATCCCATACTTGTATCTCATACTATGGAGGTAGTACTTTTTAATTTTTTATAAAGAATAAATATACTCTAAACCACAAATAATCATTCATTCACAACTTGATTTAGTAGCCCCTATCGTAATTTTCCTTGTAAATAATCTTCTCTTCGCATCGCGGCCATACCCTGTCATCTAAATTCATCTTCTCCAGTCAATACACGCACGTGTCAAACACGAAGAAACCATGAAAAGAACTCCCATTTTCAAAACGACTCGTTTCTTCAAATGAATATGAAATTTACAACTTCAACAATATTCTACACTGTAAATGTGTTGTTTCCCCTTGATGTGTTTGACCTCACAGGGGTCAACATTCAGCATAATTTATCACATGACAGTAGATCCAAACTAACTTACCTGTAAATACTGTTACACCCAAATCGGGAACTGAAGAGGGAAAGTTTACAGCACCTTGAGCAAAGTCAAAGTCAAAGATTCATGGAAGTCAAGATATTGCGTTCGGATAGAACGGAACATCAAACAATAGCTCCTGCTTCTTGTAGAGAGTGCCTCTCCAGTATCGAGACAGTCTCTTCCTTTGCACTGCCCATATAACACATAAAAGTCAGAATTTTGACTTTGCTGACAAATGTTTGTCAAACCAGGTCAACCCAGATAAAGCTATACTTCCAAGCTTAAATTATTGGTTTGACCCATTTGAGATAAAACATAAAGTAACCTCACTCATAAATTGCGATCTATGATATGATTAAACAATGAATTTTGATTTAGAGTCTTACCTCCCTGGTCTCAATATCTTGTATTTCCCGAGCATAGTGAGGTCCACAATGGTTGATCCTGCTCGTCCAGCTGGCAGGATACCGCCATCGTATACAAACGTACAGTGTTCCCACAAGCTTTTAAAATCTTTGATGTCAACACTACTTGGTTGACCACTAAGGTTTGCACTAGTCAAGGCCAGTGCACTCCCTGAGCCACGGGCTATCATCCTGATGAAGTCAGAATCAGGCACTCGAACTCCTATGCTATCCAATCCTGGGTTTAACGACTTCTCTAGAATACTTGATTCCCCTACAAAAACAAAATTATTTTAGCTAAAATGACAAGACACCAAATAATTCCTCCCTAAATCACTAAATCATTTTATTTCATAAACTAGATTACCAGTGTAAAAAAATATTTTCTTATAATTATATGTAAAACATCAACTACTTACCAAGCTCAGGAAAGAAAAAATATACATACAAATAAATATTGTGTTGCTCGGCCCACACAAGCTGGTTTGACTTGTCCTAAAAAGTACATGGTTTAGCCAGCAAGTTTGGCCACCAAAACCATACTGCAACTTGGGCTCAGCTTGTTACCGTGGCCCGTGCCTGACCAAGCCAGCTCATTTGATTGGTTAGCCGAATTGGCTCCTTTCAGCATATGAACAAATCTATATAAACCACTTGTAACTTATAATCTATAGCTACCATTATTCTTAGGCTCTTAGCAACTTTATACAATTAGTATAATGTCTTGGAGAAGGTTTTAACTGTAATATTATCTCTAGTGTTCTATTTATAGTTTTATACTTTTATACTATCCCATGTGAACTGAGCTAAGGAACCAACTAAGTACATAATAACCAAACTTGTATAAGCTGAGTCACGGCCTGAGCGTTAAGCAAGGCAGCCAAAAATGACAACCTACAGGTATTTATTTATTTTTTTCACGAGTTAGCAAGCTCAAGTTAAGCTAGGCTCAGATACACCCCTAATTGCAATGGTTGACTTAACACATAAACGCTTAACTATTCGCCAAATTGGGAGAGTTCATGGTCTAGTTTGGTCGGTTTTGACGAAAATTCTAGGCTGAACCTCGAACTACTACTGTTCCGAAAAAACAGCAAACTGCAAACCAAACTGACCAGGTTCTTAAATCAAAATTCTTAGTTTGTATTAAAGTTTTGAAGATCATAAAAGATGGTTCTCATGAACACTATGCATATGGAAAAATGAATATTCCAAAACAAGTCGCTTCAGTTGACATATCTGGTCCCAAGTTCAAAACCTTGAATTAAACAGTTAAACCATATAAACCTCAAAAATGCCAAACCAGCCAACTTGCTTCAGTTTGGACGGTTCAATCAGTTTAAACCGTTAATAAACCCCACAACGTCAAATATTAAACTATTGAAAATCTGAAACAACCATACAGAGTCTGAAGTTAGGAACCAAACCTCTTGTTAACACCACGGTTACCGGCCCAGGAAGAAGACTCTCAAGCAAACCAACCGGCAGATGATCCGTAACAGCAAACCGCCCGATATCTCTCACATCACCAACACATATTGCCAAAGGACTAGTATGCTTCCTCCCTTTAATCTCATAAATCCTATTAACCGCATCTACATTACTGCATTACCACCCAAACAAAAAAAAATCAACAATTACCATCTAAAAACCAACATTTTATTCACACAAGCATATCGTCGAACACCTGGTGTGCAACCACAAAACTCAATAGAAACATTAACAAACTCACAAACATACCAAGCATCACATGCGAAACCATAAAGGGTATCAGTGGGGACCGCTATAACCTTCCCAGCTCTCAAAGCATCAACTGCTTCGTCAGTATAAACCTCTGTTGCAGGTCGAACGATCCCAGAAACACTTTCGATAATACCCTGTTCGCATCTATTCAAACTCCAAGCCATTTTTCTTATCGATTTACCTACAAGTATTCTGCTTTGTTGACCAATTCTTGATAATCCAAACGTTGGTACACCTGAAATTATAAAAAAAAAAAAAAGAAAAAAAAAAAGAAACTGGGGTTTAACAACAACGCAAAACATAAAAAACTATAACTAAGTGCATAAATAATAATAATAATAAAACAAGTTTGAAAATTGAAAGAAACCCAGAAAGGGTACCTGAAAAATGGTTGAACAGAGGTAATCGAAAGGTTAGTATGGTATGGTTTATTGTTGTATACATAAATAAATAATAAATAATCTTTTTTTTTTTTTCTTCCAAGCGGATTGTGCGCCGTAATTTGTCAGAAAATAATCAGTGGAAGGAGATAAAGATTGGAAGATACTCCAATATTAACGGAAATATTATTTTTTTTGAACGCCAACGAAACAATTTCCGAGCATTCTCGAGTATCTGATTCTCGGGCACCCTTTTGGCGAATCAGATACTCGAGAGTACCCGGGCCACCAATTGCCACCAATTCCCGGGAAAACCCGACCACTCACCCGCCCGAAGGCACGACAGTAAAATGATCGGTAAAATCGGTCGGAATCAGAACTCGAACCCAAGCCAATATTAACGGAAATATTGAAGGCGTGCAAGGAGATTTAAAATATTCTAATTATCAAACCATTTATGCAATTGTGTGTTGTACCATTAGCTTTAAGGGTGTTTTGTGCGTGCTTGATTGTACCATGTGTGTTGAGAGTTGTACGTAGACATACACCTCACCTATACACGTGTATTCTTCTCCTTCCTCTCCACCTCTTTTTCCCTGCTCTCTTCTCAGGCACATCTCTCTCCTCTCTCTCTCTCTCTCTCTCTCTCTCTCTCTCTCTCACCTACCTTCTCCTCATCTCTCTCTCTCTAACCTCACACCGACACCACCATCATCGCCGCCTGAAGCATCACCCATCACATAATACACAAGGAAGATAAGGTCCGATTTGTGGATTTCCGACAGAGCACAACCTGGCGTTCGCACCCCTCAGTGATGATGGTTTCGATATGCGGCGGAATTATATGATAACAAATGGGCTTAACTCGATGTTTGTTTCCTCTTTGTAATTTTATAAGGTAGGGAAAAGTCATTACTTGAGTTTGACCCTTCAACGATTTTATGGACGGTTAATAAATTGATTTTGAATTTATTATGTTGCTAGAAATAATAAATATGCTCATTATTTTATTATGTCAAAGTGCAGCAAATCGATGGTCGTTAGCAAATCTGTGGTAATTGAAGATTATAAAGAGTATGCCATTTTTTGATACAATAATCTGCAATCACATCTTTCATCCACTAAAGCACTTTAATCATGGGGACTCCTGATGTTTTCTCATCGTCCTTTATATTTCATCTTATCAAAGGTGCACAATTTTGCTCTAATTTTATAGCAATCACAAGTTACATTTCTGTAAGTTGTTTTATAGTTTGAATTGATCGATTGTTGCTTTTTTTGGAATAAAATAAGATATTTGTGCATTTTTTCAAGTGATACTAAACCCCAGGACTTGCATTGGAGAAAAAACAAAATTAAATACTTGAGAGCTTGAACGAAAATATCTTTTTTCTTTAATTTTTTTTTTTTTTTTTTTGAACTGTATGTATGATCAAAGACCTGGAGGTGATTGATAACTTTGTTTTGTTTTGCAAGGAGTTGTAAATTTTGCTTAACCTTGATTTATGTTTTGCATCTAAAGAATGAAGCCTAATCTGTGCTTTGGAAGGTTATCTCTTGCTTCTCAAAATGTCTAATCAGTGTAAGATCATGTTCCTATATCCTGTTTGGTATGTGTTGGATGGCTCCTTATATGTTCAAGATAGAGTTGTATGTTATTTTAGTATAGTTTTCTGTACGGATGTCTACGAGCTTATGCATTTAGTACCATCTGCATATGTATAGTGTATGAACCTCTTTACTGATAGCATGCATGAGCTTACCTAATCTGTTTCATTAATATTGTTTTAAAAAGATAGGAATGTGCGAACAAAAGTAAATACGCCTTTTATTGGCTGTGTGTTCGAATTATATAGTAATAATCTATGTGGCAATAATCGGTTTCGCGTTATTTAGTAGATTTGATTATGAATATATAATTGACCCGCTACTAAAAAAGTTATCCATTTTGGACCCGAATTGCTTTAAGATATAAGGTCCAGTTCCCTAAATCATCATTAACCGTCAAATTTTAGCTTTTTAAACAGATTAGCTTTAAGCATTTCATAATGGATTTTTCGCTCTCAATATACCGTGTTCACTACAAAAATTAGTTCTCCATTGGCTGTCAATGCATAACCATTCGTATCGCCTACAGCTGTTGTTTTTATTATCAATAGATGTAGTCTGTTATTTTTACAAGCACAAATGGGTCAAAACTGATATGCTGATGGTGGTTTCTATTTTGTTCTTTTTGCAGAAAGTTTAATTGTTGATATTACAAAGGTCATACTCAATTAATTGTTCTGCTACTGGTTCTTTCAAACTCAACAGAGATACATTTGTCATTTTTTTTCAAGAGTCACCAGAGATGCATTTTTCATTTTGGTTAGGATGCTATGTGGGCATTGTTTCATTTTTGAACTCTTTAAGTGGCTGGAGTTGGATTGTGGTTACTTGCTCAATTGACCATTGTAAATTAGTATGTTTATTGGGTTGGGGATCTTCCGTATCCGGTTCTAGAGATTCAAACTTTGTCAAAAGTCAAAGTAAATTGGAAAAATCTTGAAGTCCATAGTCTGCTATTATTACTTATTTGTTCTTATACGTAATCAAATGTTATACGGCTCATATCCAACTACTTATTAACAAAAATACGATCACCAGATTGCCCCCCGCCGCAACGCGCGGGGGACACCATCTAGTTGGATATAAAATGTGAATCGATATATGGGCTTGTGTGTATTGGGTTGTACCAATATTAGATATTTAGATTGGATATAAATGTTTATAGATCCTTGTATTGGGCTTTCACATGTGAGTCCATGTTGTATTTAAACTTAGAGGTGCACAAACCATGTTTTTTCAATACCCGGTTTTAGGTAAGGTCGGGTATCACTTTGACTGAGTATTGAAAGAACCGGTTTCATTTCCGGTTCCCAGCAAAAAAATCCATACCCAGTATACCCGGTTCCGGGTATACCGGGTATTAAAAAAAACAGGTACACCGGGTATTGAATTCTTTTTATACAATCACGTCGAAAGGTAGTGTGACTTAGATGATTAAAAAACCCGGTTACGGGTATTAAAAAACCCGGGTACAACTGGGTATAAATCGGGTCCGGTTTTTTTTTTTTTTTTTTTTTTTTTTACATAGAAATCTACCCTATGCATACCTGGCGGGTAGGGGTCGGGTATGGTTCCGTGTTTTTTTTTTCCCGGTTCCGGTTTTTTTGTGCACCTCTATTTAAACTAATCCCAACTCAAGTTTTTTGTATAGAACCTTGGCTCGAACTTGTTTGAGCTCGACTTGGTTCGATGCTGCACTTAAATGTTCGTATCCAAATCACTATGGGTTATACTATTTTGGACAGAGGTATTGACTATTGAATTAAAAGTGGGCTTATGGTGGGCTCAATCACAAAGGAGTGATGGGCTTTGGCCTATGTTATTCGGTTAAATCGGATTGGTAAACTTTAAAACCGATAATGAACCGAATTCGTTATTGGGTTACATACCAAACCGAGTAACCGAATACAAGTGAAAATAAAGGTAACAAGCCAAGTGCAAAATAATTAAATAACAAATTTGTGTAAGAATACAACTAGAAATATTCCTAGGGAAATATTACATGTTGGCTAAGTTTTATAAAACAAATTATAGAAAGAAGAATATTAAAAGTCCAAAGTTCCATTTGAACAGTTTACAAGACATTTATATAACAAAAGCTTTCAAGAAACATCAACAAATCAAAATTTCACCACAAATTAACGACCATATCTCCACTAAACATATTAAAAAAAAAAAAAAAAAAAAAAAAAAAAAAAAAAACCCATATGTAATCAATAAATATCATACAAACAACACAAACCAAACATATTAACCTATAAAATCCAAACTCAAAATCTTAACCTTCATTACTCTTTTTGTAAATTTCAAGCTTTCCAGTTAACTTCAACTTGGTATACTTGAGACATCGTTGGTGGTGGTGGTGGCGGCGGTTGTGGCACCACTTGTGGTGGTGATGCAGCTCCGTGTTCTGTTGGATCTGAAGGAGACTCGTTTGTTGAAGCCATATATGATGGTGGTGGTGGCGGCGGTGGTGGCAATGATTGTGGACTGTCCAAAGCTGGTAATGGTGATGGTGGCGTGGTTTCAACATTTGGAGAATCACGTTGTTGATTCGATATACTACGCCACCATCTTCGCAACTTTAAGGCCTCCATGACAATGGACCTAGTACATATTGCAGCCCCACAACCCGCAAAAGATGAAATAATAATTGATAGCATTGGCCGAAGATCAGCCTACACGTCATTGAAACGATTGTCACACATTATATGTTGGTGCAATACGAATATATAATGATAAGTCGTGTAATTATTTTATCATTTATTTAACAAGTGAAAACAATATTGGAATTGTGACATTATGTTTACTAGTTCATTTGATTAAATACCAACATATGCATAATAAATATAATGATTCTACTTACCACAGAGACAAAAATATGGCCGAAAATGACCACAAATGCGAACTGAATTGATGCATATAACCATACAAATCTTCGTTTCACTGTAAAAAGAAAAATAAAAACTCAAGATCTTTAAATTAAAACATCTTTTAGAAGCGTAATGTTTAGGTTTATGTTGGTGGTGGCCCACAAAACTAGGGTGTATAAGCACTCTTAAGTAAAGCTGACTAAGTTCGAGCCCACACTCAAGCTTAACTCATGTGTAGTATTATAAGTTTGGACTCGGTTTGTTTGTTATTTTGCTAGTTTTTATGTGTATGCATAATTATATATAATTATTTTATAATATATTTGATTTTACATAAATATTACTGCATTTATAAAAATAAACATATTTGTGTACGATCGCCAACTAACCAAGCTTGGCATATAAAACCTGGTCGCAAGCTTATTAATCAGATGAGTTTTAATGTAAAAATGTGTATAACTTAGTTTGAGATTATTAGTTAGCCGATCTTGAATAGCGCACAAGTGGTTGCATTCATGTACACCTTTGACGAAAGGCGAAAGTGACACAATGTGTTTTTGTTTTATTTAAAGTAGAAAACTTACCTATGGCAGTAGAAGTCATGGATGAGAGAAGCCCTAATACACAAGAAAATGGAAGAGATATAGCAATTGAACTTTTACCCATATCCCCAACCTTCACAAGAATACACTTTATCAATACAAAATCACCATAAATAATAAAAATATTGGTTGTGTTTGCGAATGAAATTCATTCTAAATTTCGTTCTTCCAAACACAACCCCACATAAAATCCTTACGAAACTTTACCAGAAGCTGCTCAAGAAAACAAAAGTATGCAAGCGTGCTAACAATAACCAGAATCGGTACTTCTTGCCACACACGATAAATTGCACTGCCCGAATGAAAATAAAAGTCAGTATTAGACTAAATTCGACTTCAAAATCTTTAAAAGGTAATATAAACTTGCCTGTACGCGTTAACTTCAACATGATGATCATGGGCTGCAATTGTACCGTTATCTCGGTTTCTACTTTGGATTCTTAGAAGTGTAACAGGTAGATTTTCAACATCTTGATGGCACACATCACATGTTTTGTTACCTTTTAGGCTAAACCATTTTATGGCACATTCTTTATGGGCTAAAGCAAGTTCACCTTTGCAACTGCATTCCATCTTTAAGGTTTCTCCACCTTCACATAACTCAATTAAACATATCCTACAAACCGCCTCTTCTTCGGCTATATCATCCCCCTCGGCTTCAAAAAATAAGAAGGTTTATCATTTGTTATCAAAGTCATATCAATAACGAAATGAAGATTGATCTTTTTGATGATATTTGGTTGGTTTTTGGATTTGGGTTTTAAAAATGGTAATCTTTTAGTAAATAACAATATTTTATATACCTTATTTACTAAAACTTAAACATAATTACTTTCAAAACGCAAATCCAAACATAAGTTTTGTGCTCGTTTAGATCACAATAAAGTAGCAAGTTTACCATCAACGTCCGTAAAAGTAGGGGTTGGTTTCATGGAATCAAACTCTTTCACTCGTGGAGTTGTAGGGATTACACGGAAGAAGGAATCCATTCGCTTATAATGCGTGTCTTCATTGAGGATGGGTACGGATTGAGACCGATATATATGGTCGTGAACTTTAGTCTACAATAATCAAACATTTTTTTCGTTTTCACTTAATCTCAATTGCAACATATCTCATATTGATAGAATAATGAGTAGTCAACTAAGTTTGAAGTGTCATATAAAAATAAATAACTAAAAGGGAAACATATCAAATACATGAAAGTAAAGGGTTAGATAATCCAATTAACTCACTTGCAAATTAAGTGAACCTCCTGCTCTTCTCAATCCAGACTCAGAATCCGAAAGTCCAGTACTCAAGCCAAAAGGTCGAGATGGTGTTGTGATCTTTGTAAACATTTTTGTGAGCGACCATGATCTTGCAATAGACGATTTTTCCTCTGGTAAAGAACCCGGGCCTATTGAAATCATTACATCTGAATTAATATTTTTGTTCTTAAAACTCGATTTTGGTAAAAGATTTTTCTTTAAAGATTTGTTTGTTGATGAACACGTCTCAGGGGACGCCGCCACATTGAAATTCACTCTCTTGTGAAATCGGGGCAGTGGAGGAGGTGGTGGTGGTGGAGGCATTTGCATTTGAACACAAGATTGTATTGTTCTTGATGGCATCTCCAAAACAACATGTTCTTTCAAATGGTTTTCACCCTGAATAAAAAAAACAAAAAAAAATAAAAAAAACCCTCATTAGAATGATTAAAACATCAAAAAAATTGAAATTTTGGCAAGGAAAATAATATGTTTTGCTAACATTGCAAGTGGATCAAGCAAGTATCATATCATGATCAATGGGTATACTAGATTTATAAATGATGACTTATGATATTAGCTAAAGTTTTCACCTTTTGAAATTGTAACTAACATCATCACCTTTTTATTTGACTATACGGTTAAAGCCCTATAGTCCGTCTTTATTTTGTAGTCCCCATTTATATATACAAAATGTGATCACGGGACTCGCAAAATAAATGAAAATGATAAAAAAAATCTAAAGCTTTCCACATTTTGAGTTTTTTTAATTAAAACAAGTGCATTATAAGTAAATAAAAGGTTTGTAGAATCTCTAAACCATACAAACTATGAATGAATAAAGTTCTTGCATTTGAAAGTGAGTTCTTTATTCGACACAAATCTTAAGGCGCAAAACGTTTAAACCATCATTTTTAATTGTGGGTCCCGTAAATAATAAAGGACCCACATTATCGAAAGAAAAGAGTATAAACAAATAAAACTTAATCTTTTCCACATCATTTACAACTAAAAAAAAAAAGAAACATTAGCATAATTTGGGGATTTTAATTGAAGATAAATGCAATTATGCAATCCAAATCATTCTGCACTAACAAAAGCGTATGGAAGTTTATAGTGATACTTATAAAAGCCACAAAGGTCGAATCAAAACCTTTTTTTTTTCAAAATTCCAAGTCACACGACGTATGTCATCAATTTAAATAACATTATTCCAATTAACTGGCCCTTAAAAGCTGTGATCATAAGCCTTTGATTAAACAAGATAATATTGAATATATAATCTCAAAGCAAGATTACTTGCTTTCTTTAATGCTTCATAAGAAAGTCAACAAATTGGTCGTGAAATGTAAAGGTCATGAATACTACAAATCTTGAAACTCAAGTTATATGGTTAAAGTTCAAGTTTTTAAGATAAAAAGTTTATGTTTTATAGAAAAGAAACCCCTTTTGCCGACAGCGCCTAGAGGGCGTGACAAGTAGGCACTCATCCTTTTGCGTGTGGTTGTGAAAGTGTCCTTAAAGAAACGCTTTGGTCATAAAGTATTTAATGTGAGCGGTGAGCCGCTGATTTATATATAATTAGAATATTTTTTTTTCACAACGTATACTACAACTTGGCTATAATACCGATATAGCTTGTGTCACGGTGTAGCAAGTAATTTTAAGAGCGTATAAATCAGGATCTTGGAAAGAATCTAGTTATTTAAATAATTTTAAACTTATTAAAAAGGTAACACTTAGAATACAATGAGTTAATGATTGATGCATAATCAAAACACATATATTTCATATTTTAATTTTAAAGGCTCAAACATATTACCTTCCAAATTCTAAGAAAATGTAAAAAGAGGGGTTCAAATGCTTTTAACATGATTGGAGTGTCAAGCAAGAACTACAAGGGGAACTCTAAAAGTAGCTTAAAAGAACATTTAGGATTCACTTTGACTGTTGCTATATTGTCTAAAATACCCTTGTCTTTCCTTGTAACAAAAAAATTATAATAATCTTTATTGTTTAAGTTGAAAAATTTACAACCTTTATTGTTAAAGATCAAAAAATTTTATTCTTGGTTATTAAATTTCAAAAATTTATAATCTTTATTGTTCAATTTTAAAAATCTTTAATCTTTTATAGTTCAAATAAAAATGTTATAATCTTTGTTGTTCAATTCTAAAAATTTATAATCCTTTGTGTTCCATTTGAAAATATATAATATTTTTTTGTTCAGTTTCAAAATTTTATAACTGGAAACAAAACAGATTGAGGGGTACAATTTTGTTTTAATGATCAAAATCTTTCGTAAAATGCTTTGCTCCTTATCATAAAAAAGTTCTAACAAGTTACCTTTATAATCTAACATACCCAGATGCTTAATTATTAAAAAGATCATAAATTTAGTCATCAAATCTGAAACTAAGAATGACAGGGGAGAGAAATATTAAAACCGAAGACAAGAAAATTAAGAGCCATCCGATTTTAATATGGCTGTAAACGGGTCATTCTTGATTACAGAATTTAATCAAGAATGACCCCGTTTGCAGCAAGCCGTATTAAAATTAAAGAAAAAAACGTAAGAAAACAAAAGAGGGAAATGAAAACTAACCATTTGAAAGGGGATTGCAACTCCTACAGTTTGAGAAGAACTTGAGTCATGCACCTCATCACCTGAAGATTTAATGCCATTCTTTTCTTGAGAATTCATGTCTTCATGCAGCAGTTTGAGGTGAATTGTGATCTTTTTGGGTCACCTGGAAAAGTTTATGAGAGAGAGTAAGAGAGACTGAGAGAGAGTGTGTGTGTTTTTTTTAGAGAGAATTAGGTATGTATTAATATGAAGATAATATCATCTGTTCTTCATGTTTCTATTTTTATTGATAAAAATAATAAATATATTAAATCAACTTTAATGTGTTCACCGTTCAAAAAAAAAAAACTTTAATGTGTTCAATTATATGTCTAAAATTCAGGGTTTGTCTTTATGTAGAGAACTCAATTACCTTAAGTATCATCATACTAAAATACATGTGATTTCACATTGCTTCGAAAAATAATTAATTTTTGATAGAAGAGTATTTATATGGGAATTCTTATATCGTTTGCAACCATATAATTTAAGGAAAAGTTTAATATGTGTATCAGTTTATACACTCATCTAGATCTCTAATATAGGAAATAGCTATATGTACAAAGACCATATTTCATATTTTGTGAGAAATATGAGAAAGATTAGGAATTGATATGTGTACGTCATTTTTTAGACTTATTCATGATGTTTTGAATTATTTAGGTTAAAATAACACCAAACATAATAATGAAAAACATAAAACAATTTATTTCGGGCTTAAAAACTTAAAACACCATGCCAAGACCATGTGTTCTAAATTGTTGTGTTTTAGCTATATTTTAAATTCCATGCTATAATACATTGCATTGTGTTTTAAATTATTGTGTTTAGTGTTTTTCTAGCAAAAGCAACCCAAACATCATACCTAAATCCAAAACATAATGCCCACATGTCAATTCTTAATCTTTCTCACGAAATATAGCCTTTGTAACGAACCTTTCCGTATATGTATTTTATTTATTTTTTTGTGAGTTGAAGAATGAGCAACTATAACATGAGAAAAAAGAGTGAACAAGTATAATACATTTTAAAAAGGTAGATATGAGGATTTAAATGTAAGGGGAGCTTAAAATTAAGGTGAATAATTTTTATGAGTAAGGGTGTTTAATGATACTGAAAGAAATAATATTTTTCATTTTTTAAAAAAAATAATATCTTTAATTAAAATATAAGTATTATTAATTAAGTAGGAGAAATAAAGATAATAAGTATACATAATTAAGTAAGAGAAAGAAACGGAAAAATCATAAAATAGATGACTCCAGTGAATGACACGTGTTTTAGTAAAAAAATTAACAAGCAAATTTTGTATTTCAAATTAGTAATATTAGGTAGAGCGCTAAAAAGATTTGGTAAGTTTGTTGTAATAAAATTGAAAATATCTTAAGAAAACTGTTAATATAAATATAAAGACGAAACTTTGACAACTAGAGACTAATATCCTCAAAATATCACTGCGATAATAGATCTTATAACAATGATATCATCGGGATGAAATGAATTAAATTCAAGGAAAGAATGAAATAAAGAACATGAGATGTACGAGGAAAGCCCTTGATTAACTTAGATCTCCGGCATAAAACCTCAGGAGCAGAAAATTGTCTGATGCCTTGTTGTTTATATTAAAAGAAATTAAAGAGTACAACTTTGGAAACAATGGATCGATCGACTAAATTTTACAATCAGTAGGTGTGTTGTGAGTGAAAGAAATGAGTGTTAGCTAAAAGTGGAAAGCAGTAAGTGCCTTAAATGATCGTCCATAGTCCATTTTTATACTATAAAATGAAATAACTAACATCCCGAGAAATCTGGGATTAGTTATACTAAGTCCAATTAGCCGTTATGAATCTTCCTCCTTCACAAGTCTTCCAACGGGTATCAACTGAAGCTCCGAGATTCAAGAAAAACCTAGTCTTTAGTAATTCAGTTAGACTTACCTGCATAAAGAATTTTAAACGACAAGGACAGTTAGTCATTCTTAAGATATATTAAAAAGACATTATACAAATATATTCTAAACATAGTAATATCTCAATCATTCGGGGATATACACTCGATATAGATCATAAAAACATCCCTGAAATATTCAGCACCAACAATTGTCCTCAAAATTATAACGTTATGCATTCAAGGTATAACGGTCATAAGCACTCGAGTGCTGACGTCAGCGTGTCAGTCGATTTGACATGCTGCTAGATTCGAGGCACTTATTATGGAGTAGCCGTTTGAAATTATATCTCTTATCATTTCAATATGTAGAGCTATCTCCTGCCTTTAGAACGACATTCCAGATCCTTTGAAAGGTATCTCTTTTTTCTTTTCTTCTTCCCTCCAAACCTGCAAAAAAAATTATCTCCCAAAAACCCAATGACAAATAAACGCACAAGCCACAAGGGCTGCTACGAATGCTGAAATCTCTAGTGATTTCCACCCCTAGCGTTTGCTTGATAACCCCGAAGATGAGATATGTACTTTCACTGATAAAGACATCTCAACTATTCAAGAATCAAGGGTTTTTCCTAAGTCTGCCATTTCTGAGCTTATGATCGGAACATGAAATCAGACTTTATTTCTGACAGATGGGTTTGCTTTTTATATATCCCCTTCGCTCTTGGCTTGAGATATCCATTCCCTAAATTCGTGAGCAACTTTTTTCGAACCACCGGAATGTGTTACGCTCAAGCCATGCCCGAAGTATGGAAAATCCTTGCAGTTCTGAGCAGGATAGTTGAAAATCACAACATTCCTCTTGAAATCGAGGATCTGTCCATGGTGTACAAACTAAGGACACACGGATCTCACAGATTGTCCTTCAACTGATACACAAAGATCCTCCTTTCCTGAACAATTTTGTCAAAACAGAAAAATCATGGAAATCGAAATTCTTTTTTGTTAGAAGGGACTTGATTCCGGGAGGAAAGAGTCTTCCTAAATCATGGCTAAAAAGTGGTATTAAAAATAAAAACAAAATTTAATTTTAGCTTATCCTGAAGATGTCTTTGACATTCGGAATTTTGTTTTTCTTTTCGGGTGCAAGACTGGATCAGATAGTTCCTCCCTTTGAAGATTCATTTATCAGGATCAAACAAGTCAGGGATCTACCCAATATTGAGAAAACCTTTGAAGTTGAAGCTTCCCAATCTACCAGCCAAGTCATCCCTATGTCTAGTAAGTCAGATTATTATCCTGAAATATCAAAATTAAACATACTAATATGATATCCTAATCTAGGCAAGAAGATCTTTTCCTTCTATCTTGAGGATATCGACAGCCTCATAACTTCCAAGCCCGCGAAAGTCATATCTCCTACTTTCACAAGGATGCCACGTCCTCCTCTAAAATCCAAGCCCTCTTCTTCCAAGAAGCGCAAAGGGTCTGCTACTCCAAGCTCTGAACCTTCCACCTTTGATGGCATAGGATTCCATGATGCACAAACCAAACTTGCTAATGTCTTTATCCAGGTATGATAATATCCTGAAGATAACACTTAGTTCAAAACATTTTCATAGATTTACATACTCTCTTCTTTTTCAAGGACAAGAACATCTCCAGAAGGCCTTTGATGTAGTAGCCTCCCAAGTCTAGGAGTCAATGTCCACTATCTCTGACTTGAGGAAAATTTCCTTTGCCAAGGTGGCTGATATGACATGGATGATGGACAAACTGGAGAAGGGGCTCAAGGCAGCCCTGAGTGAAAAAGAGAAGGTGATAGCTAAGAAGGACAAGGAAATGGAAGAATACAAGGCAGGTTTGATGTCTTCAGCTACTATCTCTATGGTTTAAACCCGAGTGAAAATGGCCCTTTAATCCAATGATCCGTTATTCGACAAATCTGAATGGGATATTGAAGGATGGCAGGCTAGGATAGTCTCACTCGGTGGTGTCCCTGTGGTTTATTCTGACCCAGCACAAGGTGAACTCATTCTTGATGAACTTTTAATTGCTGAAGATGCTGAGGATACCACTTTGAAGATAGCAGCGGAGGTGGTCGAATGAGCTAAGGCAGGAAATGATGGCGGGAATGAAAAGGCCTGAGACCACTTGTTTAGGCTTCTTAGTAGTAATCTGTGGTAGTGGTCGTATTTTAGTTGTCTTGTCTCAAAACACTTTTATTTTCCTGTGTACTTAGAACAATATTTGACAACTTGGGGTCGACAGATCTTGTTTTTTCTTTCAGGACAAAGCCCAAATTTGTCTTTGACCTGCTATGGAGCTCGATTATTAACCCATGGTGGATGGGTTTCGGTTTATGGACAAAGTCAAGGGTTAACTTTCACTTATCTAAATAAATAAAACAGTCAACTTTTGCTTTTATATCTTGAGCATTGTTTATTTTCCATCCTTGCGATGTCACTTTAGAAGTTCTAAATATTGGTTAAGCATACACAAAGACGAAATACAAGGGAAAGATTATACCTGTTACTTCAAACAAATCATTGATTGGCCTAGAACAAAATTTGTTAAAACAGGAATCACACTTTAGACACATCATAAAATTAATCATCCTGAGGATGTCCCCAGTATCATTCTCCTGATGCATCCTGAAGTTCTTCCAATATGATTTTGTCCCAAATCAATAATTTTTGTACTTATAAAATTGATCAATCATTGTAAGAAATAATCAATACGGATTAGCTTTCAACCAATACTTATGATAAACTTGGGATCATACCATACTTAGTTAATGTCTTGGGCCAAAGCCAATCCTTAGGATAACTTGGGACGAAGACAATACTTAGGGTAACTTAGGACTAAGCCAGATAATCATAAGTGACACGATTGTGTCTAAACCTTAGTTTAACACGAATGTGTTAAATGCCTTCTTATGTTAGAGTTCAACATATATCCCAATGATGATGAAATTGTCAGCCACTAAAGTGTGAACTGGTCCCATCATCCTGAAATATATTTGAAAATCGTGCGCTCCAGGTGGAGTGTTCAAACTCAATTCTTCAAGAAAGGTGAACACTTTTAAACCTTAGAAGGTATTAAGTACCTTAAACGTAGAGAGGGGGCCAATCCTCTGATCTTCAACTGCATATCCTCGAGATGTATATGAAAACACTTTGAGAAGCACTTTTTTCGAAAAATCAAATTAGAATAAATCTAAATCATAAGTCAAATACACAACGTGAAATATGATATACCTTGGAGAATTCTAGCTGAACTTTTACCTTACATATGATAATACTTTAGGTGGATAGCATTCCATGATCTAGGGAGGCGTTCTGGCACCATAAGGCACATCTACCACCGTGCCATGGTCATCGTAACTGTCAAAGCATCAATTGTGTCTACCTTAATTAAACAAGTTATATACTTCAGTTGACCTCCAATGTCACAAACCCTCCACGTCTCGGTTTTATCTTGTTAAACCTTTGTGTCTTGTTTTTTTGCCCAATCACTTATCACATTTGAAGTAATAAGTGCATATGGATTGCAATGGAACACCAATTTGCAACATCATACGATAACATGAAAATTAGCGACACCCATAAAAAATTCTTAGGCCCGCCACTAACAACCGCATTGCTAAATTTTTTGTTATGCAAAACAGATGCATGAGCAATTGTTTAATGCACATGCGGATATCTATATTTTTTATTACATGTATGTGCATATACACACAAGTACATGTGCATATCAAATGTATAATGGTGTTGTTTAGATTTAATAAAATGTATATTGTTGGTGGTGAAATCCTCAAGATATTACTTACTTATATTTATCCTTTGACATCCTCAGGATACTAAAGGCTGAACAGGATTCAGTATGTGAATGCAAGTATACTCAAACAACAACAAGCTTTATGACATTGCTCTAATGGCTCTATTGACATATTCTAAGTCAGAGAAGAGGGAAATAACGTATAACACAAGTCTTTGATGAAGAAAGGGTAAAAATGTAACCGTCCAAGATTAACTATAGGCGAATATCTCGGAAGGCAGTTATGTAACGGCTGGAATTCATTCAAAGAGAGATACGTTGAGCTGAAACAGTCAAGGCATAGCTGATTTGTAGAAATATTTTGTTTAATGCTTAGACTATAAATAGGGATGTGATGGACGAGCTTAGGACACTTCTTAGCCACTTGAACTCTTACTTTCCATAAGTTTACACACACAACTCCAACTTGTATTCATAACATCTCGTCCATCCCATTTCCAAAGTTGTAACTATTTTCTTTATTAATATTAACAAACAAAGGCAGGGGCTTAGACTCCTCCCGAGGTTTTGTGCCGGCGATCATCATTGATCAAGGGTTTTCCTCGTACATCGAGTGTTCTAGTCTTGTTACATTTCATTTATATTCATTCGTTACATCCTTGTCATAGACAGTTTCATTCTCAGGATATAACTGTCCATCCTTACCATTTCCTTTGTCATCCTGAACATAGTTGTCAATAAGCATTTCTTTGATATCCTAAACGTGACATCCTTAATATATAACTGATTTTCAAACATAACAAACATTTTTAGCACTCTACCTCACATATTCTAATTTGGAATACAAAGTTGTTTTTACTTGATAATATTTAACCAAAACATATACATATACATATTAGTTGTATTTTGTTCTTTGCATGTAGTTGTATTTGTGTTTGTTTGTTCCATGCATAAGTCATACTAACCCATAAGATCAATGGTGAACTTCTTCCATTTTATAAGCTAGGAATGGTTTTGGAGCCTGGTGTCATGACCCACCAAAATTCAGATCACAATGTCAGCAATTATACCAGTTACATGGTTGATTTCTACTAGCAAACAAGGCTGATTTTTCCTTAGAAAAACAACATTTTGGGGCACAGAAATATCAAGGGAGATCTAGAGTTTTCCAGCAAAAGAAATATCCAATATATTAACCTTTGATTATCAAGAATACACCTTGTAAATATAAAAGAGACTTGTAATATAGTAAGAAATCTCTAGATTAGGAATGATCTAGTGTAATTAGCCGCTAGTATAATGTAAGGCCCTAGCCTTTAAACCTACTATTAAACATGATTAAGAGAGTAATAATGTATTTCAATTTCAAACATTTAGTTAAGCTCATACATCACCCATTAACAACAAAACGTGCTATTAAAAAACGGACGGAATTCAAGTTTTAAACAACATTAGACCTAATTTCAAAGTTTGAACACAGCGGAAAACATCATTAGTTGTACATAACATGTTATTACACGACCCATTACAAAAGGCTTCCAAAATAAACGTGTTCAGTTTGGTTCGCTTGCTTGATCCCCCGTCCGAGTGCCCCTTATACCTACAACCTGTTATACACACAACACGCAAGGTTAATTAGCTTAAAATATGTGTTAGAGCGATTAAATAAGTCAATCCTCAGCATTGTCCAGTTGAACGGTCGTTCGCCTAGGTGAACGGCCATTCAGTCATCACATAAAGTTCCAGGGCTATTTCATCTCCAGCGAACGGTTGTTCGCTCATGGCGAACGATCGTTCAGAATGATGGATCAGGTCCTGCACTTTGTCAAGCCAATTTTGTGACTTATTTGTATGATCCAATCATCCTAGACTTAGTCTAGAGCAATTTTCATTACAAGTTTTGCCTCGGGCTCTACAATCCGCTTTGGGAATTGTCTATGCCTTGGTATTTTGCATCTAATGCTCAACAAGCATGATTTTGTCATTTTTGACCCATTACAAGATCAAGAAGGTGGTAATTATGCTCATGGTCATATTGGTCTTGTTTACCCTAGCAATACGCCATGCTAGCTTATTTCGGACATAATCTTTGCCTCAATGACTTCTAAGACTACAAGCAACGATTTACTAACTTAACTACTCTTGTCAAAATTTCATACAAGCTAGTCTACTTCATAAATTAAGAATTTTATAACCCCAATATTAACAATTGATGCAGGAGATTAGGTACTTTATAACCCCCAACTCATACAAGCTAGTCTACTTCATAAATTAAGAATTTTCCCCACTGATAAGAGTTAACATCAAGAACCATAATTTTAGGAATCATCACCAAATCAAAAGATTTAACATACCTCTTGTTCAGATTTTGATGGTGATTCGTTTTATGTGAACATGCATCAGATTCACCTTGATTTTCCCCCTTGAATTTGAAGAAATCAGTGTTTAGAATGAGTGTGTGTTTTATGTGTGTGTGTGTGTGTGTGTGTGTGTGTTGATGGTATTTTGGTCGACCAAAGTGTCTGACCACCAACACCTTCTTGTCTTTTTTTTTTATAACATTCACACTCCTAGTTTGTATGTATGACAACTTTAGTCCTCAAGTTTGTACAAATGTTTAATTAGTCACCATTGTATCCTAGACAAGTCTTTGGTATTTAGCATACATATATTTATGTATAAGTAAAACTTAACCCATATTCTTAATGGGTTAATATTATTAAAATAGAGTTTTCGAAATTTCGGGTGTTACATATAAATAGGTGATCCATGCTCATTTGCAAATCACCTCCAAAGTAGGGGTGAGCATTTCGTGGTTCGGACCTACGAGAACCTTGGACCCAAACCTTTTTAAATATATGGATCAGTTTCCGGTTCTAGATTTATATGAATTATCGGTTCCGGGTCAGGCCGGTTCCAAACCCACGATTTTAATATAAGAACCACAAGAACTGTTAGTATTTTAATTAGAACATGACTTATTAATAGATTGATGATGTATAAAAAACTACCATACATAAAATTGATCCAATAGATATGTATTGTTAACACAAAAAATAAAACAATACAGTTCTTTAGTCTTTTCATTACTCTTTTCTCTACGTGTTACTGTAACCGATTTCACGTATTGTTAATAAAATGTTAAAAAGTATTATTTATAAGAATAACAATGTATTTTTTGTGAAAGATTTTCGGGTTGATGTATATGTATAGATGCCAGATATAATATAACATATTTATTATATCCAATTTTGAAATAAATATTTATGTATGTTGCACTGATGTGTGTGTGTATGTATTGGTGATATATACATAACAGATTCGCATAATGTTCCAAGTGATAAGGATAACAAAATTATGAAAACATAAGTTGAGAAACGAAAAGTGACTTAAAAAACGAAACTCATGGGTTATTATTAGAACCATGTGGAGGAATTCTTTTACGAGTATGGTAAAAGCATAGGAATATATAACTCTCCAAAAGGCCTATTACATTAAAAGCTTCTGGAGGGCTAGACCCTTTACCCGACCCATTAGAATCTTTAAGACCCGAAACCACATAGCTTTTTAAATTTGGCTTCTAGGTTCCTAATTTCAACAATAAAATGGCATACGGTTCTGATGGGTCCAAGTCAGGGTAAGTTCTGACCCTTTGCACAACCTTACTCGAAAGTTGTAATAAAAGCTCCATTGTAAACAAAGTTCTCAAGTAAACAAAGTATTCCTTTGTTCAATAATCTTTGGTCCCTTTTTATAAGTCATAGAATCGAGCTGCTAGTTGGTTCAAGGTTGATCTAAGTAGGAGATTAAGAGCCGCACGAGAGTTGGAATTTTACTCCATGACAAGTGGTAACAGATCACGTCGATTCGCTAGGAGATGACTGATTTGAGAAAGAAGATTGTTGACATCAGTTCTATTACCGATGATGAGAACCGTCGTCGAGACGGCACACCATGGAGGCAAGAAAACTTGTGGACCATCTAAGGATAAGTCCTTAAGAATCGAGTTGTTGAGATGGAAGCTACCATGACACATGTCTCGGAGAGCAAATTGATGATGCCACTCCAACACTTGGATGGGTTGGAGACCAAAATTGATGATCTTCGTGATAACTTAAAGTCTCTCATCTACTTCATGGTGAATCACAACTAATGGTAAACGAAGCCATCAAAGCGGCTACAAAAAGAGTGGTCGTCAAGCTACAACAGGACATGGACGAATTGTCGGTTGATATGCATCGCAGTCTTGTACTCTCCTTAGCTTAGAAACCAAGGTTAACAAGTGCAACAGAGTCATGGTCACAGCAGGAGGAAGCATTATAAGTTTTACACCAAGGATCGAAGTTCCAAAACCAACACCCTTGGGAAGCAATGGCGGTTGATGACTTCTTGTGGGAGATGGAATACTACTTCGATGGTATACACATTATTGATGATGCTACAAAGATTAAGACATCCACACTATACTTAAAAGAAACCGTGAGACTATGGTGGCATGTAAGCATGGGGAGATCGAAAAAGGTACGTGTATTTTTAACAGTTGGGTTGTTTCATTAAAAAGATCAAGAAAAAGTTATATACGGTAAATGCCGAAAATGAAGTAAGGACTCGGTTACAGAAATTGAAGCAAGGATTTAGTTACAAAAATTGAAGTAAACCGACATCATCAAGGACTATATTAAAGAATTTACCACTCTTGTCCTTCAAATTCCGTATGTCTAAAAAAGATTCCGTCTTTTACATTCTCAATGGCTTGCAAATTTGAGCCAAAACTAGATTAGAACGACATGGTGTCCAAGATCTCTATTCAGCTATCGCTATTGCCGAGGGCTTGATCGATTACAATCGAAGGGAATGGAAGCAAAAAGACCGCAAGCCTAACCACAAGAAAGGATGGGAGAAAAATCAACCTAAACCAAAGAAAGTATTACACGTAAATCTCCACTACATTGGAAGTCTCGGGACAAAAAGGTCTTCACAAAAAGATTACAAATGTTTCATATGTGATGGATCACATCAAGCTCATGAATGCCCCAAGAAAGTCAGCTTACATGCCATGATCACTCGAGAAGAATGGTGATGTGATGAAGAAGATGCTTGCATGGGGTCTATGAAAGTACTAATTAAAAAAATTAACAATGGTCATGTGACCTTATAATTAAAAAAATCAAAAAATATCTTAATTTACCCCCTTTAAATACCAAACATATCTTTAACACCTACACACTTCAAAATAACCTACCATTTGATTCTATCTTACACCAAATTTCTCTAAAAAATGCCATCTCTCAAATGGCAAGAGCACATTGGCCTGCAAAGGAGAAGATTGCCTTGGCTACGGCTTGGGTGAATGTTCAACAAGGCACGGCTTATGCTGGACCGGTTTTGTTTTGGAATGTTGTGTTCCATCCTTTCTGTCAACATATGGGCCACACCAAGTGCACTACAAAGCAACTCAATTCAAAGTATAGAAATTTGTGTAAGATGGCCTTGAGATTTTATATGCTATACATCGAGATAATGAATGGCGTGGTTGACCTAACGGGTAAAAAAACCATTGAAGTAGCTAAAATCGAGTTTAAACGTGTCTACGACCACAAATTTAACCAAATTTTGGCATAGCAAATTTTGAGGTTCAACCTCACGAATGGGGAAAGTACTTTAATTATGTATTTCATATTTTATTTTATGTATTTGTTAGTTTAAGTATTTGTTTTTATTTAAATTATGTATTTGATTATGATTTAAATTTAAAATTGAATTCTTTTAAATTATTGTGGTTAACAGCTTTGTCAAAAAAAATGAGGGCAATGCCCATGGGAAAACCCATTTCAAAGGTGCAACGCCTAGTGCTTTTGGGGGAGGGGGTGGTCACATCAGCGTTGGGGCTTCCCCTATCCATTTTAATGCCCCATATTGTTTGGTGTTAGAAAGATAGAAATATAGCGTTGTTTGGTTACAAGCTTTGTCAAAGCCATTGGGATTTGGGCACTTTAATCGATAAACAAGAAGAATAGTGGATTTGGATACTTTCATACATTTTTCTTCCGTAAAGGTAAAATCGACATTGTGGACAATCTTAAGCTAAAGGCAAACATGTGTCCACTACTCAAACGGAAAGATCATTCCTTATAACTAGATTCGAAAAATGCACATACATGAAGGGGTGAGGGATTGGTTGTGCGAACTGCTACTTTTCCAATACGAGATATTCAACCTAGTCGCTATCGGCGTCTTTGCCCAATTAACACATCTGAAGGAATAAATGTTGGACTCATTGGATCGTTAGTAATTCATGCGATGAATGACCAATAAGGGTCTCTAGAAAGTCCGTTTTATCAAAATTTTGAGAGATTAAAAGGGGAACAAATGCTTTATTTTTCACTAGGTAGAGATGAATACTATATAAGGTAGTTGTGAAAAATTCTTTGGCCTTGAATCAGAGTATGAGGAAGAAGAGGTTGTTCAGTTCATCTTCAAAGTATTTTTGTCTTCCAATTTTTTTTTCTTTTGAAGCTTCCCTCGCCTCTTTTATCAAGCATAATGATGCGAATAGGGCTTTAATTAGTTTGCAATGCCATGAGTCCCCCTTTCTCAGTTTGAGATACGACTTTTTCTTGAACTATCTTATAAACTGACGTTCCCTTCCACACCAATGAGTAATAACCAAAAGTGTTACATTTAATCAAATAGTTGATAACAAATACATAATTTGGAAAATGAAAACTAAAAGTAAAACTTCAACAATAAATTTAAAAGTATTGCATGAACCTAAAGAAACCAATAGTATCTACTGATAAAATAAATACATAAGATGACTAGCGGCATAAATTCGATTACATTTTATTGGTTTGTTCCAAATATTATTAATAAAAAGTTCAACTTAAATTGGACCATTCAAGCCAAGGGTCTCTTAACCAATAAACATAAAATAAACTTTAAAGACATTTTAATATGCTTAATCGAATAATTTTTTCATTTCCCTTTTCATGTTGCCAACAAGACGCTTTCTTTCTTTTTCTTTATTGCATCTCTATCACTCTGTCTTCACTTATTAATTATATGATATATCGTGACGTACGTTATTTGTCAAATACGAAAATTTTGTGAGATAGTAATATGATTATAACAATTATTTTAAGTTAAAGAAATAATTTACCCTTTCATAAAAGTTATGATTATAAGGTTCAAATTAAAACATATGAATTTTAATAGGCCCGTCTTTAGTATAAGACATGTTACCGACCAGTGTTTAACCCCGTGTTGCGGTCGTAGGGTCCTAAAATCATGCTAAGTAATAAGTAAACGGCGATTAAAATCAAAAACAAAAACTTGAATTTATCACGTGACATTAAACGTAGGAAAACATAGACGCAAACTTTTGCTTCATGCTGTCATAAAACGTAAACAAGCTTGAATTTATTCAAAAAAGCTTTAAGTTGAAGACAAAAAAAAATTAATTTATACTACATTACAAAGGAGGAGGGATGCCTACAAATGTCATTTTATTTTACATGAATTTAAGATTGCTTAGAAAAAGTCTCATGCTTAAAACCCAAATGTTATGTAATTTTTTTTCCTTTCCACCCTTCTTGCAAAAAGGTATTTGTACACATTCTTTTATCATAACCTCCAATTACCATTAATCTATATCCATAATCTATAATCTATATCTATCTATATCTATACTATTATATAGTGGGTTCTACATGGGCAAAAGAGACATTTCATATTTATTTATATGGGTAAAATTTTAATTTTATTAAATTGACAAGACAATTTTAATACAACAATTAAATAACTATTCTATTGATTAAATGCACAAAAAGACAAAATAAATGAGAAATTATATGATATTAAAAAGAATTAAAAACAACAACAACAACAATAATAATAATAATAGAAATATAAAATGTGACTAAGACAAGAAAAGAAACATGTTATTCATTTTCTCCCCTTATCTCTGCAAATCGTCATACAATAGGGAACCGACGTGGAAAAGAGAAATAGTCGGCCAATCGTTAATTTGTAACTAACCACTCAATTCAACCTACTCAATGTAATTTAATCACCATCAAAGCAATTAAATTGAAACTGATCGGAATACATCTTTTTAAAGACCCAAAAACCCACGACTCAAACTTGTTTCCCTCGACCCTCCCTCTTTATGTCCACGTTCTTACAGACTGAAGTCCAACAACAAAACCACAACCACATCTGTTCCGACCCGTAGTACAACTACCGGCTTCCGACAACCCCACGACCACCTACGACCACAAAGCAACACCCAACCGAAAATATTGTATGTTTGAAGTTTGATAGTGACAGAAAGACATTTGTGGTTAAAAGAAAGAAAGAATGTATTCAATATTTCAAAACTAAATTTAAGCTACAAACTCCCCCTAGCTAGAATATCTATGATTTGAGCAAGTTGAAATTGATCAATCCTTCAAATGATTCTGGAGCACGGCTTGTTGAAAATTTGATTAGAAAATAATGTTTTTCAAAGTGTAAGGTGTTTAAACCATAGGTCACTGGAAGATTGATGTAAGAAAATATTGACCCCTTAAATGGGAAGTGAAAATATATGGGGTTACATGTTAATCCGGCTAAGGTTGTGAGAAGAATTAAGATTCCCAAACAACTCTTTCCATGTCTGCAAAATTTCAGGAAGTTGGTACTACGATGTTTCTACGAGAGAGGTTAGAATAGAAAGGGATTATCTTCCAGAAATCTGGGTGTTAGATCCAATCTTTTAATGTTTAATATTGGTGATATGAGGTTTTCACAAGATAACAATATCAGATGCGTAGCAAAAAATGACTTTCATGATGAAGCTTTGCTATTCATGAGAGTTGTTAAAAGGGCTTTAAAATTAAAAGATGATGCAACAATGACTCATAAGAGAATTGATATTCGATATGATAAAAAGGTCTTTAATAACAAACAAGTAGAGGATTGTCCAAAACTTAACTTTTGTTGGAATGATTTTGTTTGTTTAACTTTTGTCGGGTGCAATGACAATTAGTTAATGATTTTGGTTGTTTAACAAGTAGGGAATGCCTTTATGTCTACATAATCAGTGCTTGTTGTTCTTACAGCTTTCGTAATACACATATATAATAGGTGTTAAAGGCATGTTAGGTTATATTATGCTCACCAAAAGAACATCAATGACTCCTACCGCTGTAAATTGTAAATTGTCGATTCCGCTGCAATGCACAGGTTCACACTACAATACATCGCTCGGATAAACAAATTTTGTATCAGACACATACGTCGGGGCTCTCACGTAACATATTATTACTTAGGTACTCCAACCAACCGGTATAGATTGCCACTTTAGTTTCCTCACCATTTTTTACTGCACTTCAAATCAAGCGGAAAACAACAACGAGACAATTAACTAAATGCAACAACAAAACAACGTACAGCTCCGCCGCAACGCGCGGGTTCCTGCTAGTATATTATAAAGCATTTGAGAATTGTATCAAACAAAATTAAGTAATTACTACATTTTATTAAAAAATTGCAATTTTAATATAGAAAAATTATATATAACAAAATTATACAAAAAAGGTTTCTACACATACAAATAAATACCTATACACCTTAAAAGAACGCAAACTGAACTGAATCGAAACCGGTCTTTCAAACCGGCAAAACCGGGGCTGAACCAAAACCAGTTCAGACACGAACCGGTACCAATCACGAACCGATTTGGAACTGGTTCAGTTCCTAGAAAAAAAACCAATATGTGCACATCTATAAAGTTCTCACGTTTTGGATGTCTTAAGTGGAATATTTTCAACTAACCTAACTTCCAATTTCACTTTTCGATGTCACTGATAGAAATTTATGGTGCACTTGATTAGAAGTTTTATTGCATTGCTTTTATCATGTGTAAAAAGTTATGGGTATGCTTCTTTGCAAGTTGATTACATATGAGCCGTTCCAACTTCCTTATAATGTGGATCTTATAAAGGTCCCTATGCTTTCTTCTCCTCGGCAATCTCTCCAGATTTGGCACTTTCAACATATTGAGTAGGATTATTAGTATAATAATAGTTGCTAATGAGTCAAACCGCTACTTCCATTTTTTTACCGGCATGTAGGTCAAATTGCATATGGTATATAGAAAATAGCATGCTATCATGTCTCCTTGTAGCCTTTAAAAAATTACCCCACTGTGAAGCAAATGTGCTTACACACACACAAAGATACATCTTACATATTGATTCTTTTCATCGTTTTAAGGTTTGAATTACATTTCCGCCTTGTATTATTGAATCCGCCACAACACACAAATTACCTGCTAGTAATAATAATAAGACAAAGGTTGAATGGCCAAGAGTAAAACATACAAATTTGAGGTCTGAAAAAGTAAATCACCAAAAAAAAAACACTACAAGAGTAGGAAACAAATAATAAAATCATCAGGTTTCAAAACTGACTAGTAAACAAAGTTGGGTGATTAAAGCAAAAAAGATACAAAAAGCGATTTCTAACGATTGGCAAGCATTCAAAATAGGCCCTCTATCTTTATTCACATATTACACTAAAAATCATTATATTTTCTCTCTTATTTTCAATTAAATAATATTTTTTATACATTTATCGTTACTTTTCTTTCTCCCTCACTCACTAACAACTACCTTAAAAAAAGATTAGAAAAATAAATGCAGGAAAAGTGTGTTCCACCACATATTTCCAAATATACTAATCGACAGTAGATTCTCCAACTCATGTACTCACAACCCAATCTTAAATATGAGGCTTAAAAAATATGGCTAATCGAATGTAAATGCTCTTATATAGTATAAAGTAGCTATTGTTATCCGTTAGACTTGATGTAATGTCGTTTTTGCCCGGGGCTCCTTGCTTTGAAGACCGCTCGTGGCGTTTTTGGTTGAATAAAATTTACCTTTAAAAAAAGTAGCAATTGTTGTTTACATTTAATATGAACTAGTATTAAGCCTCCTGAATTAGGGCAGGGTGTAAACCCATGCCAACTAGCACTAATCCCACACCATCGCCAGCGACCACTAACGTTAAAGTTACGGCGTGTTGATGCGAATAAATTACACCAAAATGTAAAACATTTAAAAGAATAACTAAGTTGATATAGGACCCGAGCGTTGAGGTGAACCTGTCAAAAGGTAAAAATAAATTTTAAAACGTAAAACATTGAACTAGACACGCGCGTTGTGTAGTGTTAACTCGCAACATTTAGAACGAAACGTAAAATCGTTGAATCATACACGCATGTTGTGATTAAAAGCAAGATTGTGGTAATATTAAGGTAGATGGTGTTATTTAACACCCCTAGCAATATCATTTTGTCAACATCCCAAGCACCGCCACGGGCTGATTAGGTGGGGGTGGGGGGGCAAGGGTTTGTGGTGCCCTCCGCAGGCAATAACCATTGTAAAAAAGTGGGGCCACCAAATAATGAATCACATTTTACATTATTTTTTAGATTTTTTTTAAAGTAGTGGATTTATCCAATTTTTTGTGCTAATAGTAGGTGTCAGAATTCTTTTTGTGTTTGTAGTAGCCACGCAATCTTAGATTGCAGGAGTGGGTGATTTGGCGTGATGACTCATCAAGGCTGGAAAAGGTAGACGAGAAGGATACTAGGTGGCATGGCTTTTGGAGGGTTGTGGTTGAGGTGGAACATCCGCAATCTAGGATTGCAAGACTTGGCCCTGCATGCGTCAGTGTCTTTTTGCAACTTCATTTGTTTTAAAGAAAGTTCATTTGTGTTTAAAGCATTATAATAATAACATCCGCAATTGGAAATTGCATGGCGTTAGGGGAAATAGTAAACCTACTTTGAACTTGTGAGAGGAACTTGTATTGTGTTTGCATCAAGGTTGCATGGAATAGTAAAATTGCAGACATCGAATCATCTTCTCCTTTGAATGCATATGATCTGAACGAGTTTATAAATTAACTAAGTAAGAATGCATGAATGAATGAATCAAATCTAAAACATATACACACACGAACCATTTCTCACAATCAGAAAATTTTTATCTTGCAAGCATTATCTTAAAAAAAACAAAAAACAAAAAACAATGGCACATTTACACCCGGGTCCAAGAAACAATCAGTTCTATGGCTCCATCCACAACATCGTTCGGCTTATTTGTTCGAAGATAATGATGGCCACGCCACAGAGCTTGATATTAGGCAGGGAGACCATGCATTATGGTCTGCCATTCAAAAATGTCTGTTAAACCCCACTATTGAAAATATGGTTAAATGGCTGGTTTTGGTGGGGTTCCTGATTGCGGATACCTACTCCTTGACCGTGGTTTGATAACCGCGATAGTAGAAAGATGGTGTCCAGAGATTCACACGTGTCACCTACCGTTTGGTGAAACGACGGTGACCTTAGAGGACGTGAACATGCTCATGGGATTGCGAGTCAACGGTCCACCAATAGCAGGACCGGAGGAAAATGGTCATCCCAAGAACGGTTCCAGACAATATAATCTTTGTTGGGTATAGAGCCGGAGCAGAGCATGTTTTTTGGAATTTTATTTCTACCAAATACCTTGTAAATAAAATAAAGGACCAACTGCCCGAAAGGGCAAATATGAATCAGATTACATAACAAGCACGTTGTGTGGTCATGATCATATTGGGTAATACACTGTTGGCCGACTGTTCTAATGCAGATGCAACATCGACCCAACAAAACTAAAAAACCATAGCCTCAATCAGAGCCGGTCCTAGGTTTTTTAAGGCCCTAAGCGAACTAAAAAGTCATGGGCCTTTGAATTGGTATAAAAATTGCAAATATCAAAATGCAAAATCGATTTTTTTTTGTTACTCAATCGCAAATCACACTACATATATAGATTAGTATTACTAGAAAAAAATAGTCGTTACATGGATAATCCATGTTTCGCTTGATATTGAGACATTGAGCAACCATTGGAGATGATTAATTTTCTTTAATTTTGCTCATAAGTTTTTTGCCAATCAACATCCATGTTGGTTACAATTAGCGAAGTCGCGAGTAATAAGGATAGGAGCTGATGATATGTTCAAGAAAAAAAGAACATGGCCATTAATTCTTCAAGTTTTGGGTCTAGACATTTTACTTGTTTGGTCTTTTATGTCTTTAGTTATTAGCTTTTAAATTTAGGCTAAATAAGCATGTAATATATGAAGAAAGTAGAAAATAAAAATTGGAGGCCCTAATTTTTTGGGGGCCCTAGGCTTTTGCCTGGATTATTAAGCCTATCGGGCCGGCCCTGCCTCAATCAATGTATAATATACACGCGAAGAATTTTCATAGTTGTCACACGCCACGATCTTTTTTCTTCTTCATATACCAAGTACAATAAAGCCTTGCGTACCCCGATAGTTTTACAGTGTATGGAAAATAATACGTTGGATTGAATGATTTGTTCTAAACTAAAAAACCCATAAAATGACCCACATATATCATTCGAACCACTCAAAATAAATGGAAACCCAACTCTTGCAATCTTAGATTGCGGATGTTCCACATCAGCATAGGCGGCTTTGGCCCAAGCCGGGGAGGCCATCCGGCTTGGGCCCATTTTTATCGAGGGCACAGTTTCTTTTATACAATTCATATATATATATATATATATATGTGTGTGTGTGTGTGTGTGTGTGTGTGTGTGTGTGTGTGTGTGTGTGTGTGTGTGTGTGTTTTTAAAATATCAAATCCATTGAAAACTTAAACGTTGGGCCCAATAATAATCAATTTAAAACTTAAATATTATTAACTCAAAGTCCATTACATTATAAGTCCAATACCTTTTTAACCTACTAAATAAAAAAAATAAAAAACAACGTTTTTTTTCTGTTCAGAGTTTGTTGGATCAGTGGCTCAACTTTAACAATTCTTACTTATGAACACTTGTGTGTTATAAATATATCAAAGTAAATTGCACAGCGGAATATTAAAGTGTTCAAGTTAAAGCATCACTTTTAACAGGAGTTATGACTCCCCCTCAATCAATGAACTAGGAAGTTAAAGATGAGAATCAATAGTAAATGAATATAACAGTAAATGCAGAATGATTCTCAACTATATATAAAAGGTTAACTACAAAGTAATATGAAGGAAAATATTCAAGTCTTAAGATTGATGAGTGAATGAACTACTTCTATAATAGGGGGAGTAATCCCTCTATTTATAGAAAAGATAACATACAGACTAAGTAAATCAAAAGCTTAAAGTAATCAAAGATATTTCTACAACAGGCTGTAGTTATCAAAACTTGAACAAAGACTTTAACAAAAACTAATATAATACTAAACTGCTGAGTTTAAGGTCGGTTTAATTCAAGTGCTGATACTTCTTAAAAGATCTTCAGGAGTTTGCCTTCAGTAGTTTGTTCTACAGATATTTGTCTGGTTTATCTTCAGAACTTCTGATGCTTTTACTCTTTAGAACTTTTGGATATCTTTCACTTCAGCAGTTTCTTAAAATGTGAAGAGGATATAAGACTAAGGTTTATAACTGGCTTGTCAATCCTCTTTGACCCTACATAGTTGAACTTATTTGACACATAAAAAAAAATTAGCGACCCTATAGATGTTTTGGAGCATATGAAAAAAGAATGTTATTTCCTAAATGCGTGCATTGCATATAGAATGTTATTGATCATTCCAGTCACGATGGCATCCACAAAAAGGAGCTTTTCAAAATTAAATTTGTTGAAATCATACTTACGATCCACAATGTCACAAGAAAGACTTAGCGGGTTAGCGATGATAGTTATCAAGAACGAAATCATAGATTGTATAAAGTGCAAAAAGTTGGTCCACCAATTTGCTAGCAAGAATACTAGGAGAACTTAACGAATCGTCGGTTAGATACTAGTCTATTACGGTATGTAATTGCACTCATTCTAATACTATTATTTTGCAATTGTTATGTTTATTGCTATACTATTGATCCTCGTAACATTTAGTAAAATTATTTAATTTATTAAAGATTAAGGGACATATTTTTTAACGGCTCGGATAGGGAACGTAAATTCTCGGGGACGCCTCTACACATCAGCCGCATCCCAATGAAAACAATGCCACCTCATCCAGCCATCCTAGTCACTCGTGCCACATTGATTTGTTTGTCTAGTCATCGGTACAAGTCAGCGACTCCCGCAATCTAAAATTGCGGGACTACCAAAAACACAATATTGTTTCTGACACATACTACTAACACAAAAAAAAAATGGATAAATCCACTACTTTTACAAAAAGATCTATTTTTTACTTTCTAGTTAACCCGTCTCAAGCTAGTTAAAGAGTTGCATTCCCCATCTATAAAATACAAGTCTTTGGTCTGTTTTAGAGACAGTTTCTTGGGTACACGTTTTTCACAAGAGAAACTTAGGTGATGTTTGTTTTTTCTGCAGGAAAAGGTCTGCAGTCTGCGGACCACATCTGCAGACATCTGCATGAGAAGAGGTGGACCAAAGGTCTACAGTCTGCAAGAAGAAGACTGTTTGTTTGTTAAAGTCTGCAGGCTGCTGAAATAAACTGAAATTTAAATAAACTGATTTTTTTACAGCAGTCTGGTGGTGGACGGTGGTGGTGGTGGTGGACGGTGGTGGTGGATAGTGGTGATGGGTGGTGGTGGTGGACGGCGGTGGTGGTGGTGGGTGGTGGTGGACCGTGGTGGTGGTGAACGGTGGACCGTGGCAGTGATGGACGGTGGTGGTGGTGGTGGGTGGTGGACCGTGGTGGTGGTGGTGGGCGAGGAGAAGAGAAGAGGAAAAAACCTTTGAAGACCTTAGAAGACCTTGGAACAAGTGTGCACCAAGAAGAGGTCAGAAAAATCTTTTTGAGTGAAAGGTCTTCCAAAAAACAAACAATCTGCAGACCTCAGCATACGTCTGCGCGACGCAGACAAAAAAAATCAGAAATGCTTATGAGTAAAAAAAAAAAAACAAAAGCCCCTTATACTTATTCTAGTATTACTAAATTATATAATTAAGAATTCAAGAGTACTATCAAACTACTTTAATTAAAGAATGATTTGTACACGTTTTAAAGAGTTCACCGTCCTATTCTAAATTATAAAACCTACAAATGATTTTCTTCCTTTAATAGAAATCAAGTTCCGATTTTCTTTTTCTTTTTTTTTTCTTTTTTTTTTCCTTGTTTTTTTTTTGGCCAAGTTCCGTAACCATAAAAAAGTGTACTTTTTTTTTTTTTTTTTTTTTTTTTTTTTTTTTTTTTTGAACGGCCAACAAATTGGAATCACTCACGGAACACTGGAGTATCATCGTGCCACCAGTGTTGCCACGCGATCATATTCCACCACCAAGTCACCAATTCAGGAGGAAACTCATAATTATGAGAAAACCCCCTTTGTGAGATTCGAACCCAGGACCTTATGGTCCCTAAGTCTTATCTCACCACCAAGATACCACTAGGCTATAATGCCTTGGGTAAAAAAGTGTACTAAATAGAATAGAAACAACAATAGGTGTCGGCACTCTTGGATTTGTGGGGTAGACTTAAACACTAATATCATTTAGATAGGAAAGCCCAGGTGGCCCAATGGGCCCAATACATTATCTATTTATAAAAGTTTCCGCCACTACATAACCTTTGCGTGACTAGACTATTCTTACTTTTGTCGTGTAATAAATTGACTGCTTAATCCATCATTTAGTGACTACAATGAAAATCAATCTACAAATTTAATCAGAAAATAAAAATAAAACATATCATAAAACCTTTATTAGACTATATTCAGTTGCATTCTTGTACTCTCGGATCCCCTTACAATTGCTCTCGAGTTTTCATTGGGTCAGTTGTTCAAAAATGACAAAAGATGAATACGATTGGCTAAGTGTTACAAACATGGAATCAAATAACATATAAACTTTTATTAATGAAAAACCCAACCCAATATATGAAACCCTTACAAATCTGTATAAAACACTCTACCTCACTTATGCTCTAAAAAATACAAGAACAATAGTGATCACAAAGATCAATCACTATACAACAAGGAACAGAATCAACGTCAACAGATTCAAGATGAATCTGATGGCAACTCTAGAAAACCCTAATCAGAGAACAAACAAAGTGAAAGAGGAAAAATGTGAACGTCTAAATGACTAGAGAGAGAGAGAAACGTATTTATAACTCAGCTGATCAATCCTCATTCTTCGAGACAATCTAACGGACGAGAAATAAAGAGTCTCAATAATCCAACGGTGGCAATCCAAGTGTGCTTTCTCACACGGATTGCCACATCAGCAACCATCTGCACACTTGAATGGGCTTTAATCACTCGTACAACTAAATGGACTTAATACATTCAGGCTTCCACAAGAACTTGGGCTCAGCAACATTCTAGACTGAATAACACTGGACACTATCTTCTGTGTTGGGCTTCAATCTACATAGCAAGCTTCAATCTACACAGCAAACTTCCAAGTAAGCCCACAAGCTTCCAAGCCCACCTGCACAATCTCATGCAAAATGATAAAATACACAATTATGAAACTATGAAATAAAATGAAAGATAAAAATATTTTGTTATATTTTTAACACCCCCCCCCCATCATTTTATTTCCCAAAGCAATCAAACATGTTCACCTGGATACTCAGATTGTTATGTTGGTTGGGTAATAACCCTTTGGTAAACAAATCAGCAATCTGATCTGATGAATCAACTTTTATTGTCTTTACAATTCCTTGAGAGATTAACTCTCTTAAGAAAAACAAGTCAAGGCCAAAATGTTTAGTCTTGTCATGGAACACTGGGTTTGAAGCAATAGATATAGCTGCTGAGCTATCACAGTGAAGTTTTACAGGCAATGCTACCTCAATACCAAGTTCATACAACAAGTTTTTTAACCATATGACTTCACATGAGGCAGCACACATTGCCCTATATTCTGCTTCTGCAGAAGATCTTGACACTGTGGCTTGTTTCTTACTCTTCCAAACAACTAAACAACCACTTAAAAAACACAAAAACCAGTAACTGGTCTCCTGGTTTCTATACATTTGGCCCAGTCTGAATCTGCATAAGCAGACAGACCAAGACTGACACTTTTCTTAAACAATAAGCCTTTACCAGGAGCACTCTTAAGATACCTCAAAAGTCTAAAAGCTATCTTAAGATATCCATGAGTAGGTTTATGCATATATTGACTTAGATAATGCACACTGTATGAGATGTCAGGCCTGGTATGTGATAAGTAAATCAACTTACCCACCAATTGTTGATACCCAGTAACACTGTCCAATAACTTGCTATCATGTTTGACCAAATTAGTCAAAACATGATTTTGCTCTATAGGGCATGAAACAGGTTTACAACCTAACATCCCATATTCACTAAGTAAATCAGTGCAATATTTCCTTTGTGACAAACACATTCCATTCTCAGTTTTTAAAACTTCAATTCCTAAAAAAATATTTGAGTTCCCCCAAATCTTTTATTAGGAATGTTGTTTTAAATAAGGATTTAATGTGTTCAATTGCAGTTTCAGAATTTCCAGTTAGGATAATATCATCTACATAAACAAGTAGTATAAGAAACACATTATCACTATTTTTAACAAACATGGAATAGTCACATTTACTTTGCACAAATCCAAACTCAACCAAGGCTTTAACTAACTTCTCATTCCACATCCTAGGGGCTTGTTTTAGCCCATAGAGTGATTTGTTGAGTTTACACACTTTAGACTTAGATACATTATTGTATCCTTCAGGAAGTGACATATAAACATCTTCATATAAATCCCCATATAGGAAAGCATTGTTTACATCTAACTGAAAAATTTTCCAACTATTGTAAACAGCTAAAGTAATTAAACATCTTACAGTAACCATTTTTACCACTGGTGAAAATGTTTCATCATAGTCCAAACCTTCTTTTTGACTATACCCCTTAGCTACAAGTCTAGCTTTATACCTATCAATTTCTCCTGTGGATTTATATTTAATTTTATAGATCCACTTACACCCTATTTTATGTCTACCCTTAGGAAGATCTATAATCTCCCAAGTGTTATTCCTATAAAGAGCCTCAAGCTCCTCATCCATAGCCCTGACCCAATTAGGATCACTAAGGGCTTCATTATAAGTTCTAGGTTCAACACTTTTATCAAGTTTAGACACAAAACACTTATTTTCAAATGACAAATTTGATAGATTAACCACATTTTCTATACCATACTTGACCTTACCCTCTACTACATAGTCACTAAATTTTCTTGGAAAATTTGTGTTCCTAGATGACCTTCTAATAGTACTTTGTTCAACAGCAGTGTCACCCTCAGACTCTTAATTTAAATCATCATTAGTACTCACATGTTTAGCCCTCTCAGCCTCTTCACTTCCCATGCTAGGCTGATGTGACCCAGCCAAGCCATTAGTTTGGGTAGAAGAGGCTTGTTGCTCATCCTCGTGTGTTCCTAACTCTTTTTTACCTATACCCTCCTTGTCATCATTGGGATCATTCACTCTAGAATCCTGTTGAACCTCTGTGTTTTCAAAAATGTCAAAAAAATTTAAAGTGTTTATGTTTGAATCAAAAACAGTTTCATATTTATCCAAAACAGTTTTTTCTTTAAATGGAAAACAGGACTCAAAAAATTTTGCATCTCTGGAATATAGTATAGACTTACTGTCTAGACTATATGCCTTGTAACCTTTTTTCTCATGGGAATACCCAATGAAAACACATTTTTCAGCCCTAATCTCTAGTTTATTAGACTCATTTAATATTGTACAAAAACACAGACATCCAAAGATTCTTAAATGATCTAAGAAGGGTTTAAATCCATAAATCATCTCATAAGGGGACTTTCCATTTAGCACAGAAGAAGGCATCCTATTAATCAAGTAAGAAGCAGTCAGTATACACTCAGTCCAGAGCCTTATAGGTAAATTACTCTGAAACAGTAGGGATCTGGCAACATTCAACAAATGCATGTGCTTTCTTTCTACTACCCCATTCTGTTGGGGAGTATAAGCACAAGTAGTTTGATGAACAATGCCTTTTTCTTTACACAAGTTTTTCATTTGACCATTAACAAATTCTAAACCATTATCACTTCTAAGGGTTTTAACATGTTGTTTAAACTGAGTTAAAACAATTTGAATAAAGTCTTTAACATGTTCAAACACTTCAGTTTTTTGCTTCATTAAACAAACCCACACTGCCCTAGAATAGTCATCAACTATGGTCAAGAAGTACTTATGACCATCCCTATCAGCAACCCTATATGGACCCCACACATCTAAGTGGACAAGCTGACCAACATGAGAACTCTTATGCTCACTAAGAGGGAAAGGTTCTCTATGTTGTTTAGCTCTTTGACACACTTCACAAGGTCCATGATTAACCAATGCTTTGATTTTAAATTCAGGTTTTATTATTTGTAAAACTTGATCAGCAGGGTGTCCTAGTCTAGCATGCCAAATATCAAACAAATTAATACTACTATAACACACCTTAGAAAACACAGTAGCACTGCCACACATGTATAACCCATCAATTTGTTTACCAGTCACCAGGACTTTCTTTGTCAACAAGTCCTGAACATAACACTGGTTTTCATCAAATCCCACAAATAACTTGTTATCCCTAGCTAACTTATGCACAGACAACAAGTTCACATTATATTCAGGAACAACAAGAACATCTTGTAAAATTATGTTTTCTGCCAATTTTATTTTACCAATTTTAGTAACAACAGCAGAAGTACCATTAGGATGTTTCACTTTTATATTTAAATCTGACACATCTACATAGTCAAATAATCCTTTATCACTTTTGACCATATGTTCATTTGCCCTTGAATCCATGATCCACCCAATACCAAGTAACTTCCCATCAGAACTAGTAAAACCATATATACCATATCCTAGAGCAGAAGCACAAAATAACCTACCAGATAGATTACAACTTGAGGTGGTTTCAGAACTTTTATCATTAATCAGGCTTAAGAGTTTAGCAACCTGATCACTAGTCAAAGCAGTAATAGTAGTATTAGCCTTATCAGAAGAAGAACTATTACTAACACTTACTTTCTTTCCTTGATAGCCTCTAGGTTTAGCCCAATTGGGATAACCTATTATTTCAAAACACTTATCTATAGTATGACCAGTTTTATTACAATGAGTACACTTCAAAGACTGATTAGCAGTCTTAGAAAATTTCTTGTTATTAAAACTCTCATTTCCTTGAACTGCTCTAGAAGCAAACTCAACTTTAGTTGAGTTTTTAGAAGGATTGCTGGACTGTCTATGAGATTCTTCTCTAGACACTACAGCAAAAGCCTCCTTAATTGAAGGAAGTTCAGTTCTAATAAGCAAGGTTGTTCTAACATTTTGATAACAACTGTCTAGTCCCATTAAAAACTGCATCAATTTTATCATATGATTATAGTTATTGAAATCTTTAGAGGCTTCACAAGTATAAGAAGGTAATTGAAGTATTTGATCAAGTTGTTTCCACATTACATTAAGCTTATGATAATATTCAGACACAGGCATGCCATTTTGACTAAATGAATTTATCCTTTGATACAAATCCAACACAATAGACCCGTCAATTTTATTATATGTTTCTTTTAAATCCTTCCAAAATTCTGAAGCAAGTTTGGAATACACTTGACCTAAGTACAGTTCCTCAGAGATAGAATTTAATATCCATGTTAACACAATAGAATTACACCTATCCCATTGTCTAGCTAACACATTGTCATCAACAGGTTTGACACAATCACCATTAATAAAACCAAGTTTATTTTTAACCTGAAGACCTAATATCATTGCATTAGCCCACACAGTATAATTCTCAGTACCTTTTAGTTTAAAACTAATGATAGTTAAGTTGGTAGAATCACTAGCATGAAGATACAATGGATCACTAACATCTAACTTGCTAACAAGTGTCACATTATTAATCACAGCACCATCCTCAGGGCCCAAATTAGGGCCCTGATTGTTATCATCATCAGACATACTCAATTAGTACCAACAAAAAACTACACAAACAGAGAACACACAGAACAGTAAGTCAAGGAAAAAACAAGCACAGAAAACACACAACCAAAAAACAATCAAGACACACTCAGGCGAAGCCTTGTGGGTGATCCAGATCGTCGGTTCGTCACTCAATAGGTGCCGACGCAGGTCCTCACAAGGGAGCCTCTACTGTAACATTTCGCACTAAATAAATTTACGTTACGGATTAAAACGACAAGCCTTATTATTATTATTTTTGGTGATATTTTTGAACCCCAATACAATGATAATTATTCATACATATATCTATATATATATATATATATATATAAAAGTTATAATAATAATAATAATAATAATAATAATAACAAGTATACTAATTTTGCAATGTTAAACCCACACCCCAAGCCCTAGAGCCTGAGCCCATTAATCCAGCCCAAACCAAGCCCAAACCCCCTTGCCCTCTCTTCGTTGCTGTTAAAAAAAATATGTGTCCTTGCTTGGTATCGAACCCGAGTCTAGCAAACAACACACTCACACACAAACCAGCTGGGCTGGCACTTCACATATGTTCAAAGCTGATGCATTTTAATTATATCATATGCTTAAATCGTCACAGTTGACTTAGAAAGTCAACTGTGACATACGACTTACCATAATCAATCATCTAAACTCGTGATTTGCATATTTTTGGTATCTTTACATAATCATCGGCCATCTATGACTAGGATACACGTTTATTAACAATCAATTGATGCCCAATTAAACCTTACGCGTATGTTATTCAATGATGGGTCAACTCATACCAATTCGATCACCCAGGACTTCATACTATAAATTGATCATCCACGAGTATTCACAACTCGCCATTACATCTTTCTCCACCTCCAAATCCGCTTAATTATCCTCTGTTTATGATATACAATCGTATGTTTAATTTTTCAAGTTGACCGATCAATCGAGATCATAAAGTGATTGTAAGTGTAATCTTTGTTGTGGGATTTGTTAATCGGCGTCTGCACAACATTAGCCCCATGTTTAATTGGGTTAATGTTGTGAGAATTGCCTGATTGTAGATCTAGGGCTCGTAATTGAGATTTTGGGGAAGAACGTCTTTCTGTCTGTATTTATTTTATATTAACAACAACCAAACACAACCACTGGCTTGGACCAGGTGGTTGTGTCTGGTGTCCAACAGCCGAGTCACGCGGGTTCGAGTCCCGGCCGTGACATTCATTTTTTTTTCTTTTTCATTTTTAAAAACAAACAAATCAATTAATTATATATAATACATTTAATCTTATAAATTCGTTTTTAATTATTAAAACTCTTTTATAAATTCTAAAAAAATTATCTTATATTAATCTGATGTAAAAGTTCAACTTACAATTTTTAGTTTTCAAAATTTTATTTATTTAATATATATAATAAATAAATCAAGTTTATTCTATTTTATTTATAAAAATCTATAAAAATATCAAAACGATCTTATAAATTTCCACAAAAATTATTCTAAGTTTTTATAACAATATACTTTTCTGAAATGATTTTTATTTCAGAAAAATCATTTATTTAATATTTTTAATCAATTTTTGTTATTTTTAATCATAATTAAATCATAATAAATCCAATTTTTAATATTTTTGCACCAAAATTTTATACAAATTATTTCTGATTGTTTGTAACAGAAATATAATTTTTAAACTAATAATTCTTTAATTTTAGTATTTTTTAAATATTAAAGTTAAAGTTTGACAATTTGTTATAAATAGAATTAATATTCTATTTTAAAGAAAATAATTTTGTAAAAATTATTTTTTTACACTTTAAATACATTATTGTGACCATCTTAACTTTAAATTTCCTAAAAAGATTTTTGGTTATTTATTTATTAATATTCCCTCAATTATCAAACGTTTTTGATATTAATCAAACAAGCATTTATCCCAAATTCGAAGCCCTAGAAACTTATACATTTGTAGACTTGATAGACTTAGACACATTTATTACCTTATTATAGGGTGATACTTGACACATTTGGGCAACACCATTATTCAATCTTTTCAACAGATATAACATTTTGCTAAGGTGAGTTTTACATAGCCCCTTTTCTATTTATCACCATTTTTGGGGTGAAACATGTTACAACAATATTTATGCAATTCAATCATCAATGCGTCTATGTGTATTTCTATGTTGCATTATGTCTTGAACATGACTAGGGTAAGCACAATTCTAGCATAAACATTCATCAGCCAAACGGTATACATTGATAGATCTATTGGACTGACAATCCCACCCGGATACGTGCCTCCTACAAAGGTTACGTGGGTGTTTGTTACTGCAATTTAAACGAGTGAACCATGAGCGTATGGGATGTACCACAATACAACAGTCACAAGGTTGATTATGCACTCGATTTACTTCTAGTATGTTTTCGCATATGGACTAGATTGCCATGACACATGAATTGCACAACAATTTTATTCTATTATCAAAACCTATGTAATTCTCACCAACTTTTGTTGACCCAAAACATTTTCAACTTAACATGTTTCAGGTTCTACTTGCTTGAAGATTTGAATTGATGCTTGAAGATGTTTGCATAGTTTGATTCAGTTTGATGTACAAATTCTTAGATCAATTGTATGTAATTTATTTAAATCATTTAATGAAATTTATTATTCACCATGAGCTACTGAACAATCATCACTACGTGACATCCCGATGTTTCCGCCATCGGTTGGGGTGTTACATCTACCCTAGACCTTTCTTAAAGCTAAACAGGGACTCAAGCCCTGGCAATCGACACCTTAGAGACAACCACTAGACACAGAAATAAAATCAGAACGATCTCACCGAGGGTTTTACCCAAGTTAGGGTTCGCCTAAAAACTCGTAATACTGTAACCTTCACTTAGGGTTACAGTATCAGAGAGCAAGAAAATATGCTTCCAGTTGAAGATCACCAGATCAAGTCTCCTTTAATCACAAGAAACCCTAGATCTGCTCCAACTATCCCAAGAATCCAAAGTTAGGTCAAGATCGAGATGGATCTATTCCTATTTCAGAAGAATAAGATCAATCAAGATCAATCAAGATCAACCAGTGGATACACAATCAGCGGAAGAAATCAGGATCAAGAGCCTATATGCTCTGATACCATGTTACAAACATGGAATCAAATAACATATAAACTTTTATTAATGAAAAACCCAACCCAATTTATGAAACCCTTACAAATCTGTATCAAACACTCTACCTCACTTATGCTCTCAAAAATACAAGAACAATAGTGATCACAAAGATCAATCACTATACAACAAGGAACAGAATCAACGTCAACAGATTCAAGATGAATCTGATGACAACTCTAGAAAACCCTAATCAGAGAACAAACAAAGTGAAAGAGGAAAATGTGAACGTCTAAATGACTAGAGAGAGAGAGAAACGTATTTATAACTCAGCTGATCATTCCTCATTCTTCGAGACAATCTAACGGACGAGAAATAAAGAGTCTCAATAATCCAACGGTGGCAATCCAAGTGTGCTTTCTCACACGGATTGCCACATCAGCAACCATCTGCACACTTGAATGGGCTTTAATCACTCGTACAACTAAATGGACTTAATACATTCAGGCTTCCACAAGAACTTGGGCTCAGCAACATTCTGGACTGAATAACACTGGACACTATCTTCTGTGTTGGGCTTCAATCTACATAGCAAGCTTCAATCTACACAGCAAACTTCCAAGTAAGCCCACAAGCTTCCAAGCCCACCAGTATCCAAGCCCACCTGCACAATCTCATGCAAAATGATAAAATACACAATTATGAAACTATGAAATAAAATGAAAGATAAAAATATTTTGTTATATTTTTAACACTAAGTATCTAACTGCTTATAGGAAAACTAATTGTAGTCCACAAGTAACTTGCAATGATTTCAGTTAAACACAACTCCCGCCACGTATGTGGCCGTAAAAGAGAGAGGGGGGGGGGGGGGGGGGGGATACTGAAAATTATAGAAGCTAAATTCTAACGTTAGATCTCTGCTAGAGGTACTTAAGTGCCTAGCCCTCTATGACTAGAGTTTTAACTGTTAAATTATGTGTCTAGTAAAATAAGTGTAGTTAATATATACCAAAAAAGTATTTTTGTAATGTTCTTTTAAAACTTTCGAATATTTCCTAAACATAACTCTTTTTTTCCTTGTAATATTTGCCTTACGATTTCGAGGATGATTTCAAAAAGCCCAAAGACCCAAACCCTACTTGGTTTATCTAATTTAGGGCCACCTTCTCTTTTAAGATGTTGGCCCAACCAAAGAGTGAGCATATAATCCTCGAAAATGGGCCTATCAAAGAGTGAAGTCCACTATACTTTAGAAGGGTAACCCATCAATAATCCTTTCAGCTTGGCCATGATATAAACTTCAATCATATTCATTATTTAGCGAGAAAATTGCTCGAATATTTAGAGTCCTAGTTCCCACCTTTTGACCTTGCTTCACTTGGATCATGCCTAGAGTCGATGTGATTGATTGTTTCAGCTCTTAATGAGCTCATAATGAGACAGATGTCTAAACAACTGTGTGTATCTAAATTCGTATGAATATATTTACTCGCTAGTCTCTGATTGTATTTTGACCTCTCAAAGGTCAAAGATAAATTATTATTATTTCGGCTAGCATATCCAATACGATATAGCCACAATCCTTTCCATGTTGCGGCACGTAGTTAGATTTTAGCAAAATTTATATTATCCAACAAGAAAAAGAACCTAACATACATATTATGCGAACACTTAAACCTTCTAGTTTGTTTTAACGACAAACTAACGTATTTCTATACTTGTTTGAACCCTTCATCTTTTAAATAAAAGGAAGACACATTACCCCTACATTTAGCGACTAGCTTGATAAAATTTCCTTCCAACCCGTTCCTCTAAGAAAATGGTGTCGTCAAAATATTATAATTGTGACACGACATGAAATCATCTATATAGGTTACCAAATACCGAGTAAGAATGGTAAGGTTTTGTTGAAACCCATTTCTTAAATAAAATACGCATTATTTATTTAGTTTAATATTATTTTATATACTATCCAAATCTATATTATCTTATTAAGGAAGAGTGATGGCTAAGATAGTCATTTTCATTTCCGTACAACTTAACAAACAAGATGTACAACATGTTTAAGCAAAAAAATTAAGGGTATTATTGGCATACTTGTGACTATTAAGACACTTAGGAGGGTAGATTAGTAAATTTAACATAATCCAATACCTCACATCCTAAAATCTTATCCCAATTATGCCCTTATGTCCAACTTTTAAAACACAAAATACAACCTAACCTATGATGCATCTTAAATGTGAGACCTTTCAACCCCCCTCTATATTATTATATATACTTCATTATAATCAATTTCTTGAATGCTAATAGTCTTTTCATAACCACAAACAAAATCTTAGAGCTAATTTCATGTTTTAAAACATTGTTTTGTCTAAAAAAACTATGTCTTCATTAGATGAGAAGAGAAAAAAAATCAATGAGAAGTTAAGACGCTTGCAAGATATGGTTACCGGATGCTATAAGGTATAAAGATATGAGTTAATTTTTATATACATATATACATTTTTTTTCTATCCGTTCATATGTTTTTTGACAATTACAAAAATTTATCTTTATAATATATCATTGTTTTGCTCCATTTAAATTTAGTTATTTTCTATAGACAATGGGAATGCCAGTGATGTTGGATGTAATAATCAACTATGTTGGATCGTTGCAGAATCAAATTAAGGTAATTTAATTGTGCAACTAACAATTAAAACAATAAACAAACAAATTATGAATTATTGATGAGAAAATATTTTTCAAAATTAATTAGTGCAGTTTTTTCTCTTCTTTGTGCATTTTTCGTTTCTCTCCATGAAGCTTTTCAGAAGCAAGCATGTTCTATGACCTATGACCTCAACTCTACTGAATTGGATGATATGGCCCCTATGAAGGGGACATATGGCTTTCCCAACTATCCTTGTTAAGAAGTTGTGTATCTTGAATAATATATATTGTTAACTAAATAAAACGGACAAAATTATAAATATAACATTCTAGATTTGCTAATATGTTTCTAAAATATTATAAATATTACTTCCACTTACTGCATGGGATGAAAACTGATGTTGCAGGGAACAAATGGACATGAAGGATAGATGATGGAGAGGATGGTTGGAGAAGGGTATGGAGACTTTCCTCAATTTCAATCAACATGGTCTCCTTGAACGCCATGAAATAGTTAACTCGATCTATACATAAACTATATTTGTTCTAAGACTTTTAAGGTATTTGTTGATCTATTTAATGTTCTTGTTAAACGTTGTATGTAGTGTGGTTCACAATATTATTTTGCTTTCGGCAATTGTATATTGTTTAAGTTCTAATTCTAATTAAAAAATAAAGTAAACACTAGCATAAAGAGAAAACAAAAACTTAACTATGTGTTAATTACTTATGTTATTTGTGTTAAGAAATAAGAAATCAAAAAGCTATAAATTCATGATCACGCTAATGAATCAACCCGAATTTTTATCTTCTATACTATATTATAAAGCATCAGTGAAGGATACCTGCAAAATTTAAGTAAATACAACCTTTATTATGTTTGTATCAATTTTATAGTCTTATAAATAGTGGGTAAAATTGTCTTTCTACTTAAATATTAAATTGTTGAAGAAATTAATTTCAACATAATTATAAAATTGATGAGGAAATTAACAATGGTGTCTCTTTATATTCATAGCCTCCATGTCTTTATTATGTTTGTATCAATGTTATAGTCTTATAAATATTGGTCATGTATTTGGTATATAAATAATGTGGTGACTCTTCACATACATAACTTACATATCTTTCAATGTTTATAGTAAATAAATTACATCATATATTATGTATTTATATATTCTTTTTAAGTTTATGTGGTTGCAGGATGGTATGATGTGACACTTTTGCACACAAATGAATATGTAGGCTTGAAGTTTGCCAACACACCCAACCAATGACACGTTTCAACCCATTAAAGTGAGCGATATATGTAGGCTTGACGTTTATACAAGCAAATATGGTATAAATACTTCACGAGCAACGTCATAATCTTCCTCGATGGTTTTTTGTTTTCTCTGCTACTATAAGCTTCTAGGAATAGAATTTAAGTTTCTGATCTCACGAAGTCACCAATTGTTTACATATCCAAAAGAAGACAAGTTCTTATCAGTCGATTTGGTAGTTTTAACTATATTGATTACTAATTTGTTTGGTCAATTATATTTGTTACGACGCTTGTCAAACTAACATAAAACGAGAGTATCTATGCTAATCATTGACTCCGCTGCATCTCGCGGGTGCCCTAAAATAATAGAAATATGCTGGACACTACAAACTGCATTTTAGTAATTACATCACTTCCACTACAATCTTATGGTCATTAAGAGATACAACGCCACTTCACTACGCTAAGCACCGCTCTACGATGGCATACTTATCTGCCTTCGAGATACATAAAAGGGTCCCACCAAAGGACGTGGGCCAATTTAAGGGTGTTGCAAGGAATAGTACGGCCTATTGTTATGTACCCATTTAAAATTTTCAGAAGATATACTTATGAGTTTCAGTTTTTAGTAACATATAATTTATTCATCGTTGTTTTCTACTTCATCATAACGAATAACCAACAAACACGATGCACGAGGGGTAAAACAGATGCACCCGCCGCAACGCGCGGGCATTCCTACTAGTATGTATAATATGGTTTCATTTAGTCTAAATCCATTCAATTACATGCTTATCCAGTGGCGAAGCTTGGTTTGTGAAACGGTGGGGGCCGAACTCAATTTTTTTTCGATCGGTAGTGGCAAAACGGTGGGGGCCGGACTCAAATTACCTATGAAAATCACAAATTTTTACCACTGCGCCAGAAAACCGGGGGGGGGGGGGGCAGGGCCACCCCTGGCCTTTCTTAACCTTCGCCCATGTGCTTATCTATGACTCGATCTACTACTGAGACACCCCCAAAATATATTTGAACAGCCCCACCGCCTAGACGCTATATATTGGGCAATATGAGGCATACAAGTCAATCATAACCAGGGGCGAAGGATATGTTGGGTCAGGGGTGGCCCAGGCCCCCTGTTTTTGGCGCAGTGGTATAAATTTGCTTATCTCTGATTGTATTTTGACCTATCAAAGGTCAGAGATAAATTACTATTATTTCGGCCAGCATATCCAATACGATATAGCCACAATCCTTTCCATGTTGCGGCACGTAGTTAGATTTTAGCAAAATTTATATTATCCAACAAGAAAAAGAACCTAACATACATATTATGCGAACACTTAAACCTTCTAGTTTGTTTTAACGACAAACTAACGTATTTCTATACTTGTTTGAACCCTTCATCTTTTAAATAAAAGGAAGACACATTACCCCTACATTTAGCGACTAGCTTGATAAAATTTCCTTCCAACCCGTTCCTCTAAGAAAATGGTGTCGTCAAAATATTATAATTGTGACACGACATGAAATCATCCATATAGGTTACCAAATACCGAGTAAGAATGGTAAGGTTTTGTTGAAACCCATTTCTTAAATAAAATACGCATTATTTATTTAGTTTAATATTATTTTATATACTATCCAAATATGTATAATATGGTTTCATTTAGTCTAAATCCATTCAATTACATGCTTATCCAGTGGCGAAGCTTGGTTTGTGAAACGGTGGGGGCCGAACTCAATTTTTTTTCGATCGGTAGTGGCAAAACGGTGGGGGCCGGACTCAAATTACCTATGAAAATCACAAATTTTTACCACTGCGCCAGAAAACCGGGGGGGGGGGGGGGGGCACCCCTGGCCTTTCTTAACCATCGCCCATGTGCTTATCTATGACTCGATCTACTACTGAGACACCCCCAAAATATATTTGAACAGCCCCACCGCCTAGACGCTATATATTGGGCAATATGAGGCATACAAGTCAATCATAACCAGGGGCGAAGGATATGTTGGGTCTGGGGTGGCCCAGGCCCCCTGTTTTTGGCGCAGTGGTATAAATTTGTGATTTTCGCATGTAACTTGAGTCCGGCCCCCGCCAATTTACCACTACCAATCGAAAAAAAATTGAGTTCGGCCACTCCCGATTCAAAAACCAAGCTTCGCCCCTGACCATGACAATTAGAACTGACAGGTGTTACTTTTGGTCGGGTGCCTATACTCTTCATATTGAGTAATATGGAGTATAGAAAACCATATACACTCCATATTAACAAATATAAAACATATTAGGTGAGAGTGTTAAAATATGGATTTGAGGTGTCTCAATGTCGTAACATTTGTCTAATTGTCTAATTGACCAATATCATGATCTTTGGAAAAATCAACTCCATGGCATTTTTTTGTCAACAAAGAAGAAAAAGTCAAAAGCATATATTAGGTCAACAAAGTAAGCTGATAATTTTTGTCGTCAACAAAGAATCATTAGCTCATATCGTACTTCAAACTATTTGTACGTTTTTTATATAGAAAATCATGGTAATAGTGTTTGTTTTATATGATATTTATACCACTTCTTTTACTTAAAACCTTAAACCTCTATGTTGAAGTTGTATGTCATTTTACCACAATTATAAAACGTATCAAAATCATATTCATTAAGTAGTGTAAGGGAATAAATTTTGGATTGTAAAGATTTAAACTTTACATCACAAAGGAATTCACTTTCAGAGCAGTTTACTAGTTGTGGGGATTAAAAGTATTCATTCAATTATTCAGACCAGCATACAAGTAAGCTCGTAAACTAATATAGAGAGCCCGTTTGAATTATTGATGTTTGAAACTAAAAGTTGAAACTTGAATTTTCATAGCGCCCTTTTTTTCACTTGCCCCGGGCTCAAACATTTCGAGAAAATTTTTAGGACGGCCCTGAAGCGGACGATGTGAGGAAGGAACGTGATGTGGAGATAAGAGGTGGCGGGGAACATTACGCCGCAAGGCGCTAGCGGCGCTTGATGCGAGAAATTACCACATGTACTGCGGATATTTTCATTGTGAGTTAACATTGCTAGGATAACAAATTATATATATAACATTTCTCATCCTTAGCAACAGTAACCTCGCTAAACGTGAAATAAAAGGCCTTCCGTTTCGAATTATTTACGAAAATGTCATCGTAGTAATTTTATTATTAAAACCAAAATAAAAAACCTTTTAATTTCGAGGTAATTACGAAATGTCATCGCTTTACTTTATTAGTAACTCCTCTTTTTCAAGCGGTTTAGGCGCTTTGCTCGGTGCAATGCGCACCGGCGTACCGACTGAATAATAGGACTCTCTACGTTGTGTTATCCGGTTAGCAGACCCTCGCAATACCGTGGGTGTAACTCCGCTGTTCGTCAAAAAAATTGTAGCTTTTCACGAATCGGGCGCCTGTTATGTTTCTACGCCGCGATTAGCACGGCGCGTAATTTACTAGTTTGAAATATTGATAACCGGAAAGCAACTTCAACGTCTAATATAACAAGCTAAAGTCAAATCATCTGTTGGCCTAATAAAGTCCCATGTGGTTTACAAAATGTCAATATACCCCTTAAAGGTTTTATTGTTTACAATTTCAAAAACATAAACGAAAATGATAGAAGACCTATGGGATTTTGGGTTCGATTCTTGAGCCATACGGATTTTACAGGTAATTTTATAGTCGTGTCTGTGGACGGGTGGGTTATCAGGTTTTCCCCAGAATTAGTGTTTGACAACCCGGAACTCTTGGGAGTGTCAAAAGGGCACCAAGACCAGGGGCGGAGCATTAAAGGGGCGGCCGACCCCCCCCCCCCCCCCCGAATTTTCGCTCAGAAAGTTCGAGTATATAGTTTTTGTATGGAATTTTTTTTGGTATATACGGTTCGACCCCCGTTAAAAAAATAGTTATATAAACCAAAACTTTAACCCAAAACAAAGTAAATGTAAAGCTCAAATCCTAAAGTACTAAGCACACACTACTACATGAGCGGGATAGTAGATTCAATGAGCAAGCGATTGAGTTGTTATCTCTTAGCTACTCGAGCTTGGCTGGGTAAAAATCTCGAAACGAGCCGAGCCTTATCGAGCCCGAGCTCAGCCTAGCATGTGAAGTTCTCCAGGCTCGTCAAACCTTAGTGTAATATTAGGTTATTAATATTTAATAATATTTACTCACTCATTTAAGCTTGTTACTAAACGAGCCCGAGCCGAACCTCATTTATCGAGCTCCGAACCAATTATTTATATTACTTTTATTTAAAATATTAACTAATAGATAGTAAACGAGCCGAGTTCTCATAAGTCTTTTGAGCTCGAGCCTGATCG